>OW121815.1:38511447-38550588 GCA_933228935.1 Pemphredon lugubris | reverse complement strand
ATCGACTCGACTCGACTATCGACTATCGACTCGACTCGACTATCGACTCGACTATCGACTCGACTCGACTCGACTATCGACTCGACTATCGACTCGACTCGACTATCGACTATCGACTCGACTATCGACTCGACTATCGACTCGACTCGACTATCGACTTTCGACTCGACTATCGACTCGACTCGACTATCGACTATCGACTCGACTATCGACTATCGACTCGACTATCGACTCGACTCGACTATCGACTATCGACTCGACTCGACTATCGACTATCGACTCGACTATCGACTCGACTCGACTATCGACTATCGACTCGACTATCGACTCGACTCGACTATCGACTCGACTCGACTATCGACTATCGACTCGACTCGACTATCGACTCGACTATCGACTCGACTCGACTCGACTATCGACTCGACTATCGACTCGACTCGACTATCGACTATCGACTCGACTATCGACTCGACTATCGACTCGACTCGACTATCGACTCGACTCTACTATCGACTCGACTCGACTCGACTATCGACCCGACTAGACTCGACTATCGACCCGACTCGACTCGACTATCGACTCGACTCGACTATCGACTCAACTCGACTATCGACTCGACTCGACTATCGACTCGACTCGACTATCGACTCGACTCGACTATCGACTCAACTCGACTATCGACTCGACTCGACTATCGACTCGACTCGACTATCGACTCGACTCGACTATCGACTCGACTATCGACTCGACTATCGACTCGACTCGACTATCGACTATCGACTCGACTATCGACTCGACTCGACTATCGACTATCGACTCGACTATCGACTCGACTATCGACTCGACTCGACTATCGACTATCGACTCGACTCGACTATCGACTCGACTCGACTCGACTATCCACTATCGACTCGACTATCGACTCGACTCGACTATCGACTATCGACTCGACTATCGACTATCGACTCGACTATCGACTCGACTCGACTATCGACTATCGACTATCGACTCGACTATCGACTCGACTCGACTATCGACTATCGACTCGACTATCGACTCGACTCGACTATCGACTATCGACTATCGACTATCGACTCGACTATCGACTCGACTCGACTATCGACTATCGACTATCGACTCGACTCGACTATCGACTCGACTATCGACTCGACTATCGACTCGACTCGACTCGACTCGACTATCGACTCGACTCGACTATCGAACGACTCGACTATCGACACGACTCGACTATCGACTCGACTCGACTCGACTATCGACTCGACTCGACTATCGACTCGACTCGACTATCGACTCGACTCGACTATCGACTCGACTCGACTATCGACTCGACTCGACTATCGACTCGACTCGACTATCGACTATCGATTCGACTATCGACTCGACTATCGACTATCGACTCGACTATCGACTCGACTCGACTATCGACTATCGACTCGACTCGACTATCGACTATCGACTCGACTATCGACTCGACACGACTATCGACTATCGACTCGACTATCGACTCGACTCGACTATCGACTCGACTCGACTATCGACTATCGACTCGACTCGACTATCGACTCGACTATCGACTCGACTCGACTCGACTATCGACTCGACTCGACTCGACTATCGACTCGACTATCGACTCGACTCGACTATCGACTATCGACTCGACTATCGACTCGACTATCGACTCGACTCGACTATCGACTTTCGACTCGACTATCGACTCGACTCGACTATCGACTATCGACTCGACTATCGACTATCGACTCGACTATCGACTCGACTCGACTATCGACTATCGACTATCGACTCGACTATCGACTATCGACTCGACTCGACTATCGACTCGACTCGACTATCGACTCGACTCGACTATCGACTCGACTCGACTATCGACTCGACTCGACTATCGACTAGACTCGACTATCGACTCGACTCGACTATCGACTCGACTCGACTATCGACTCGACTCGACTATCGACTCGACTCGACTATCGACTCGACTCGACTATCGACTCGACTCGACTATCGACTCGACTCGACTATCGACTCGACTCGACTATCGACTCGACTCGACTATCGACTCGACTCGACTATCGACTCGACTCGACTATCGACTCGACTCGACTATCGACTCGACTCGACTATCGACTCGACTCGACTATCGACTCGACTCGACTATCGACTCGACTCGACTATCGACTCGACTCGACTATCGACTCGACTATCGACTCGACTCGACTCGACTATCGAATATCGACTCGACTATCGACTATCGACTCGACTATCGACTCGACTATCGACTCGACTATCGACTCGACTCGACTATCGACTATCGACTCGACTATCGACTCGACTATCGACTCGACTATCGACTCGACTCGACTATCGACTATCGATTCGACTATCGACTCGACTATCGACTATCGACTCGACTATCGACTCGACTCGACTATCGACTATCGACTCGACTCGACTATCGACTCGACTATCGACTCGACTCGACTATCGACTATCGACTCGACTATCGACTCGACTCGACTATCGACTCGACTATCGACTCGACTCGACTATCGACTCGACTCGACTATCGACTATCGACTCGACTCGACTATCGACTCGACTATCGACTCGACTCGACTCGACTATCGACTCGACTATCGACTCGACTCGACTATCGACTATCGACTCGACTATCGACTCGACTATCGACTCGACTCGACTATCGACTTTCTACTCGACTATCGACTCGACTCGACTATCGACTATCGACTCGACTATCGACTATCGACTCGACTATCGACTCGACTCGACTATCGACTATCGACTCGACTCGACTATCGACTATCGACTCGACTATCGACTCGACTCGACTATCGACTATCGACTCGACTATCGACTCGACTCGACTATCGACTCGACTCGACTATCGACTATCGACTCGACTCGACTATCGACTCGACTATCGACTCGACTCGACTCGACTATCGACTCGACTATCGACTCGACTCGACTATCGACTATCGACTCGACTATCGACTCGACTATCGACTCGACTCGACTATCGACTCGACTCTACTATCGACTCGACTCGACTCGACTATCGACCCGACTAGACTCGACTATCGACCCGACTCGACTCGACTATCGACTCGACTCGACTATCGACTCAACTCGACTATCGACTCGACTCGACTATCGACTCGACTCGACTATCGACTCGACTCGACTATCGACTCGACTCGACTATCGACTCAACTCGACTATCGACTCGACTCGACTATCGACTCGACTCGACTATCGACTCGACTCGACTATCGACTCGACTATCGACTCGACTCGACTATCGACTATCGACTCGACTATCGACTCGACTCGACTATCGACTATCGACTCGACTATCGACTCGACTATCGACTCGACTCGACTATCGACTATCGACTCGACTCGACTATCGACTCGACTCGACTCGACTATCCACTATCGACTCGACTATCGACTCGACTCGACTATCGACTATCGACTCGACTATCGACTATCGACTCGACTATCGACTCGACTCGACTATCGACTCGACTATCGACTCGACTCGACTATCGACTATCGACTCGACTATCGACTCGACTCGACTATCGACTATCGACTCGACTATCGACTCGACTCGACTATCGACTCGACTATCGACTCGACTATCGACTCGACTCGACTATCGACTATCGACTCGACTCGACTATCGACTCGACTCGACTATCGACTATCGACTCGACTATCGACTCGACTCGACTATCGACTATCGACTCGACTATCGACTCGACTCGACTATCGACTATCGACTCGACTATTGACTCGACTCGACTATCGACTCGACTATCGACTCGACTCGACTATCGACTCGACTCGACTATCGACTCGACTCGACTATCGACTATCGACTCGACTATCGACTCGACTATCGACTCGACTCGACTATCGACTATCGACTCGACTATCGACTCGACTATCGACTCGACTCGACTATCGACTCGACTCGACTATCGACTCGACTCGACTATCGACTACCGACTCGACTATCGACTCGACTCGACTATCGACTATCGACTCGACTATCGACTCGACTCGACTATCGACTATCGACTCGACTATCGACTCGACTCGACTATCGACTCGACTCGAGTATCGACTCGACTCGACTATCGACTATCGACTCGACTATCGACTCGACTATCGACTCGACTCGACTATCGACTATCGACTCGACTATCGACTCGACTATCGACTATCGACTCGACTCGACTCGACTCGACTCGACTATCGACTCGACTCGACTATCGAACGACTCGACTATCGACACGACTCGACTATCGACTCGACTCGACTCGACTATCGACTCGACTCGACTATCGACTCGACTCGACTATCGACTCGACTCGACTATCGACTCGACTCGACTATCGACTCGACTCGACTATCGACTCGACTCGACTATCGACTATCGATTCGACTATCGACTCGACTATCGACTATCGACTCGACTATCGACTCGACTCGACTATCGACTATCGACTCGACTCGACTATCGACTATCGACTCGACTATCGACTCGACACGACTATCGACTATCGACTCGACTATCGACTCGACTCGACTATCGACTCGACTCGACTATCGACTATCGACTCGACTCGACTATCGACTCGACTATCGACTCGACTCGACTCGACTATCGACTCGACTCGACTCGACTATCGACTCGACTATCGACTCGACTCGACTATCGACTATCGACTCGACTATCGACTCGACTATCGACTCGACTCGACTATCGACTTTCGACTCGACTATCGACTCGACTCGACTATCGACTATCGACTCGACTATCGACTATCGACTCGACTATCGACTCGACTCGACTATCGACTATCGACTATCGACTCGACTATCGACTATCGACTCGACTCGACTATCGACTCGACTCGACTATCGACTCGACTCGACTATCGACTCGACTCGACTATCGACTCGACTCGACTATCGACTAGACTCGACTATCGACTCGACTCGACTATCGACTCGACTCGACTATCGACTCGACTCGACTATCGACTCGACTCGACTATCGACTCGACTCGACTATCGACTCGACTCGACTATCGACTCGACTCGACTATCGACTCGACTCGACTATCGACTCGACTCGACTATCGACTCGACTCGACTATCGACTCGACTCGACTATCGACTCGACTCGACTATCGACTCGACTCGACTATCGACTCGACTCGACTATCGACTCGACTCGACTATCGACTCGACTCGACTATCGACTCGACTATCGACTCGACTCGACTCGACTATCGACTATCGACTCGACTATCGACTATCGACTCGACTATCGACTCGACTATCGACTCGACTATCGACTCGACTCGACTATCGACTATCGACTCGACTATCGACTCGACTATCGACTCGACTATCGACTCGACTCGACTATCGACTATCGATTCGACTATCGACTCGACTATCGACTATCGACTCGACTATCGACTCGACTCGACTATCGACTCGACTATCGACTCGACTTGACTATCGACTATCGACTCGACTATCGACTCGACTCGACTATCGACTCGACTATCGACTCGACTCGACTATCGACTCGACTCGACTATCGACTATCGACTCGACTCGACTATCGACTCGACTATCGACTCGACTCGACTCGACTATCGACTCGACTATCGACTCGACTCGACTATCGACTATCGACTCGACTATCGACTCGACTATCGACTCGACTCGACTATCGACTATCGACTCGACTATCGACTCGACTCGACTATCGACTATCGACTCGACTATCGACTATCGACTCGACTATCGACTCGACTCGACTATCGACTATCGACTCGACTCGACTATCGACTATCGACTCGACTATCGACTCGACTCGACTATCGACTATCGACTCGACTATCGACTCGACTCGACTATCGACTCGACTCGACTATCGACTATCGACTCGACTCGACTATCGACTCGACTATCGACTCGACTCGACTCGACTATCGACTCGACTATCGACTCGACTCGACTATCGACTATCGACTCGACTATCGACTCGACTATCGACTCGACTCGACTATCGACTCGACTCTACTATCGACTCGACTCGACTCGACTATCGACTCGACTAGACTCGACTATCGACCCGACTCGACTCGACTATCGACTCGACTCGACTATCGACTCAACTCGACTATCGACTCGACTCGACTATCGACTCGACTCGACTATCGACTCGACTCGACTATCGACTCGACTCGACTATCGACTCAACTCGACTATCGACTCGACTCGACTATCGACTCGACTCGACTATCGACTCGACTCGACTATCGACTCGACTATCGACTCGACTCGACTATCGACTATCGACTCGACTATCGACTCGACTCGACTATCGACTATCGACTCGACTATCGACTCGACTATCGACTCGACTCGACTATCGACTATCGACTCGACTCGACTATCGACTCGACTCGACTCGACTATCCACTATCGACTCGACTATCGACTCGACTCTACTATCGACTATCGACTCGACTATCGACTATCGACTCGACTATCGACTCGACTCGACTATCGACTCGACTATCGACTCGACTCGACTATCGACTATCGACTCGACTATCGACTCGACTCGACTATCGACTATCGACTCGACTATCGACTCGACTCGACTATCGACTCGACTATCGACTCGACTATCGACTCGACTCGACTATCGACTATCGACTCGACTCGACTATCGACTCGACTCGACTATCGACTATCGACTCGACTATCGACTCGACTCGACTATCGACTATCGACTCGACTATCGACTCGACTCGACTATCGACTATCGACTCGACTATTGACTCGACTCGACTATCGACTCGACTATCGACTCGACTCGACTATCGACTCGACTCGACTATCGACTCGACTCGACTATCGACTATCGACTCGACTATCGACTCGACTATCGACTCGACTCGACTATCGACTATCGACTCGACTATCGACTCGACTATCGACTCGACTCGACTATCGACTCGACTCGACTATCGACTCGACTCGACTATCGACTACCGACTCGACTATCGACTCGACTCGACTATCGACTATCGACTCGACTATCGACTCGACTCGACTATCGACTATCGACTCGACTATCGACTCGACTCGACTATCGACTCGACTCGAGTATCGACTCGACTCGACTATCGACTATCGACTCGACTATCGACTCGACTATCGACTCGACTCGACTATCGACTATCGACTCGACTATCGACTCGACTATCGACTATCGACTCGACTCGACTATCGACTATCGACTCGACTATCGACTCGATTATCGACTCGACTCGACTATCGACTATCGACTCGACTATCGACTCGACTCGACTATCGACTCGACTCGACTATCGACTCGACTCGACTATCGACTCGACTCGACTATCGACTCGACTATCGACTCGACTCGACTCGACTATCGACTCGACTCTACTATCGACTCGACTCGACTCGACTATCGACCCGACTCGACTCGACTATCGACCCGACTCGACTCGACTATCGACTCGACTCGACTATCGACTATCGACTCGACTATCGACTATCGACTCGACTATCGACTCGACTCGACTATCGACTATCGACTCGACTATCGACTATCGACTCGACTATCGACTATCGACTATCGACTCGACTCGACTATCGACTCGACTATCGACTCGACTCGACTATCGACTATCGACTCGACTATCGACTCGACTCGACTATCGACTATCGACTCGACTATCGACTCGACTCGACTATCGACTCGACTATCGACTCGACTATCGACTCGACTCGACTATCGACTATCGACTCGACTCGACTATCGACTCGACTCGACTATCGACTATCGACTCGACTATCGACTCGACTCGACTATCGACTATCGACTCGACTATCGACTCGACTCGACTATCGACTATCGACTCGACTATTGACTCGACTCGACTATCGACTCGACTATCGACTCGACTCGACTATCGACTCGACTCGACTATCGACTCGACTCGACTATCGACTATCGACTCGACTATCGACTCGACTCGACTATCGACTATCGACTCGACTATCGACTCGACTCGACTATCGACTCGACTCGACTATCGACTACCGACTCGACTATCGACTCGACTCGACTATCGACTATCGACTCGACTATCGACTCGACTCGACTATCGACTATCGACTCGACTATCGACTCGACTCGAGTATCGACTCGACTCGACTATCGACTCGACTATCGACTCGACTCGACTATCGACTATCGACTCGACTATCGACTCGACTATCGACTATCGACTCGACTCGACTATCGACTATCGACTCGACTATCGACTCGATTATCGACTCGACTCGACTATCGACTATCGACTCGACTATCGACTCGACTCGACTATCGACTCGACTCGACTATCGACTCGACTCGACTATCGACTCGACTCGACTATCGACTCGACTCGACTATCGACTCGACTCGACTATCGACTCGACTCGACTATCGACTCGACTCTACTATCGACTCGACTCGACTCGACTATCGACCCGACTCGACTCGACTATCGACCCGACTCGACTCGACTATCGACTCGACTCGACTATCGACTCAACTCGACTATCGACTCGACTCGACTATCGACTATCGACTCGACTATCGACTCGACTCGACTATCGACTATCGACTCGACTATCGACTCGACTCGACTATCGACTATCGACTCGACTATCGACTATCGACTCGACTATCGACTATCGACTCGACTATCGACTATCGACTATCGACTATCGACTCGACTATCGACTATCGACTCGACTATCGACTCGACTCGACTATCGACTATCGACTCGACTATCGACTATCGACTATTGACTCGACTCGACTATCGACTCGACTATCGACTCGACTCGACTATCGACTATCGACTCGACTATCGACTCGACTATCGACTCGACTCGACTGTCGACTATCGACTCGACTATCGACTCGACTCGACTATCGACTCGACTCGACTATCGACTCGACTATCGACTCGACTCGACTCGACTATCGACTCGACTCGACACGACTATCGACTCGACTATCGACTCGACTCGACTATCGACTATCGACTCGACTATCGACTCGACTATCGACTCGACTCGACTATCGACTATCGACTCGACTATCGACTATCGACTCGACTATCGACTCGACTCGACTATCGACTATCGACTCGACTATCGACTATCGACTATCGACTCGACTATCGACTATCGACTCGACTATCGACTATCGACTCGACTATCGACTATCGACTCGACTATCGACTATCGACTCGACTCGACTATCGACTCGACTCGACTATCGACTCGACTATCGACTCGACTCGACTATCGACTACCGACTCGACTATCGACTCGACTCGACTATCGACTCGACTCGATTATCGACTCGACTATCGACTCGACTCGACTATCGACTATCGACTCGACTATCGACTCGATTATCGACTCGACTCGACTATCGACTATCGACTCGACTATCGACTCGACTCGACTATCGACTCGACTCGACTATCGACTCGACTCGACTATCGACTCGACTCTACTATCGACTCGACTCGACTCGACTATCGACCCGACTAGACTCGACTATCGACCCGACTCGACTCGACTATCGACTCGACTCGACTATCGACTCAACTCGACTATCGACTCGACTCGACTATCGACTCGACTCGACTATCGACTCGACTCGACTATCGACTATCGACTCGACTATTGACTCGACTCGACTATCGACTCGACTCGACTATCGACTCGACTCGACTATCGACTCGACTCGACTATCGACTCGACTCGACTATCGACTCGACTCGACTATCGACTATCGACTCGACTCGACTATCGACTCGACTATCGACTCGACTCGACTCGACTATCGACTCGACTATCGACTCGACTCGACTATCGACTATCGACTCGACTCGACTCGACTATCGACTCGACTATCGACTCGACTCGACTATCGACTATCGACTCGACTATCGACTCGACTCGACTATCGACTCGACTCGACTATCGACTCGACTCGACTATCGACTCGACTCGACTATCGACTCGACTCGACTATCGACTCGACTCGACTATCGACTATCGACTCGACTATCGACTCGACTATCGACTCGACTCGACTATCGACTATCGACTCGACTCGACTATCGACTCGACTATCGACTCGACTCGACTATCGACTATCGACTCGACTCGACTATCGACTCGACTCGACTATCGACTCGACTATCGACTCGACTCCACTATCGACTATCGACTCGACTCGACTATCGACTCGACTATCGACTCGACTCGACTATCGACTATCGACTCGACTCGACTATCGACTCGACTCGACTATCGACTATCGACTCGACTATCGACTCGACTCGACTATCGACTATCGACTCGACTATCGACTCGACTCGACTATCGACTATCGACTCGACTATTGACTCGACTCGACTATCGACTCGACTCGACTATCGACTCGACTCGACTATCGACTCGACTATCGACTATCGACTCGACTATCGACTCGACTATCGACTCGACTCGACTATCGACTCGACTCGACTATCGACTATCGACTCGACTATCGACTCGACTCGACTATCGACTATCGACTCGACTCGACTCGACTATCGACTCGACTCGACTATCGACTCGACTCGACTATCGACTCGACTCGACTATCGACTCGACTCGACTATCGACTCGACTCGACTATCGACTCGACTCGACTATCGACTCGACTCGACTATCGACTCGACTCGACTATCGACTCGACTCGACTATCGACTCGACTCGACTATCGACTCGACTCGACTATCGACTCGACTCGACTATCGACTCGACTCGACTATCGACTCGACTCGACTATCGACTCGACTCGACTATCGACTCGACTATCGACTCGACTCGACTATCGACTCGACTCGACTATCGACTCGACTCGACTATCGACTCGACTATCGACTCGACTCGACTATCGACTCGACTCGACTATCGACTCGACTCGACTATCGACTCGACTCGACTATCGACTCGACTCGACTATCGACTCGACTCGACTATCGACTCGACTCGACTATCGACTCGACTCGACTATCGACTCGACTCGACTCGACTATCGACTCGACTCGACTATCGACTCGACTCGACTATCGACCCGACTATCGACTCGACTCGACTATCGACTCGACTCGACTATCGACTATCGACTCGACTATCGACTCGACTCGACTCGACTATCGACTATCGACTCGACTATCGACTCGACTCGACTATCGACTCGACTATCGACTCGACTCGACTATCGACTATCGACTATCGACTCGACTATCGACTCGACTCGACTATCGACTATCGACTATCGACTATCGACTATCGACTCGACTCGACTATCGACTATCGACTATCGACTCGACTATCGACTCGACTCGACTATCGACTATCGACTATCGACTCGACTCGACTATCGACTCGACTCGACTATCGACTCGACTCGACTATCGACTCGACTCGACTATCGACTCGACTATCGACTCGACTATCGACTCGACTCGACTCGACTCGACTATCGACTCGACTCGACTATCGAACGACTCGACTATCGACACGACTCGACTATCGACTCGACTCGACTCGACTATCGACTCGACTCGACTATCGACTCGACTCGACTATCGACTCGACTCGACTATCGACTCGACTCGACTATCGACTCGACTCGACTATCGACTATCGATTCGACTATCGACTCGACTATCGACTATCGACTCGACTATCGACTCGACTCGACTATCGACTATCGACTCGACTCGACTATCGACTATCGACTCGACTATCGACTCGACTCGACTATCGACTATCGACTCGACTATCGACTCGACTCGACTATCGACTCGACTCGACTATCGACTATCGACTCGACTCGACTATCGACTCGACTATCGACTCGACTCGACTCGACTATCGACTCGACTCGACTCGACTATCGACTCGACTATCGACTCGACTCGACTATCGACTATCGACTCGACTATCGACTCGACTATCGACTCGACTCGACTATCGACTTTCGACTCGACTATCGACTCGACTCGACTATCGACTATCGACTCGACTATCGACTATCGACTCGACTATCGACTCGACTCGACTATCGACTATCGACTATCGACTCGACTATCGACTATCGACTCGACTCGACTATCGACTCGACTCGACTATCGACTCGACTCGACTATCGACTCGACTCGACTATCGACTCGACTCGACTATCGACTCGACTCGACTATCGACTCGACTCGACTATCGACTCGACTCGACTATCGACTCGACTCGACTATCGACTCGACTCGACTATCGACTCGACTCGACTATCGACTCGACTCGACTATCGACTCGACTCGACTATCGACTCGACTCGACTATCGACTCGACTCGACTATCGACTCGACTCGACTATCGACTCGACTCGACTATCGACTCGACTCGACTATCGACTCGACTCGACTATCGACTCGACTCGACTATCGACTCGACTCGACTATCGACTCGACTCGACTATCGACTCGACTCGACTATCGACTCGACTATCGACTCGACTCGACTCGACTATCGACTATCGACTCGACTATCGACTATCGACTCGACTATCGACTCGACGATCGACTCGACTATCGACTCGACTCGACTATCGACTATCGACTCGACTATCGACTCGACTATCGACTCGACTATCGACTCGACTCGACTATCGACTATCGATTCGACTATCGACTCGACTATCGACTATCGACTCGACTATCGACTCGACTCGACTATCGACTATCGACTCGACTATCGACTCGACTCGACTATCGACTATCGACTCGACTCGACTATCGACTCGACTATCGACTCGACTCGACTATCGACTATCGACTCGACTATCGACTCGACTCGACTATCGACTCGACTCGACTATCGACTATCGACTCGACTATCGACTCGACTATCGACTCGACTCGACTCGACTATCGACTCGACTATCGACTCGACTCGACTATCGACTATCGACCCGACTATCGACTCGACTCGACTATCGACTATCGACTCGACTATCGACTCGACTCGACTATCGACTCGACTCGACTATCGACTCGACTCGACTATCGACTCGACTCGACTATCGACTCGACTCGACTATCGACTCGACTCGACTATCGACTCGACTCGACTATCGACTCGACTCGACTATCGACTCGACTCGACTATCGACTCGACTCGACTATCGACTCGACTCGACTATCGACTCGACTCGACTATCGACTCGACTATCGACTCGACTCGACTATCGACTCGACTCGACTATCGACTCGACTATCGACTCGACTCGACTATCGACTCGACTCGACTATCGACTCGACTCGACTATCGACTCGACTCGACTATCGACTCGACTCGACTATCGACTCGACTCGACTCGACTATCGACTCGACTATCGACTCGACTCGACTATCGACCCGACTATCGACTCGACTCGACTATCGACACGACTCGACTATCGACTCGACTCGACTCGACTATCGACTCGACTCGACTATCGACTCGACTCGACTATCGACTCGACTCGACTATCGACTCGACTCGACTATCGACTCGACTCGACTATCGACTATCGATTCGACTATCGACTCGACTATCGACTATCGACTCGACTATCGACTCGACTATCGACTATCGACTCGACTATCGACTCGACTATCGACTCGACTCGACTCGACTATCGACTATCGACTCGACTATCGACTCGACTCGACTATCGACTCGACTATCGACTCGACTCGACTATCGACTATCGACTATCGACTCGACTATCGACTCGACTCGACTATCGACTATCGACTCGACTATCGACTCGACTCGACTATCGACTATCGACTATCGACTCGACTATCGACTCGACTCGACTATCGACTATCGACTATCGACTCGACTCGACTATCGACTCGACTCGACTATCGACTCGACTCGACTATCGACTCGACTATCGACTCGACTATCGACTCGACTCGACTCGACTATCGACTCGACTCGACTATCGAACGACTCGACTATCGACACGACTCGACTATCGACTCGACTCGACTCGACTATCGACTCGACTCGACTATCGACTCGACTCGACTATCGACTCGACTCGACTATCGACTCGACTCGACTATCGACTCGACTCGACTATCGACTATCGATTCGACTATCGACTCGACTATCGACTATCGACTCGACTATCGACTCGACTATCGACTATCGACTCGACTCGACTATCGACTATCGACTCGACTATCGACTCGACACGACTATCGACTATCGACTCGACTATCGACTCGACTCGACTATCGACTCGACTCGACTATCGACTATCGACTCGACTCGACTATCGACTCGACTATCGACTCGACTCGACTCGACTATCGACTCGACTCGACTCGACTATCGACTCGACTATCGACTCGACTCGACTATCGACTATCGACTCGACTATCGACTCGACTATCGACTCGACTCGACTATCGACTTTCGACTCGACTATCGACTCGACTCGACTATCGACTATCGACTCGACTATCGACTATCGACTCGACTATCGACTCGACTCGACTATCGACTATCGACTATCGACTCGACTATCGACTATCGACTCGACTCGACTATCGACTCGACTCGACTATCGACTCGACTCGACTATCGACTCGACTCGACTATCGACTCGACTCGACTATCGACTCGACTCGACTATCGACTCGACTCGACTATCGACTCGACTCGACTATCGACTCGACTCGACTATCGACTCGACTCGACTATCGACTCGACTCGACTATCGACTCGACTCGACTATCGACTCGACTCGACTATCGACTCGACTCGACTATCGACTCGACTCGACTATCGACTCGACTCGACTATCGACTCGACTCGACTATCGACTCGACTCGACTATCGACTCGACTCGACTATCGACTCGACTCGACTATCGACTCGACTATCGACTCGACTCGACTCGACTATCGACTATCGACTCGACTATCGACTATCGACTCGACTATCGACTCGACTATCGACTCGACTATCGACTCGACTCGACTATCGACTATCGACTCGACTATCGACTCGACTATCGACTCGACTATCGACTCGACTCGACTATCGACTATCGATTCGACTATCGACTCGACTATCGACTATCGACTCGACTATCGACTCGACTCGACTATCGACTATCGACTCGACTCGACTATCGACTCGACTATCGACTCGACTCGACTATCGACTATCGACTCGACTATCGACTCGACTCGACTATCGACTCGACTCGACTATCGACTATCGACTCGACTATCGACTCGACTATCGACT
Organism: Pemphredon lugubris; assembly: GCA_933228935.1. NCBI lineage: Eukaryota > Metazoa > Arthropoda > Insecta > Hymenoptera > Crabronidae > Pemphredon > Pemphredon lugubris. The sequence goes on along the minus strand of OW121815.1, from coordinate 38,535,026 downwards.
CGACTCGACTCGACTATCGACTCGACTATCGACTCGACTCGACTATCGACTATCGACCCGACTATCGACTCGACTCGACTATCGACTATCGACTCGACTATCGACTCGACTCGACTATCGACTCGACTATCGACTCGACTCGACTATCGACTATCGACTCGACTATCGACTCGACTCGACTATCGACTATCGATTCGACTATCGACTCGACTATCGACTATCGACTCGACTATCGACTCGACTCGACTATCGACTATCGACTCGACTCGACTATCGACTATCGACTCGACTATCGACTCGACTCGACTATCGACTATCGACTCGACTATCGACTCGACTCGACTATCGACTCGACTCGACTATCGACTATCGACTCGACTCGACTATCGACTCGACTATCGACTCGACTCGACTCGACTATCGACTCGACTATCGACTCGACTCGACTATCGACTATCGACTCGACTATCGACTCGACTATCGACTCGACTCGACTATCGACTATCGACTCGACTATCGACTCGACTCGACTATCGACTATCGACTCGACTATCGACTATCGACTCGACTATCGACTCGACTCGACTATCGACTATCGACTATCGACTCGACTATCGACTATCGACTATCGACTCGACTATTGACTATCGACTCGACTATCGACTATCGACTCGACTCGACTATCGACTATCGACTCGACTCGACTATCGACTATCGACTCGACTATCGACTCGACTCGACGATCGACTATCGACTCGACTCGACTATCGACTCAACTCGACTATCGACTCGACTCGACTATCGACTATCGACTCGACTATCTACTCGACTCGACTATCGACTATCGACTCGACTATTGACTCGACTCGACTATCGACTCGACTATCGACTCGACTCGACTATCGACTATCGACTCGACTATCGACTCGACTATCGACTCGACTATCGACTCGACTATCGACTATCGACTATCGACTCGACTATCGACTCGACTATCGACTCGACTATCGACTCGACTATCGACTCGACTCGACTATCGACTATCGACTCGACTATCGACTCGACACGACTATCGACTATCGACTCGACTATCGACTCGACTCGACTATCGACTCGACTCGACTATCGACTATCGACTCGACTCGACTATCGACTCGACTATCGACTCGACTCGACTCGACTATCGACTCGACTCGACTCGACTATCGACTCGACTATCGACTCGACTCGACTATCGACTATCGACTCGACTATCGACTCGACTATCGACTCGACTCGACTATCGACTTTCGACTCGACTATCGACTCGACTCGACTATCGACTATCGACTCGACTATCGACTATCGACTCGACTATCGACTCGACTCGACTATCGACTATCGACTATCGACTCGACTATCGACTATCGACTCGACTCGACTATCGACTCGACTCGACTATCGACTCGACTCGACTATCGACTCGACTCGACTATCGACTCGACTCGACTATCGACTCGACTCGACTATCGACTCGACTCGACTATCGACTCGACTCGACTATCGACTCGACTCGACTATCGACTCGACTCGACTATCGACTCGACTCGACTATCGACTCGACTCGACTATCGACTCAACTCGACTATCGACTCGACTCGACTATCGACTCGACTCGACTATCGACTCGACTATCGACTCGACTCGACTCGACTATCGACTATCGACTCGACTATCGACTATCGACTCGACTATCGACTCGACTATCGACTCGACTATCGACTCGACTCGACTATCGACTATCGACTCGACTATCGACTCGACTATCGACTCGACTATCGACTCGACTCGACTATCGACTATCGATTCGACTATCGACTCGACTATCGACTATCGACTCGACTATCGACTCGACTCGACTATCGACTATCGACTCGACTCGACTATCGACTCGACTATCGACTCGACTCGACTATCGACTATCGACTCGACTATCGACTCGACTCGACTATCGACTCGACTCGACTATCGACTATCGACTCGACTATCGACTCGACTATCGACTCGACTCGACTCGACTATCGACTCGACTATCGACTCGACTCGACTATCGACTATCGACCCGACTATCGACTCGACTCGACTATCGACTATCGACTCGACTCGACTATCGACTCGACTCGACTATCGACTCGACTCGACTATCGACTCGACTCGACTATCGACTCGACTCGACTATCGACTCGACTCGACTATCGACTCGACTCGACTATCGACTCGACTCGACTATCGACTCGAATCGACTATCGACTCGACTCGACTATCGACTCGACTATCGACTCGACTCGACTATCGACTCGACTCGACTATCGACTCGACTCGACTATCGACTCGACTATCGACTCGACTCGACTATCGACTCGACTCGACTATCGACTCGACTCGACTATCGACTCGACTCGACTATCGACTCGACTCGACTATCGACTCGACTCGACTATCGACTCGACTCGACTCGACTATCGACTCGACTCGACTATCGACTCGACTCGACTATCGACCCGACTATCGACTCGACTCGACTATCGACTCGACTCGACTATCGACTATCGACTCGACTATCGACTCGACTCGACTCGACTATCGACTATCGACTCGACTATCGACTCGACTCGACTATCGACTCGACTATCGACTCGACTCGACTATCGACTATCGACTATCGACTCGACTATCGACTCGACTCGACTATCGACTATCGACTCGACTATCGACTCGACTCGACTATCGACTATCGACTATCGACTATCGACTCGACTATCGACTCGACTCGACTATCGACTATCGACTCGACTATCGACTCGACTCGACTATCGACTATCGACTATCGACTATCGACTCGACTATCGACTCGACTCGACTATCGACTATCGACTATCGACTCGACTCGACTATCGACTCGACTCGACTATCGACTCGACTCGACTATCGACTCGACTATCGACTCGACTATCGACTCGACTCGACTCGACTATCGACTCGACTCGACTATCGAACGACTCGACTATCGACACGACTCGACTATCGACTCGACTCGACTCGACTATCGACTCGACTCGACTATCGACTCGACTCGACTATCGACTCGACTCGACTATCGACTCGACTCGACTATCGACTCGACTCGACTATCGACTATCGATTCGACTATCGACTCGACTATCGACTATCGACTCGACTATCGACTCGACTCGACTATCGACTATCGACTCGACTCGACTATCGACTATCGACTCGACTATCGACTCGACACGACTATCGACTATCGACTCGACTATCGACTCGACTCGACTATCGACTCGACTCGACTATCGACTATCGACTCGACTATCGACTCGACTCGACTCGACTATCGACTCGACTCGACTCGACTATCGACTCGACTATCGACTCGACTCGACTATCGACTATCGACTCGACTATCGACTCGACTATCGACTCGACTCGACTATCGACTATCGACTCGACTATCGACTCGACTCGACTATCGACTATCGACTCGACTATCGACTATCGACTCGACTATCGACTCGACTCGACTATCGACTATCGACTATCGACTCGACTATCGACTATCGACTCGACTCGACTATCGACTCGACTCGACTATCGACTCGACTCGACTATCGACTCGACTCGACTATCGACTCGACTCGACTATCGACTCGACTCGACTATCGACTCGACTCGACTATCGACTCGACTCGACTATCGACTCGACTCGACTATCGACTCGACTCGACTATCGACTCGACTCGACTATCGACTCGACTCGACTATCGACTCGACTCGACTATCGACTCGACTCGACTATCGACTCGACTCGACTATCGACTCGACTCGACTATCGACTCAACTCGACTATCGACTCGACTCGACTATCGACTCGACTCGACTATCGACTCGACTATCGACTCGACTCGACTCGACTATCGACTATCGACTCGACTATCGACTCGACTCGACTATCGACTCGACTATCGACTGGACTATCGACTCGACTCGACTATCGACTATCGACTCGACTATCGACTCGACTATCGACTCGACTATCGACTCGACTCGACTATCGACTATCGATTCGACTATCGACTCGACTATCGACTATCGACTCGACTATCGACTCGACTCGACTATCGACTATCGACTCGACTCGACTATCGACTCGACTATCGACTCGACTCGACTATCGACTATCGACTCGACTATCGACTCGACTCGACTATCGACTCGACTCGACTATCGACTATCGACTCGACTATCGACTCGACTATCGACTCGACTCGACTCGACTATCGACTCGACTATCGACTCGACTCGACTATCGACTATCGACCCGACTATCGACTCGACTCGACTATCGACTATCGACTCGACTATCGACTCGACTCGACTATCGACTCGACTATCGACTCGACTATCGACTCGACTCGACTATCGACTATCGACTCGACTATCGACTCGACTCGACTATCGACTATCGATTCGACTATCGACTCGACTATCGACTATCGACTCGACTATCGACTCGACTCGACTATCGACTATCGACTCGACTCGACTATCGACTATCGACTCGACTATCGACTCGACTCGACTATCGACTATCGACTCGACTATCGACTCGACTCGACTATCGACTCGACTCGACTATCGACTATCGACTCGACTCGACTATCGACTCGACTATCGACTCGACTCGACTCGACTATCGACTCGACTATCGACTCGACTCGACTATCGACTATCGACTCGACTATCGACTCGACTATCGACTCGACTCGACTATCGACTATCGACTCGACTATCGACTCGACTCGACTATCGACTATCGACTCGACTATCGACTATCGACTCGACTATCGACTCGACTCGACTATCGACTATCGACTATCGACTCGACTATCGACTATCGACTTCGACTCGACTATCGACTATCGACTCGACTATCGGCTATCGACTCGACTCGACTATCGACTATCGACTCGACTCGACTATCGACTATCGACTCGACTATCGACTCGACTCGACGATCGACTATCGACTCGACTCGACTATCGACTCACTCGACTCGACTCGACTCGACTATCGACTATCGACTCGACTATCGACTCGACTCGACTATCGACTATCGACTCGACTATTGACTCGACTCGACTATCGACTCGACTATCGACTCGACTCGACTATCGACTATCGACTCGACTATCGACTCGACTATCGACTCGACTATCGACTCGACTATCGACTATCGACTATCGACTCGACTATCGACTCGACTATCGACTCGACTATCGACTCGACTATCGACTCGACTCGACTATCGACTATCGATTCGACTATCGACTCGACTATCGACTATCGACTCGACTATCGACTCGACTATCGACTCGACTCGACTATCGACTTTCGACTCGACTATCGACTCGACTCGACTATCGACTATCGACTCGACTATCGACTATCGACTCGACTATCGACTCGACTCGACTATCGACTATCGACTATCGACTCGACTATCGACTATCGACTATCGACTATCGACTCGACTATCGACTATCGACTATCGACTCGACTATCGACTATCGACTCGACTATCGACTATCGACTCGACTCGACTATCGACTATCGACTCGACTCGACTATCGACTATCGACTCGACTATCGACTCGACTCGACGATCGACTATCGACTCGACTCGACTATCGACTCGACTCGACTATCGACTCGACTCGACTATCGACTCGACTCGACTATCGACTCGACTCGACTATCGACTATCGACTCGACTATCTACTCGACTCGACTATCGACTATCGACTCGACTATTGACTCGACTCGACTATCGACTCGACTATCGACTCGACTCGACTATCGACTATCGACTCGACTATCGACTCGACTATCGACTCGACTCGACTGTCGACTATCGACTCGACTATCGACTCGACTCGACTATCGACTGGACTCGACTATCGACTCGACTATCGACTCGACTCGACTCGACTATCGACTCGACTCGACTCGACTATCGACTCGACTATCGACTCGACTCGACTATCGACTATCGACTCGACTATCGACTCGACTATCGACTCGACTCGACTATCGACTATCGACTCGACTATCGACTATCGACTCGACTATCGACTCGACTCGACTATCGACTATCGACTATCGACTCGACTATCGACTATCGACTCGACTCGACTATCGACTCGACTATCGACTATCGACTCGACTATCGACTCGACTATCGACTCGACTATCGACTCGACTCGACTATCGACTATCGACTCGACTCGACTATCGACTATCGACTCGACTATCGACTCGACTCGACGATCGACTATCGACCCGACTCGACTATCGACTCGACTCGACTATCGACTCGACTATCGATCGACTCGACTCGACTATCGACTCGACTATCGACTCGACTATCGACTCGACTCGACTATCGACTATCGACTCGACTATCGACTCGACTCGACTATCGACTATCGATTCGACTATCGACTCGACTATCGACTATCGACTCGACTATCGACTCGACTCGACTATCGACTATCGACTCGACTCGACTATCGACTATCGACTCGACTATCGACTCGACTCGACTATCGACTATCGACTCGACTATCGACTCGACTCGACTATCGACTCGACTCGACTATCGACTATCGACTCGACTCGACTATCGACTCGACTATCGACTCGACTCGACTCGACTATCGACTCGACTATCGACTCGACTCGACTATCGACTATCGACTCGACTATCGACTCGACTATCGACTCGACTCGACTATCGACTATCGACTCGACTATCGACTCGACTCGACTATCGACTATCGACTCGACTATCGACTATCGACTCGACTATCGACTCGACTCGACTATCGACTATCGACTATCGACTCGACTATCGACTATCGACTATCGACTCGACTATCGACTATCGACTCGACTATCGACTATCGACTCGACTCGACTATCGACTATCGACTCGACTATCGACTCGACTCGACGATCGACTATCGACTCGACTCGACTATCGACTCGACTCGACTATCGACTCGACTCGACTATCGACTATCGACTCGACTATCTACTCGACTCGACTATCGACTATCGACTCGACTATTGACTCGACTCGACTATCGACTCGACTATCGACTCGACTCGACTATCGACTATCGACTCGACTATCGACTCGACTATCGACTCGACTATCGACTCGACTCGACTATCGACTATCGACTCGACTATCGACTCGACTATCGACTCGACTATCGACTCGACTATCGACTCGACTCGACTATCGACTATCGATTCGACTATCGACTCGACTATCGACTATCGACTCGACTATCGACTCGACTCGACTATCGACTATCGACTCGACTATCGACTATCGACTCGACTATCGACTCGACTCGACTATCGACTATCGACTATCGACTCGACTATCGACTATCGACTATCGACTCGACTATCGACTATCGACTCGACTATCGACTATCGACTCGACTCGACTATCGACTATCGACTCGACTCGACTATCGACTATCGACTCGACTCGACTATCGACTATCGACTCGACTATCGACTCGACTCGACGATCGACTATCGACTCGACTCGACTATCGACTCAACTCGACTATCGACTCGACTCGACTATCGACTATCGACTCGACTATCTACTCGACTCGACTATCGACTATCGACTCGACTATTGACTCGACTCGACTATCGACTCGACTATCGACTCGACTCGACTATCGACTATCGACTCGACTATCGACTCGACTATCGACTCGACTATCGACTCGACTATCGACTCGACTATCGACTCGACTATCGACTCGACTATCGACTCGACTCGACTATCGACTATCGACTCGACTATCGACTCGACTATCGACTCGACTATCGACTCGACTATCGACTCGACTCGACTATCGACTATCGATTCGACTATCGACTCGACTATCGACTATCGACTCGACTATCGACTCGACTATCGACTCGACTATCGACTCGACTCGACTATCGACTTTCGACTCGACTATCGACTCGACTCGACTATCGACTATCGACTCGACTATCGACTCGACTATCGACTCGACTATCGACTCGACTCGACTATCGACTTTCGACTCGACTATCGACTCGACTCGACTATCGACTATCGACTCGACTATCGACTATCGACTCGACTATCGACTCGACTCGACTATCGACTCGACTATCGACTCGACTCGACTATCGACTATCGACTCGACTATCGACTCGACTCGACTATCGACTATCGACTCGACTATCGACTCGACTCGACTATCGACTATCGACTCGACTCGACTATCGACTCGACTCGACTCGACTATCCACTATCGACTCGACTATCGACTCGACTCGACTATCGACTATCGACTCGACTATCGACTATCGACTCGACTATCGACTCGACTCGACTATCGACTCGACTATCGACTCGACTCGACTATCGACTATCGACTCGACTATCGACTCGACTCGACTATCGACTATCGACTCGACTATCGACTCGACTCGACTATCGACTCGACTATCGACTCGACTATCGACTCGACTCGACTATCGACTATCGACTCGACTCGACTATCGACTCGACTCGACTATCGACTATCGACTCGACTATCGACTCGACTCGACTATCGACTATCGACTCGACTATCGACTCGACTCGACTATCGACTATCGACTCGACTATTGACTCGACTCGACTATCGACTCGACTATCGACTCGACTCGACTATCGACTCGACTCGACTATCGACTCGACTCGACTATCGACTATCGACTCGACTATCGACTCGACTATCGACTCGACTCGACTATCGACTATCGACTCGACTATCGACTCGACTATCGACTCGACTCGACTATCGACTCGACTCGACTATCGACTCGACTCGACTATCGACTACCGACTCGACTATCGACTCGACTCGACTATCGACTATCGACTCGACTATCGACTCGACTCGACTATCGACTATCGACTCGACTATCGACTCGACTATCGACTCGACTCGACTATCGACTATCGACTCGACTATCGACTCGACTATCGACTATCGACTCGACTCGACTATCGACTATCGACTCGACTATCGACTCGATTATCGACTCGACTCGACTATCGACTATCGACTCGACTATCGACTCGACTCGACTATCGACTCGACTCGACTATCGACTCGACTCGACTATCGACTCGACTCGACTATCGACTCGACTCGACTATCGACTCGACTCGACTATCGACTCGACTCTACTATCGACTCGACTCGACTCGACTATCGACTCGACTCGACTCGACTATCGACCCGACTCGACTCGACTATCGACTCGACTCGACTATCGACTCAACTCGACTATCGACTCGACTCGACTATGGACTATCGACTCGACTATCGACTCGACTCGACTATCGACTATCGACTCGACTATCGACTATCGACTCGACTATCGACTCGACTATCGACTCGACTATCGACTCGACTCGACTATCGACTATCGACTCGACTCGACTATCGACTCGACTCGACTATCGACTATCGACTCGACTATCGACTCGACTCGACTATCGACTATCGACTCGACTATCGACTCGACTCGACTATCGACTATCGACTCGACTATTGACTCGACTCGACTATCGACTCGACTATCGACTCGACTCGACTATCGACTCGACTCGACTATCGACTCGACTCGACTATCGACTATCGACTCGACTATCGACTCGACTATCGACTCGACTCGACTATCGACTATCGACTCGACTATCGACTCGACTATCGACTCGACTCGACTATCGACTCGACTCGACTATCGACTCGACTCGACTATCGACTACCGACTCGACTATCGACTCGACTCGACTATCGACTCGACTCGAGTATCGACTCGACTCGAGTATCGACTCGACTCGACTATCGACTCGACTCGAGTATCGACTCGACTCGACTATCGACTATCGACTCGACTATCGACTCGACTATCGACTAGACTCGACTATCGACTATCGACTCGACTATCGACTCGACTATCGACTCGACTATCGACTCGACTATCGACTAGACTCGACTATCGACTATCGACTCGACTATCGACTCGACTCGACTATCGACTATCGACTCGACTATCGACTATCGACTCGACTATCGACTATCGACTCGACTATCGACTATCGACTATCGACTATCGACTCGACTATCGACTATCGACTCGACTATCGACTCGACTATCGACTCGACTATCGACTCGACTCGACTATCGACTCGACTCGACTATCGACTCGACTCGACTATCGACTATCGACTCGACTATCGACTCGACTATCGACTCGACTCGACTATCGACTATCGACTCGACTATCGACTCGACTCGACTATCGACTCGACTCGACTATCGACTCGACTCGACTATCGACTCGACTCGACTATCGACTACCGACTCGACTATCGACTCGACTCGACTATCGACTCGACTCGATTATCGACTCGACTATCGACTCGACTCGACTATCGACTATCGACTCGACTATCGACTCGACTCGACTATCGACTCGACTCGACTATCGACTATCGACTCGACTATCGACTCGACTATCGACTCGACTCGACTATCGACTCGACTCGACTATCGACTATCGACTCGACTATCGACTCGACTATCGACTCGACTCGACTATCGACTCGACTCGACTATCGACTCGACTCGACTATCGACTACCGACTCGACTATCGACTCGACTCGACTATCGACTCGACTCGAGTATCGACTCGACTCGACTATCGACTCGACTCGAGTATCGACTCGACTCGACTATCGACTATCGACTCGACTATCGACTCGACTATCGACTAGACTCGACTATCGACTATCGACTCGACTATCGACTCGACTATCGACTCGACTATCGACTCGACTATCGACTAGACTCGACTATCGACTATCGACTCGACTATCGACTCGACTATCGACTATCGACTCGACTCGACTATCGACTATCGACTCGACTATCGACTCGATTATCGACTCGACTCGACTATCGACTATCGACTCGACTATCGACTCGACTCGACTATCGACTATCGACTCGACTATCGACTCGACTCGACTATCGACTCGACTCGACTATCGACTCGACTCGACTATCGACTCGACTCGACTATCGACTCGACTCGACTATCGACTCGACTCGACTATCGACTCGACTCTACTATCGACTCGACTCGACTCGACTATCGACCCGACTCGACTCGACTATCGACCCGACTCGACTCGACTATCGACTCGACTCGACTATCGACTCAACTCGACTATCGACTCGACTCGACTATGGACTATCGACTCGACTATCGACTCGACTCGACTATCGACTATCGACTCGACTATCGACTCGACTCGACTATCGACTATCGACTCGACTATCGACTATCGACTCGACTATCGACTATCGACTCGACTATCGACTATCGACTATCGACTATCGACTCGACTATCGACTATCGACTCGACTATCGACTCGACTATCGACTCGACTATCGACTCGACTCGACTATCGACTCGACTCGACTATCGACTCGACTCGACTATCGACTATCGACTCGACTATCGACTCGACTATCGACTCGACTCGACTATCGACTATCGACTCGACTATCGACTCGACTCGACTATCGACTCGACTCGACTATCGACTCGACTCGACTATCGACTCGACTCGACTATCGACTCGACTCGACTATCGACTACCGACTCGACTATCGACTCGACTCGACTATCGACTCGACTCGATTATCGACTCGACTATCGACTCGACTCGACTATCGACTATCGACTCGACTGTCGACTCGATTATCGACTCGACTCGACTATCGACTATCGACTCGACTATCGACTCGACTCGACTATCGACTCGACTCGACTATCGACTCGACTCGACTCGCCTATCGACCCGACTAGACTCGACTATCGACCCGACTCGACTCGACTATCGACTCGACTCGACTATCGACTCAACTCGACTATCGACTCGACTCGACTATCGACTCGACTCGACTATCGACTCGACTCGACTATCGACTCGACTCGACTATCGACTCGACTCGACTATCGACTATCGACTCGACTATCGACTCGACTATCGACTCGACTCGACTATCGACTCGACTCGACTATCGACTATCGACTCGACTATCGACTCGACTCGACTATCGACTCGACTCGACTATCGACTATCGACTCGACTCGACTATCGACTCGACTCGACTATCGACTCGACTCGACTATCGACTCGACTCGACTATCGACTCGACTCGACTATCGACTCGACTCGACTCGACTATCGACTCGACTCGACTATCGACTCGACTCGACTATCGACTCGACTCGACTATCGACTATCGACTCGACTATCGACTCGACTCGACTATCGACTATCGACTCGACTATCGACTCGACTCGACTATCGACTATCGACTATCGACTCGACTATCGACTCGACTCGACTATCGACTATCGACTCGACTATCGACTCGACTCGACTATCGACTATCGACTATCGACTATCGACTCGACTATCGACTCGACTCGACTATCGACTATCGACTATCGACTCGACTCGACTATCGACTCGACTCGACTATCGACTCGACTCGACTATCGACTCGACTCGACTATCGACTCGACTCGACTATCGACTCGACTATCGACTCGACTCGACTATCGACTCGACTCGACTATCGACTATCGACTCGACTATCGACTCGACTCGACTCGACTATCGACTATCGACTCGACTATCGACTCGACTCGACTCGACTATCGACTCGACTCGACTATCGACTCGACTCGACTATCGACTCGACTCGACTATCGACTCGACTCGACTATCGACTCGACTCGACTATCGACTCGACTCGACTATCGACTCGACTCGACTATCGACTCGACTCGACTATCGACTCGACTCGACTATCGACTCGACTCGACTATCGACTCGACTCGACTATCGACTCGACTATCGACTCGACTCGACTATCGACTCGACTATCGACTCGACTATCGACTCGACTCGACTATCGACTATCGACTCGACTATCGACTCGACTATCGACTCGACTATCGACTCGACTCGACTATCGACTATCGATTCGACTATCGACTCGACTATCGACTCGACTCGACTATCGACTATCGACTCGACTCGACTATCGACTATCGACTCGACTATCGACTCGACTCGACTATCGACTATCGACTCGACTATCGACTCGACTCGACTATCGACTCGACTCGACTATCGACTATCGACTCGACTCGACTATCGACTCGACTATCGACTCGACTCGACTCGACTATCGACTCGACTCGACTCGACTATCGACTCGACTATCGACTCGACTCGACTATCGACTATCGACTCGACTCGACTATCGACTATCGACTCGACTATCGACTCGACTCGACTATCGACTCGACTCGACTATCGACTCGACTCGACTATCGACTCGACTCGACTATCGACTATCGACTCGACTATCGACTCGACTCGACTATCGATTATCGACTCGACTCGACTATCGACTCGACTATCGACTCGACTCGACTATCGACTATCGACTCAACTCGACTATCGACTCGACTCGACTATCGACTCGACTCGACTATCGACTCGACTATCGACTCGACTCGACTATCGACTCGACTCGACTATCGACTCGACTCGACTATCGACTCGACTATCGACTCGACTCGACTCGACTATCGACTATCGACTCGACTATCGACTCGACTCGACTATCGACTATCGACTCGACTATCGACTCGACTATCGACTCGACTCGACTATCGACTCGACTCGACTATCGACTATCGACTCGACTATCGACTCGACTCGACTATCGACTCGACTCGACTATCGACTATCGACTCGACTCGACTATCGACTCGACTCGACTATCGACTCGACTCGACTATCGACTCGACTCGACTATCGACTCGACTCGACTATCGACTCGACTCGACTCGACTATCGACTCGACTCGACTATCGACTCGACTCGACTATCGACTCGACTCGACTATCGACTATCGACTCGACTATCGACTCGACTCGACTATCGACTATCGACTCGACTATCGACTCGACTCGACTATCGACTATCGACTATCGACTCGACTATCGACTCGACTCGACTATCGACTATCGACTCGACTATCGACTCGACTCGACTATCGACTATCGACTATCGACTATCGACTCGACTATCGACTCGACTCGACTATCGACTATCGACTATCGACTCGACTCGACTATCGACTCGACTCGACTATCGACTCGACTCGACTATCGACTCGACTCGACTATCGACTCGACTCGACTATCGACTCGACTCGACTATCGACTCGACTCGACTATCGACTATCGACTCGACTATCGACTCGACTCGACTCGACTCGACTCGACCGACTCGACTATCGACTCGACTCGACTCGACTATCGACTCGACTCGACTATCGACTCGACTCGACTATCGACTCGACTCGACTATCGACTCGACTCGACTATCGACTCGACTCGACTATCGACTCGACTCGACTATCGACTCGACTCGACTATCGACTCGACTCGACTATCGACTCGACTCGACTATCGACTCGACTCGACTATCGACTCGACTCGACTATCGACTCGACTCGACTATCGACTCGACTATCGACTCGACTCGACTATCGACTCGACTATCGACTCGACTATCGACTCGACTCGACTATCGACTATCGACTCGACTATCGACTCGACTCGACTCGACTATCGACTCGACTCGACTATCGACTATCGACTCGACTATCGACTCGACTATCGACTCGACTCGACTCGACTATCGACTCGACTCGACTATCGACTCGACTATCGACTCGACTCGACTATCGACTCGACTATCGACTCGACTATCGACTCGACTCGACTATCGACTATCGACTCGACTATCGACTCGACTATCGACTCGACTATCGACTCGACTCGACTATCGACTATCGACTCGACTATCGACTCGACTATCGACTCGACTCGACTATCGACTATCGACTCGACTCGACTATCGACTATCGACTCGACTATCGACTCGACTCGACTATCGACTATCGACTCGACTATCGACTCGACTCGACTATCGACTCGACTCGACTATCGACTATCGACTCGACTCGACTATCGACTCGACTATCGACTCGACTCGACTCGACTATCGACTCGACTCGACTCGACTATCGACTCGACTATCGACTCGACTCGACTATCGACTATCGACTCGACTCGACTATCGACTATCGACTCGACTATCGACTCGACTCGACTATCGACTCGACTCGACTATCGACTCGACTCGACTATCGACTCGACTCGACTATCGATCGACTCGACTCGACTATCGACTCGACTATCGACTCGACTCGACTATCGACTATCGACTCGACTCGACTATCGACTCGACTCGACTATCGACTCGACTCGACTATCGACTCGACTCGACTATCGACTCGACTCGACTATCGACTCGACTCGACTATCGACTCGACTATCGACTCGACTCGACTCGACTATCGACTATCGACTCGACTATCGACTCGACTATCGACTCGACTCGACTATCGACTCGACTCGACTATCGACTATCGACTCGACTATCGACTCGACTCGACTATCGACTCGACTCGACTATCGACTATCGACTCGACTCGACTATCGACTCGACTCGACTATCGACTCGACTCGACTATCGACTCGACTCGACTATCGACTCGACTCGACTATCGACTCGACTCGACTCGACTATCGACTCGACTCGACTATCGACTCGACTCGACTATCGACTCGACTCGACTATCGACTATCGACTCGACTATCGACTCGACTCGACTATCGACTATCGACTCGACTATCGACTCGACTCGACTATCGACTATCGACTATCGACTCGACTATCGACTCGACTCGACTATCGACTATCGACTCGACTATCGACTCGACTCGACTATCGACTATCGACTATCGACTATCGACTCGACTATCGACTCGACTCGACTATCGACTATCGACTATCGACTCGACTCGACTATCGACTCGACTCGACTATCGACTCGACTCGACTATCGACTCGACTCGACTATCGACTCGACTCGACTATCGACTCGACTCGACTATCGACTCGACTATCGACTCGACTCGACTATCGACTCGACTCGACTATCGACTATCGACTCGACTATCGACTCGACTCGACTCGACTATCGACTATCGACTCGACTATCGACTCGACTCGACTCGACTATCGACTCGACTCGACTATCGACTCGACTCGACTATCGACTCGACTCGACTATCGACTCGACTCGACTATCGACTCGACTCGACTATCGACTCGACTCGACTATCGACTCGACTCGACTATCGACTCGACTCGACTATCGACTCGACTCGACTATCGACTCGACTCGACTATCGACTCGACTCGACTATCGACTCGACTCGACTATCGACTCGACTATCGACTCGACTCGACTATCGACTCGACTATCGACTCGACTATCGACTCGACTCGACTATCGACTATCGACTCGACTATCGACTCGACTATCGACTCGACTATCGACTCGACTCGACTATCGACTATCGATTCGACTATCGACTCGACTATCGACTCGACTCGACTATCGACTATCGACTCGACTCGACTATCGACTATCGACTCGACTATCGACTCGACTCGACTATCGACTATCGACTCGACTATCGACTCGACTCGACTATCGACTCGACTCGACTATCGACTCGACTCGACTATCGACTATCGACTCGACTCGACTATCGACTCGACTATCGACTCGACTCGACTCGACTATCGACTCGACTCGACTCGACTATCGACTCGACTATCGACTCGACTCGACTATCGACTATCGACTCGACTCGACTATCGACTATCGACTCGAATATTGACTCGACTCGACTATCGACTCTACTCGACTATCGACTCGACTCGACTATCGACTCGACTCGACTATCGACTCGACTCGACTATCGACTATCGACTCGACTATCGACTCGACTCGACTATCGATTATCGACTCGACTCGACTATCGACTCGACTATCGACTCGACTCGACTATCGACTATCGACTCGACTCGACTATCGACTCGACTCGACTATCGACTCGACTCGACTATCGACTCGACTCGACTATCGACTCGACTCGACTATCGACTCGACTCGACTATCGACTCGACTATCGACTCGACTCGACTATCGACTCGACTCGACTATCGACTATCGACTCGACTATCGACTCGACTCGACTCGACTATCGACTATCGACTCGACTATCGACTCGACTCGACTCGACTATCGACTCGACTCGACTATCGACTCGACTCGACTATCGACTCGACTCGACTATCGACTCGACTCGACTATCGACTCGACTCGACTATCGACTCGACTCGACTATCGACTCGACTCGACTATCGACTCGACTCGACTATCGACTCGACTCGACTATCGACTCGACTCGACTATCGACTCGACTCGACTATCGACTCGACTCGACTATCGACTCGACTCGACTATCGACTCGACTCGACTATCGACTCGACTCGACTATCGACTCGACTCGACTATCGACTCGACTCGACTATCGACTCGACTCGACTATCGACTCGACTATCGACTCGACTCGACTATCGACTCGACTATCGACTCGACTATCGACTCGACTCGACTATCGACTATCGACTCGACTATCGACTCGACTATCGACTCGACTATCGACTCGACTCGACTATCGACTATCGATTCGACTATCGACTCGACTATCGACTCGACTCGACTATCGACTATCGACTCGACTCGACTATCGACTATCGACTCGAATATTGACTCGACTCGACTATCGACTCTACTCGACTATCGACTCGACTCGACTATCGACTCGACTCGACTATCGACTCGACTCGACTATCGACTATCGACTCGACTATCGACTCGACTCGACTATCGATTATCGACTCGACTCGACTATCGACTCGACTATCGACTCGACTCGACTATCGACTATCGACTCGACTCGACTATCGACTCGACTCGACTATCGACTCGACTCGACTATCGACTCGACTCGACTATCGACTCGACTCGACTATCGACTCGACTCGACTATCGACTCGACTATCGACTCGACTCGACTATCGACTCGACTCGACTATCGACTATCGACTCGACTATCGACTCGACTCGACTCGACTATCGACTATCGACTCGACTATCGACTCGACTCGACTCGACTATCGACTCGACTCGACTATCGACTCGACTCGACTATCGACTCGACTCGACTATCGACTCGACTCGACTATCGACTCGACTCGACTATCGACTCGACTCGACTATCGACTCGACTCGACTATCGACTCGACTCGACTATCGACTCGACTCGACTATCGACTCGACTCGACTATCGACTCGACTCGACTATCGACTCGACTCGACTATCGACTCGACTCGACTATCGACTCGACTCGACTATCGACTCGACTCGACTATCGACTCGACTCGACTATCGACTCGACTCGACTATCGACTCGACTATCGACTCGACTCGACTATCGACTCGACTATCGACTCGACTATCGACTCGACTCGACTATCGACTATCGACTCGACTATCGACTCGACTATCGACTCGACTATCGACTCGACTCGACTATCGACTATCGATTCGACTATCGACTCGACTATCGACTCGACTCGACTATCGACTATCGACTCGACTCGACTATCGACTATCGACTCGACTATCGACTCGACTCGACTATCGACTATCGACTCGACTATCGACTCGACTCGACTATCGACTCGACTCGACTATCGACTATCGACTCGACTCGACTATCGACTCGACTATCGACTCGACTCGACTCGACTATCGACTCGACTCGACTCGACTATCGACTCGACTATCGACTCGACTCGACTATCGACTATCGACTCGACTCGACTATCGACTATCGACTCGACTATCGACTCGACTATCGACTCGACTCGACTATCGACTCGACTCGACTATCGACTCGACTCGACTATCGACTCGACTCGACTATCGACTCGACTCGACTATCGACTATCGACTCGACTATCGACTCGACTCGACTATCGACTATCGACTCGACTCGACTATCGACTCGACTCGACTATCGACTCGACTCGACTATCGACTCGACTCGACTATCGACTATCGACTCGACTATCGACTCGACTCGACTATCGACTATCGACTATCGACTCGACTATCGACTCGACTCGACTATCGACTATCGACTCGACTATCGACTCGACTCGACTATCGACTATCGACTATCGACTATCGACTCGACTATCGACTCGACTCGACTATCGACTATCGACTATCGACTCGACTCGACTATCGACTCGACTCGACTATCGACTCGACTCGACTATCGACTCGACTCGACTATCGACTCGACTCGACTATCGACTCGACTCGACTATCGACTCGACTCGACTATCGACTCGACTCGACTATCGACTCGACTATCGACTCGACTCGACTATCGACTCGACTCGACTATCGACTATCGACTCGACTATCGACTCGACTCGACTCGACTATCGACTATCGACTCGACTATCGACTCGACTCGACTCGACTATCGACTCGACTCGACTATCGACTCGACTCGACTATCGACTCGACTCGACTATCGACTCGACTCGACTATCGACTCGACTCGACTATCGACTCGACTCGACTATCGACTCGACTCGACTATCGACTCGACTCGACTATCGACTCGACTCGACTATCGACTCGACTCGACTATCGACTCGACTCGACTATCGACTCGACTATCGACTCGACTCGACTATCGACTCGACTATCGACTCGACTCGACTATCGACTATCGACTCGACTATCGACTCGACTATCGACTCGACTATCGACTCGACTCGACTATCGACTATCGATTCGACTATCGACTCGACTATCGACTCGACTCGACTATCGACTATCGACTCGACTCGACTATCGACTATCGACTCGACTATCGACTCGACTCGACTATCGACTATCGACTCGACTATCGACTCGACTCGACTATCGACTCGACTCGACTATCGACTATCGACTCGACTCGACTATCGACTCGACTATCGACTCGACTCGACTCGACTATCGACTCGACTCGACTCGACTATCGACTCGACTATCGACTCGACTCGACTATCGACTATCGACTCGACTCGACTATCGAATATCGACTCGACTATCGACTCGACTCGACTATCGACTCGACTCGACTATCGACTCGACTCGACTATCGACTCGACTCGACTATCGACTCGACTCGACTATCGACTCGACTCGACTATCGACTCGACTCGACTATCGACTCGACTCGACTATCGACTCGACTCGACTATCGACTCGACTCGACTATCGACTCGACTATCGACTCGACTCGACTATCGACTCGACTATCGACTCGACTATCGACTCGACTCGACTATCGACTATCGACTCGACTATCGACTCGACTATCGACTCGACTATCGACTCGACTCGACTATCGACTATCGATTCGACTATCGACTCGACTATCGACTCGACTCGACTATCGACTATCGACTCGACTCGACTATCGACTATCGACTCGACTATCGACTCGACTCGACTATCGACTATCGACTCGACTATCGACTCGACTCGACTATCGACTCGACTCGACTATCGACTATCGACTCGACTCGACTATCGACTCGACTATCGACTCGACTCGACTCGACTATCGACTCGACTCGACTCGACTATCGACTCGACTATCGACTCGACTCGACTATCGACTATCGACTCGACTCGACTATCGACTATCGACTCGACTATCGACTCGACTCGACTATCGACTCGACTCGACTATCGACTCGACTCGACTATCGACTCGACTCGACTATCGACTCGACTCGACTATCGACTATCGACTCGACTATCGACTCGACTCGACTATCGACTATCGACTCGACTCGACTATCGACTCGACTCGACTATCGACTCGACTCGACTATCGACTCGACTCGACTATCGACTCGACTCGACTATCGACTCGACTCGACTATCGACTCGACTCGACTATCGACTCGACTCGACTATCGACTCGACTCGACTATCGACTCGACTCGACTATCGACTCGACTATCGACTCGACTCGACTCGACTATCGACTATCGACTCGACTATCGACTCGACTCGACTATCGACTATCGACTCGACTATCGACTCGACTCGACTATCGACTATCGACTCGACTATCGACTCGACTCGACTATCGACTATCGACTATCGACTATCGACTCGACTATCGACTCGACTATCGACTCGACTCGACTATCGACTATCGACTATCGACTCGACTCGACTATCGACTCGACTCGACTATCGACTCGACTCGACTATCGACTCGACTATCGACTCGACTCGACTATCGACTCGACTCGACTCGACTATCGACTCGACTCGACTATCGACTCGACTCGACTATCGACTCGACTCGACTATCGACTCGACTCGACTATCGACTCGACTCGACTATCGACTCGACTCGACTATCGACTCGACTCGACTATCGACTCGACTCGACTATCGACTCGACTCGACTATCGACTCGACTCGACTATCGACGACTCGACTCGACTATCGACTCGACTCGACTATCGACTCGACTCGACTATCGACTCGACTCGACTATCGACTCGACTCGACTATCGACTCGACTCGACTATCGACTCGACTCGACTATCGACTCGACTCGACTATCGACTCGACTCGACTATCGACTCGACTCGACTATCGACTCGACTCGACTATCGACTCGACTCGACTATCGACTCGACTCGACTATCGACTCGACTCGACTATCGACTCGACTCGACTATCGACTCGACTCGACTATCGACTCGACTCGACTATCGACTCGACTATCGACTCGACTCGACTATCGACTCGACTCGACTATCGACTATCGACTCGACTATCGACTCGACTCGACTCGACTATCGACTATCGACTCGACTATCGACTCGACTCGACTCGACTATCGACTCGACTCGACTATCGACTCGACTCGACTATCGACTCGACTCGACTATCGACTCGACTCGACTATCGACTCGACTCGACTATCGACTCGACTCGACTATCGACTCGACTCGACTATCGACTCGACTCGACTATCGACTCGACTCGACTATCGACTCGACTCGACTATCGACTCGACTCGACTATCGACTCGACTCGACTATCGACTCGACTCGACTATCGACTCGACTCGACTATCGACTCGACTATCGACTCGACTCGACTATCGACTCGACTATCGACTCGACTCGACTATCGACTCGACTCGACTATCGACTCGACTCGACTATCGACTCGACTCGACTATCGACTCGACTCGACTATCGACTCGACTCGACTATCGACTCGACTCGACTATCGACTCGACTCGACTATCGACTCGACTCGACTATCGACTCGACTCGACTATCGACTCGACTCGACTATCGACTCGACTCGACTATCGACTCGACTCGACTATCGACTCGACTCGACTATCGACTCGACTCGACTATCGACTCGACTCGACTATCGACTCGACTCGACTATCGACTCGACTCGACTATCGACTCGACTCGACTATCGACTCGACTCGACTATCGACTCGACTCGACTATCGACTCGACTCGACTATCGACTCGACTCGACTATCGACTCGACTATCGACTCGACTATCGACTCGACTCGACTATCGACTATCGACTCGACTCGACTATCGACTATCGACTCGACTATCGACTCGACTCGACTATCGACTATCGACTATCGACTCGACTATCGACTCGACTATCGACTCGACTATCGACTCGACTCGACTATCGACTATCGACTCGACTATCGACTCGACTATCGACTCGACTCGACTATCGACTATCGACTCGACTCGACTATCGACTATCGACTCGACTATCGACTCGACTCGACTATCGACTCGACTCGACTATCGACTATCGACTCGACTCGACTATCGACTCGACTATCGACTCGACTCGACTCGACTATCGACTCGACTCGACTCGACTATCGACTCGACTATCGACTCGACTCGACTATCGACTATCGACTCGACTCGACTATCGACTATCGACTCGACTATCGACTCGACTCGACTATCGACTCGACTCGACTATCGACTCGACTCGACTATCGACTCGACTCGACTATCGACTCGACTCGACTATCGACTCGACTCGACTATCGACTATCGACTCGACTATCGACTCGACTATCGACTCGACTCGACTATCGACTATCGACTCGACTCGACTATCGACTCGACTATCGACTCGACT
>OW121815.1:38473782-38511247 GCA_933228935.1 Pemphredon lugubris | reverse complement strand
AGTCGATAGTCGATAGTCGATAGTCGATAGTCGATAGTCGATAGTCGATAGTCGATAGTCGATAGTCGATAGTCGATAGTCGATAGTCGATAGTCGATAGTCGATAGTCGATAGTCGATAGTCGATAGTCGATAGTCGATAGTCGATAGTCGATAGTCGATAGTCGATAGTCGATAGTCGATAGTCGATAGTCGATAGTCGATAGTCGATAGTCGATAGTCGATAGTCGATAGTCGATAGTCGATAGTCGATAGTCGATAGTCGATAGTCGATAGTCGATAGTCGATAGTCGATAGTCGATAGTCGATAGTCGATAGTCGATAGTCGATAGTCGATAGTCGATAGTCGATAGTCGATAGTCGATAGTCGATAGTCGATAGTCGATAGTCGATAGTCGATAGTCGATAGTCGATAGTCGATAGTCGATAGTCGATAGTCGATAGTCGATAGTCGATAGTCGATAGTCGATAGTCGATAGTCGATAGTCGATAGTCGATAGTCGATAGTCGATAGTCGATAGTCGATAGTCGATAGTCGATAGTCGATAGTCGATAGTCGATAGTCGATAGTCGATAGTCGATAGTCGATAGTCGATAGTCGATAGTCGATAGTCGATAGTCGATAGTCGATAGTCGATAGTCGATAGTCGATAGTCGATAGTCGATAGTCGATAGTCGATAGTCGATAGTCGATAGTCGATAGTCGATAGTCGATAGTCGATAGTCGATAGTCGATAGTCGATAGTCGATAGTCGATAGTCGATAGTCGATAGTCGATAGTCGATAGTCGATAGTCGATAGTCGATAGTCGATAGTCGATAGTCGATAGTCGATAGTCGATAGTCGATAGTCGATAGTCGATAGTCGATAGTCGATAGTCGATAGTCGATAGTCGATAGTCGATAGTCGATAGTCGATAGTCGATAGTCGATAGTCGATAGTCGATAGTCGATAGTCGATAGTCGATAGTCGATAGTCGATAGTCGATAGTCGATAGTCGATAGTCGATAGTCGATAGTCGATAGTCGATAGTCGATAGTCGATAGTCGATAGTCGATAGTCGATAGTCGATAGTCGATAGTCGATAGTCGATAGTCGATAGTCGATAGTCGATAGTCGATAGTCGATAGTCGATAGTCGATAGTCGATAGTCGATAGTCGATAGTCGATAGTCGATAGTCGATAGTCGATAGTCGATAGTCGATAGTCGATAGTCGATAGTCGATAGTCGATAGTCGATAGTCGATAGTCGATAGTCGATAGTCGATAGTCGATAGTCGATAGTCGATAGTCGATAGTCGATAGTCGATAGTCGATAGTCGATAGTCGATAGTCGATAGTCGATAGTCGATAGTCGATAGTCGATAGTCGATAGTCGATAGTCGATAGTCGATAGTCGATAGTCGATAGTCGATAGTCGATAGTCGATAGTCGATAGTCGATAGTCGATAGTCGATAGTCGATAGTCGATAGTCGATAGTCGATAGTCGATAGTCGATAGTCGATAGTCGATAGTCGATAGTCGATAGTCGATAGTCGATAGTCGATAGTCGATTCGATAGTCGAGTCGATAGTCGAGTCGATAGTCGAGTCGATAGTCGAGTCGATAGTCGAGTCGAGTCGATAGTCGAGTCGATAGTCGAGTCGAGTCGATAGTCGAGTCGATAGTCGAGTCGATAGTCGAGTCGATAGTCGAGTCGATAGTCGATAGTCGAGTCGAGTCGATAGTCGAGTCGAGTCGATAGTCGAGTCGAGTCGATAGTCGAGTCGAGTCGATAGTCGAGTCGATAGTCGAGTCGATAGTCGAGTCGAGTCGATAGTCGAGTCGATAGTCGATAGTCGATAGTCGATAGTCGATAGTCGATAGTCGATAGTCGATAGTCGAGTCGATAGTCGAGTCGATAGTCGAGTCGATAGTCGAGTCGATAGTCGAGTCGATAGTCGAGTCGATAGTCGAGTCGATAGTCGAGTCGATAGTCGAGTCGATAGTCGAGTCGATAGTCGAGTCGATAGTCGAGTCGATAGTCGAGTCGATAGTCGAGTCGATAGTCGAGTCGAGTCGATAGTCGAGTCGAGTCGATAGTCGAGTCGAGTCGATAGTCGAGTCGATAGTCGAGTCGAGTCGATAGTCGAGTCGATAGTCGAGTCGATAGTCGAGTCGATAGTCGAGTCGAGTCGATAGTCGAGTCGATAGTCGAGTCGATAGTCGAGTCGATAGTCGATAGTCGATAGTCGATAGTCGATAGTCGATAGTCGATAGTCGATAGTCGATAGTCGATAGTCGATAGTCGATAGTCGATAGTCGATAGTCGATAGTCGATAGTCGATAGTCGATAGTCGATAGTCGATAGTCGATAGTCGATAGTCGATAGTCGATAGTCGATAGTCGAGTCGATAGTCGAGTCGATAGTCGAGTCGATTGTCGAGTCGAGTCGATAGTCGAGTCGATAGTCGAGTCGAGTCGATAGTCGAGTCGATAGTCGAGTCGAGTCGATAGTCGAGTCGATAGTCGAGTCGATAGTCGAGTCGATAGTCGAGTAGAGTCGATAGTCGAGTAGAGTCGATAGTCGAGTAGAGTCGATAGTCGAGTCGATAGTCGAGTCGAGTCGATAGTCGAGTCGATAGTCGAGTCGATAGTCGAGGCGAGTCGATAGTCGAGTCGATAGTCGAGTCGATAGTCGATAGTCGATAGTCGATACTCGATAGTCGATAGTCGATAGTCGATAGTCGATA
This sequence comes from Pemphredon lugubris, assembly GCA_933228935.1. Lineage (NCBI taxonomy): Eukaryota > Metazoa > Arthropoda > Insecta > Hymenoptera > Crabronidae > Pemphredon > Pemphredon lugubris. The sequence continues at coordinate 38,508,515 of OW121815.1, read as the reverse complement.
GTCGATAGTCGATAGTCGATAGTCGATAGTCGATAGTCGATAGTCGATAGTCGATAGTCGATAGTCGATAGTCGATAGTCGATAGTCGATAGTCGATAGTCGATAGTCGATAGTCGATAGTCGATAGTCGATAGTCGATAGTCGATAGTCGATAGTCGATAGTCGATAGTCGATAGTCGATAGTCGATAGTCGATAGTCGATAGTCGATAGTCGATAGTCGATAGTCGATAGTCGATAGTCGATAGTCGATAGTCGATAGTCGATAGTCGATAGTCGATAGTCGATAGTCGATAGTCGATAGTCGATAGTCGATAGTCGATAGTCGATAGTCGATAGTCGATAGTCGATAGTCGATAGTCGATAGTCGATAGTCGATAGTCGATAGTCGATAGTCGATAGTCGATAGTCGATAGTCGATAGTCGATAGTCGATAGTCGATAGTCGATAGTCGATAGTCGATAGTCGATAGTCGATAGTCGATAGTCGATAGTCGATAGTCGATAGTCGATAGTCGATAGTCGATAGTCGATAGTCGATAGTCGATAGTCGATAGTCGATAGTCGATAGTCGATAGTCGATAGTCGATAGTCGATAGTCGATAGTCGATAGTCGATAGTCGATAGTCGATAGTCGATAGTCGATAGTCGATAGTCGATAGTCGATAGTCGATAGTCGATAGTCGATAGTCGATAGTCGATAGTCGATAGTCGATAGTCGATAGTCGATAGTCGATAGTCGATAGTCGATAGTCGATAGTCGATAGTCGATAGTCGATAGTCGATAGTCGATAGTCGATAGTCGATAGTCGATAGTCGATAGTCGATAGTCGATAGTCGATAGTCGATAGTCGATAGTCGATAGTCGATAGTCGATAGTCGATAGTCGATAGTCGATAGTCGATAGTCGATAGTCGATAGTCGATAGTCGATAGTCGATAGTCGATAGTCGATAGTCGATAGTCGATAGTCGATAGTCGATAGTCGATAGTCGATAGTCGATAGTCGATAGTCGATAGTCGATAGTCGATAGTCGATAGTCGATAGTCGATAGTCGATAGTCGATAGTCGATAGTCGATAGTCGATAGTCGATAGTCGATAGTCGATAGTCGATAGTCGATAGTCGATAGTCGATAGTCGATAGTCGATAGTCGATAGTCGATAGTCGATAGTCGATAGTCGATAGTCGATAGTCGATAGTCGATAGTCGATAGTCGATAGTCGATAGTCGATAGTCGATAGTCGATAGTCGATAGTCGATAGTCGATAGTCGATAGTCGATAGTCGATAGTCGATAGTCGATAGTCGATAGTCGATAGTCGATAGTCGATAGTCGATAGTCGATAGTCGATAGTCGATAGTCGATAGTCGATAGTCGATAGTCGATAGTCGATAGTCGATAGTCGATAGTCGATAGTCGATAGTCGATAGTCGATAGTCGATAGTCGATAGTCGATAGTCGATAGTCGATAGTCGATAGTCGATAGTCGATAGTCGATAGTCGATAGTCGATAGTCGATAGTCGATAGTCGATAGTCGATAGTCGATAGTCGATAGTCGATAGTCGATAGTCGATAGTCGATAGTCGATAGTCGATAGTCGATAGTCGATAGTCGATAGTCGATAGTCGATAGTCGATAGTCGATAGTCGATAGTCGATAGTCGATAGTCGATAGTCGATAGTCGATAGTCGATAGTCGATAGTCGATAGTCGATAGTCGATAGTCGATAGTCGATAGTCGATAGTCGATAGTCGATAGTCGATAGTCGATAGTCGATAGTCGATAGTCGATAGTCGATAGTCGATAGTCGATAGTCGATAGTCGATAGTCGATAGTCGATAGTCGATAGTCGATAGTCGATAGTCGATAGTCGATAGTCGATAGTCGATAGTCGATAGTCGATAGTCGATAGTCGATAGTCGATAGTCGATAGTCGATAGTCGATAGTCGATAGTCGATAGTCGATAGTCGATAGTCGATAGTCGATAGTCGATAGTCGATAGTCGATAGTCGATAGTCGATAGTCGATAGTCGATAGTCGATAGTCGATAGTCGATAGTCGATAGTCGATAGTCGATAGTCGATAGTCGATAGTCGATAGTCGATAGTCGATAGTCGATAGTCGATAGTCGATAGTCGATAGTCGATAGTCGATAGTCGATAGTCGATAGTCGATAGTCGATAGTCGATAGTCGATAGTCGATAGTCGATAGTCGATAGTCGATAGTCGATAGTCGATAGTCGATAGTCGATAGTCGATAGTCGATAGTCGATAGTCGATAGTCGATAGTCGATAGTCGATAGTCGATAGTCGATAGTCGATAGTCGATAGTCGATAGTCGATAGTCGATAGTCGATAGTCGATAGTCGATAGTCGATAGTCGATAGTCGATAGTCGATAGTCGATAGTCGATAGTCGATAGTCGATAGTCGATAGTCGATAGTCGATAGTCGATAGTCGATAGTCGATAGTCGATAGTCGATAGTCGATAGTCGATAGTCGATAGTCGATAGTCGATAGTCGATAGTCGATAGTCGATAGTCGATAGTCGATAGTCGATAGTCGATAGTCGATAGTCGATAGTCGATAGTCGATAGTCGAGTCGATAGTCGATTCGATAGTCGAGTCGATAGTCGAGTCGATAGTCGAGTCGATAGTCGAGTCGATAGTCGAGTCGAGTCGATAGTCGAGTCGATAGTCGAGTCGAGTCGATAGTCGAGTCGATAGTCGAGTCGATAGTCGAGTCGATAGTCGAGTCGATAGTCGATAGTCGAGTCGAGTCGATAGTCGAGTCGAGTCGATAGTCGAGTCGAGTCGATAGTCGAGTCGAGTCGATAGTCGAGTCGATAGTCGAGTCGATAGTCGAGTCGAGTCGATAGTCGAGTCGATAGTCGATAGTCGATAGTCGATAGTCGATAGTCGATAGTCGATAGTCGATAGTCGAGTCGATAGTCGAGTCGATAGTCGAGTCGATAGTCGAGTCGATAGTCGAGTCGATAGTCGAGTCGATAGTCGAGTCGATAGTCGAGTCGATAGTCGAGTCGATAGTCGAGTCGATAGTCGAGTCGATAGTCGAGTCGATAGTCGAGTCGATAGTCGAGTCGAGTCGATAGTCGAGTCGAGTCGATAGTCGAGTCGAGTCGATAGTCGAGTCGATAGTCGAGTCGAGTCGATAGTCGAGTCGATAGTCGAGTCGATAGTCGAGTCGATAGTCGAGTCGAGTCGATAGTCGAGTCGATAGTCGAGTCGATAGTCGAGTCGATAGTCGATAGTCGATAGTCGATAGTCGATAGTCGATAGTCGATAGTCGATAGTCGATAGTCGATAGTCGATAGTCGATAGTCGATAGTCGATAGTCGATAGTCGATAGTCGATAGTCGATAGTCGATAGTCGATAGTCGATAGTCGATAGTCGATAGTCGATAGTCGAGTCGATAGTCGAGTCGATAGTCGAGTCGATAGTCGAGTCGAGTCGATAGTCGAGTCGATAGTCGAGTCGAGTCGATAGTCGAGTCGATAGTCGAGTCGAGTCGATAGTCGAGTCGATAGTCGAGTCGATAGTCGAGTCGATAGTCGAGTAGAGTCGATAGTCGAGTAGAGTCGATAGTCGAGTAGAGTCGATAGTCGAGTCGATAGTCGAGTCGAGTCGATAGTCGAGTCGATAGTCGAGTCGATAGTCGAGGCGAGTCGATAGTCGAGTCGATAGTCGAGTCGATAGTCGATAGTCGATAGTCGATACTCGATAGTCGATAGTCGATAGTCGATAGTCGATAGTCGATAGTCGATAGTCGATAGTCGATAGTCGATAGTCGATAGTCGATAGTCGATAGTCGATAGTCGATAGTCGATAGTCGATAGTCGATAGTCGATAGTCGATAGTCGATAGTCGATAGTCGATAGTCGATAGTCGATAGTCGATAGTCGATAGTCGATAGTCGATAGTCGATAGTCGATAGTCGATAGTCGATAGTCGATAGTCGATAGTCGATAGTCGATAGTCGATAGTCGATAGTCGATAGTCGATAGTCGATAGTCGATAGTCGATAGTCGATAGTCGATAGTCGATAGTCGATAGTCGATAGTCGATAGTCGATAGTCGATAGTCGATAGTCGATAGTCGATAGTCGATAGTCGATAGTCGATAGTCGATAGTCGATAGTCGATAGTCGATAGTCGATAGTCGATAGTCGAGTCGAGTCGATAGTCGAGTCGATAGTAGAGTCGAGTCGATAGTCGAGTCGAGTCGATAGTCGAGTCGATAGTCGAGTCGATAGTCGAGTCGATAGTAGAGTCGATAGTCGATAGTCGAGTCGAGTCGATAGTCGAGTCGAGTCGATAGTCGAGTCGAGTCGATAGTCGAGTCGAGTCGATAGTCGAGTCGATAGTCGAGTCGATAGTCGAGTCGAGTCGATAGTCGAGTCGATAGTCGATAGTCGATAGTCGATAGTCGATAGTCGATAGTCGATAGTCGATAGTCGAGTCGATAGTCGAGTCGATAGTCGAGTCGATAGTCGAGTCGATAGTCGAGTCGATAGTCGAGTCGATAGTCGAGTCGATAGTCGAGTCGATAGTCGAGTCGATAGTCGAGTCGATAGTCGAGTCGATAGTCGAGTCGAGTCGATAGTCGAGTCGAGTCGATAGTCGAGTCGAGTCGATAGTCGAGTCGATAGTCGAGTCGAGTCGATAGTCGAGTCGATAGTCGAGTCGATAGTCGAGTCGATAGTCGAGTCGAGTCGATAGTCGAGTCGATAGTCGAGTCGATAGTCGAGTCGATAGTCGATAGTCGATAGTCGATAGTCGATAGTCGATAGTCGATAGTCGATAGTCGATAGTCGATAGTCGATAGTCGATAGTCGATAGTCGATAGTCGATAGTCGATAGTCGATAGTCGATAGTCGATAGTCGATAGTCGATAGTCGATAGTCGATAGTCGATAGTCGAGTCGATAGTCGAGTCGATAGTCGAGTCGATAGTCGAGTCGAGTCGATAGTCGAGTCGATAGTCGAGTCGAGTCGATAGTCGAGTCGATAGTCGAGTCGAGTCGATAGTCGAGTCGATAGTCGAGTCGATAGTCGAGTCGATAGTCGAGTAGAGTCGATAGTAGAGTAGAGTCGATAGTCGAGTAGAGTCGATAGTCGAGTCGATAGTCGAGTCGAGTCGATAGTCGAGTCGATAGTCGAGTCGATAGTCGAGGCGAGTCGATAGTCGAGTCGATAGTCGAGTCGATAGTCGATAGTCGATAGTCGATACTCGATAGTCGATAGTCGATAGTCGATAGTCGATAGTCGATAGTCGATAGTCGATAGTCGATAGTCGATAGTCGATAGTCGATAGTCGATAGTCGATAGTCGATAGTCGATAGTCGATAGTCGATAGTCGATAGTCGATAGTCGATAGTCGATAGTCGATAGTCGATAGTCGATAGTCGATAGTCGATAGTCGATAGTCGATAGTCGATAGTCGATAGTCGATAGTCGATAGTCGATAGTCGATAGTCGATAGTCGATAGTCGATAGTCGATAGTCGATAGTCGATAGTCGATAGTCGATAGTCGATAGTCGATAGTCGATAGTCGATAGTCGATAGTCGATAGTCGATAGTCGATAGTCGATAGTCGATAGTCGATAGTCGATAGTCGATAGTCGATAGTCGATAGTCGATAGTCGATAGTCGATAGTCGATAGTCGATAGTCGAGTCGAGTCGATAGTCGAGTCGATAGTCGAGTCGAGTCGATAGTCGAGTCGAGTCGATAGTCGAGTCGATAGTCGAGTCGATAGTCGAGTCGATAGTCGAGTCGATAGTCGATAGTCGAGTCGAGTCGATAGTCGAGTCGAGTCGATAGTCGAGTCGAGTCGATAGTCGAGTCGAGTCGATAGTCGAGTCGATAGTCGAGTCGATAGTCGAGTCGAGTCGATAGTCGAGTCGATAGTCGATAGTCGATAGTCGATAGTCGATAGTCGATAGTCGATAGTCGATAGTCGAGTCGATAGTCGAGTCGATAGTCGAGTCGATAGTCGAGTCGATAGTCGAGTCGATAGTCGAGTCGATAGTCGAGTCGATAGTCGAGTCGATAGTCGAGTCGATAGTCGAGTCGATAGTCGAGTCGATAGTCGAGTCGATAGTCGAGTCGATAGTCGAGTCGAGTCGATTGTCGAGTCGAGTCGATAGTCGAGTCGAGTCGATAGTCGAGTCGATAGTCGAGTCGAGTCGATAGTCGAGTCGATAGTCGAGTCGATAGTCGAGTCGATAGTCGAGTCGAGTCGATAGTCGAGTCGATAGTCGAGTCGATAGTCGAGTCGATAGTCGATAGTCGATAGTCGATAGTCGATAGTCGATAGTCGATAGTCGATAGTCGATAGTCGATAGTCGATAGTCGATAGTCGATAGTCGATAGTCGATAGTCGATAGTCGATAGTCGATAGTCGATAGTCGATAGTCGATAGTCGATAGTCGATAGTCGATAGTCGAGTCGATAGTCGAGTCGATAGTCGAGTCGATAGTCGAGTCGAGTCGATAGTCGAGTCGATAGTCGAGTCGAGTCGATAGTCGAGTCGATAGTCGAGTCGAGTCGATAGTCGAGTCGATAGTCGAGTCGATAGTCGAGTCGATAGTCGAGTAGAGTCGATAGTCGAGTAGAGTCGATAGTCGAGTAGAGTCGATAGTCGAGTCGATAGTCGATAGTCGATAGTCGATACTCGATAGTCGATAGTCGATAGTCGATAGTCGATAGTCGATAGTCGATAGTCGATAGTCGATAGTCGATAGTCGATAGTCGATAGTCGATAGTCGATAGTCGATAGTCGATAGTCGATAGTCGATAGTCGATAGTCGATAGTCGATAGTCGATAGTCGATAGTCGATAGTCGATAGTCGATAGTCGATAGTCGATAGTCGATAGTCGATAGTCGATAGTCGATAGTCGATAGTCGATAGTCGATAGTCGATAGTCGATAGTCGATAGTCGATAGTCGATAGTCGATAGTCGATAGTCGATAGTCGATAGTCGATAGTCGATAGTCGATAGTCGATAGTCGATAGTCGATAGTCGATAGTCGATAGTCGATAGTCGATAGTCGATAGTCGATAGTCGATAGTCGATAGTCGATAGTCGATAGTCGATAGTCGATAGTCGATAGTCGATAGTCGATAGTCGATAGTCGATAGTCGATAGTCGATAGTCGATAGTCGATAGTCGACAGTCGACAGTCGACAGTCGACAGTCGACAGTCGATAGTCGACAGTCGATAGTCGATAGTCGACAGTCGACAGTCGACAGTCGACAGTCGACAGTCGATAGTCGACAGTCGATAGTCGATAGTCGATAGTCGATAGTCGATAGTCGATAGTCGATAGTCGATAGTCGATAGTCGATAGTCGATAGTCGATAGTCGATAGTCGATAGTCGATAGTCGATAGTCGATAGTCGATAGTCGATAGTCGACAGTCGACAGTCGACAGTCGACAGTCGACAGTCGACAGTCGACAGTCGACAGTCGACAGTCGACAGTCGACAGTCGACAGTCGACAGTCGATAGTCGATAGTCGATAGTCGATAGTCGATAGTCGATAGTCGATAGTCGATAGTCGATAGTCGATAGTCGATAGTCGATAGTCGATAGTCGATAGTCGATAGTCGATAGTCGATAGTCGATAGTCGATAGTCGATAGTCGATAGTCGATAGTCGATAGTCGATAGTCGATAGTCGATAGTCGATAGTCGATAGTCGATAGTCGATAGTCGATAGTCGATAGTCGATAGTCGATAGTCGATAGTCGATAGTCGATAGTCGATAGTCGATAGTCGATAGTCGATAGTCGATAGTCGATAGTCGATAGTCGATAGTCGATAGTCGATAGTCGATAGTCGATAGTCGATAGTCGATAGTCGATAGTCGAGTCGATAGTCGAGTCGATAGTCGAGTCGAGTCGATAGTCGAGTCGATAGTCGAGTCGATAGTCGAGTCGAGAGTCGAGTCGAGTCGATAGTCGAGTCGATAGTAGAGTCGAGTCGATAGTCGAGTCGAGTCGATAGTCGAGTCGAGTCGATAGTCGAGTCGAGTCGAGTCGATAGTCGAGTCGATAGTCGAGTCGATAGTCGAGTCGATAGTCGAGTCGATAGTCGAGTCGATAGTCGATAGTCGAGTCGAGTCGATAGTCGAGTCGAGTCGATAGTCGAGTCGAGTCGATAGTCGAGTCGAGTCGATAGTCGAGTCGATAGTCGAGTCGAGTCGATAGTCGAGTCGATAGTCGATAGTCGATAGTCGATAGTCGATAGTCGATAGTCGATAGTCGATAGTCGATAGTCGATAGTCGATAGTCGAGTCGATAGTCCAGTCGATAGTCGAGTCGATAGTCGAGTCGATAGTCGAGTCGATAGTCGAGTCGATAGTCGAGTCGATAGTCGAGTCGATAGTCGAGTCGAGTCGATAGTCGAGTCGAGTCGATAGTCGAGCCGAGTCGATAGTCGAGTCGATAGTCGAGTCGAGTCGATAGTCGAGTCGATAGTCGAGTCGATAGTCGAGTCGATAGTCGAGTCGAGTCGATAGTCGAGTCGATAGTCGAGTCGATAGTCGAGTCGATAGTCGATAGTCGATAGTCGATAGTCGATAGTCGATAGTCGATAGTCGATAGTCGATAGTCGATAGTCGATAGTCGATAGTCGATAGTCGATAGTCGATAGTCGATAGTCGAGTCGATAGTCGAGTCGATAGTCGAGTCGATAGTCGAGTCGAGTCGATAGTCGAGTCGAGTCGATAGTCGAGTCGATAGTCGAGTCGAGTCGATAGTCGAGTCGATAGTCGAGTCGAGTCGATAGTCGAGTCGATAGTCGAGTCGATAGTCGAGTAGAGTCGATAGTCGAGTAGAGTCGATAGTCGAGTAGAGTCGATAGTCGAGTCGATAGTCGAGTCGAGTCGATAGTCGAGTCGATAGTCGAGTCGATAGTCGAGTCGATAGTCGAGGCGAGTCGATAGTCGAGTCGATAGTCGATAGTCGATAGTCGATAGTCGATAGTCGATAGTCGATAGTCGATAGTCGATAGTCGATAGTCGATAGTCGATAGTCGATAGTCGATAGTCGATAGTCGATAGTCGATAGTCGATAGTCGATAGTCGATAGTCGATAGTCGATAGTCGATAGTCGATAGTCGATAGTCGATAGTCGATAGTCGATAGTCGATAGTCGATAGTCGATAGTCGATAGTCGATAGTCGATAGTCGATAGTCGATAGTCGATAGTCGATAGTCGATAGTCGATAGTCGATAGTCGATAGTCGATAGTCGATAGTCGATAGTCGATAGTCGATAGTCGATAGTCGATAGTCGATAGTCGATAGTCGATAGTCGATAGTCGATAGTCGATAGTCGATAGTCGATAGTCGATAGTCGATAGTCGATAGTCGATAGTCGATAGTCGATAGTCGATAGTCGATAGTCGATAGTCGATAGTCGATAGTCGATAGTCGATAGTCGATAGTCGATAGTCGATAGTCGATAGTCGATAGTCGATAGTCGATAGTCGATAGTCGATAGTCGATAGTCGATAGTCGATAGTCGATAGTCGATAGTCGATAGTCGATAGTCGATAGTCGATAGTCGATAGTCGATAGTCGATAGTCGATAGTCGATAGTCGATAGTCGATAGTCGATAGTCGATAGTCGATAGTCGATAGTCGATAGTCGATAGTCGATAGTCGATAGTCGATAGTCGATAGTCGATAGTCGATAGTCGATAGTCGATAGTCGATAGTCGATAGTCGATAGTCGATAGTCGATAGTCGATAGTCGATAGTCGATAGTCGATAGTCGATAGTCGATAGTCGATAGTCGATAGTCGATAGTCGATAGTCGATAGTCGATAGTCGATAGTCGATAGTCGATAGTCGATAGTCGATAGTCGATAGTCGATAGTCGATAGTCGATAGTCGATAGTCGATAGTCGATAGTCGATAGTCGATAGTCGATAGTCGATAGTCGATAGTCGATAGTCGATAGTCGATAGTCGATAGTCGATAGTCGATAGTCGATAGTCGATAGTCGATAGTCGATAGTCGATAGTCGATAGTCGATAGTCGATAGTCGATAGTCGATAGTCGATAGTCGATAGTCGATAGTCGATAGTCGATAGTCGATAGTCGATAGTCGATAGTCGATAGTCGATAGTCGATAGTCGATAGTCGATAGTCGATAGTCGATAGTCGATAGTCGATAGTCGATAGTCGATAGTCGATAGTCGATAGTCGATAGTCGATAGTCGATAGTCGATAGTCGATAGTCGATAGTCGATAGTCGATAGTCGATAGTCGATAGTCGATAGTCGATAGTCGATAGTCGATAGTCGATAGTCGATAGTCGATAGTCGATAGTCGATAGTCGATAGTCGATAGTCGATAGTCGATAGTCGATAGTCGATAGTCGATAGTCGATAGTCGATAGTCGATAGTCGATAGTCGATAGTCGATAGTCGATAGTCGAGTCGATAGTCGATTCGATAGTCGAGTCGATAGTCGAGTCGATAGTCGAGTCGAGTCGATAGTCGAGTCGATAGTCGAGTCGATAGTCGAGTCGATAGTCGAGTCGAGTCGATAGTCGAGTCGATAGTCGATAGTCGAGTCGATAGTCGAGTCGAGTCGATAGTCGAGTCGAGTCGATAGTCGAGTCGATAGTCGAGTCGATAGTCGAGTCGATAGTCGAGTCGATAGTCGATAGTCGAGTCGAGTCGATAGTCGAGTCGAGTCGATAGTCGAGTCGAGTCGATAGTCGAGTCGAGTCGATAGTCGAGTCGAGTCGATAGTCGAGTCGATAGTCGAGTCGATAGTCGAGTCGAGTCGATAGTCGAGTCGATAGTCGATAGTCGATAGTCGATAGTCGATAGTCGATAGTCGATAGTCGATAGTCGATAGTCGAGTCGATAGTCGAGTCGATAGTCGAGTCGATAGTCGAGTCGATAGTCGAGTCGATAGTCGAGTCGATAGTCGAGTCGATAGTCGAGTCGATAGTCGAGTCGATAGTCGAGTCGATAGTCGAGTCGATAGTCGAGTCGATAGTCGAGTCGATAGTCGAGTCGATAGTCGAGTCGAGTCGATAGTCGAGTCGAGTCGATAGTCGAGTCGAGTCGATAGTCGAGTCGATAGTCGAGTCGAGTCGATAGTCGAGTCGATAGTCGAGTCGATAGTCGAGTCGATAGTCGAGTCGAGTCGATAGTCGAGTCGATAGTCGAGTCGATAGTCGAGTCGATAGTCGATAGTCGATAGTCGATAGTCGATAGTCGATAGTCGATAGTCGATAGTCGATAGTCGATAGTCGATAGTCGATAGTCGATAGTCGATAGTCGATAGTCGATAGTCGATAGTCGATAGTCGATAGTCGATAGTCGATAGTCGATAGTCGATAGTCGATAGTCGATAGTCGATAGTCGATAGTCGATAGTCGATAGTCGATAGTCGATAGTCGATAGTCGATAGTCGATAGTCGATAGTCGATAGTCGATAGTCGATAGTCGATAGTCGATAGTCGATAGTCGATAGTCGATAGTCGATAGTCGATAGTCGATAGTCGATAGTCGATAGTCGATAGTCGATAGTCGATAGTCGATAGTCGATAGTCGATAGTCGATAGTCGATAGTCGATAGTCGATAGTCGATAGTCGATAGTCGATAGTCGATAGTCGATAGTCGATAGTCGATAGTCGATAGTCGATAGTCGATAGTCGATAGTCGATAGTCGATAGTCGATAGTCGATAGTCGATAGTCGATAGTCGATAGTCGATAGTCGATAGTCGATAGTCGATAGTCGATAGTCGATAGTCGATAGTCGATAGTCGATAGTCGATAGTCGATAGTCGATAGTCGATAGTCGATAGTCGATAGTCGATAGTCGATAGTCGATAGTCGATAGTCGATAGTCGATAGTCGATAGTCGATAGTCGATAGTCGATAGTCGATAGTCGATAGTCGATAGTCGATAGTCGATAGTCGATAGTCGATAGTCGATAGTCGATAGTCGATAGTCGATAGTCGATAGTCGATAGTCGATAGTCGATAGTCGATAGTCGATAGTCGATAGTCGATAGTCGATAGTCGATAGTCGATAGTCGATAGTCGATAGTCGATAGTCGATAGTCTATAGTCGATAGTCGATAGTCGATAGTCGATAGTCGATAGTCGATAGTCGATAGTCGATAGTCGATAGTCGATAGTCGATAGTCGATAGTCGATAGTCGATAGTCGATAGTCGATAGTCGATAGTCGATAGTCGATAGTCGATAGTCGATAGTCGATAGTCGATAGTCGATAGTCGATAGTCGATAGTCGATAGTCGATAGTCGATAGTCGATAGTCGATAGTCGATAGTCGATAGTCGATAGTCGATTCGAGTCGATAGTCGATAGTCGATAGTCGATAGTCGATAGTCGATTAGTCGATAGTCGATAGTCGATAGTCGATAGTCGATAGTCGATAGTCGATAGTCGATAGTCGATAGTCGATAGTCGATAGTCGATAGTCGATAGTCGATAGTCGATAGTCGATAGTCGATAGTCGATAGTCGATAGTCGATAGTCGATAGTCGATAGTCGATAGTCGATAGTCGATAGTCGATAGTCGATAGTCGAGTCGATAGTCGATTCGATAGTCGAGAGTCGATAGTCGAGTCGATAGTCGAGTCGATAGTCGAGTCGATAGTCGAGTCGAGTCGATAGTCGAGTCGATAGTCGAGTCGAGTCGATAGTCGAGTCGATAGTCGAGTCGATAGTCGAGTCGATAGTCCGAGTCGATAGTCGATAGTCGAGTCGAGTCGATAGTCGAGTCGAGTCGATAGTCGAGTCGAGTCGATAGTCGAGTCGAGTCGATAGTCGAGTCGATAGTCGAGTCGATAGTCGAGTCGAGTCGATAGTCGAGTCGATAGTCGATAGTCGATAGTCGATAGTCGATAGTCGATAGTCGATAGTCGATAGTCGAGTCGATAGTCGAGTCGATAGTCGAGTCGATAGTCGAGTCGATAGTCGAGTCGATAGTCGAGTCGATAGTCGAGTCGATAGTCGAGTCGATAGTCGAGTCGATAGTCGAGTCGATAGTCGAGTCGATAGTCGAGTCGATAGTCGAGTCGATAGGCGAGTCGAGTCGATAGTCGAGTCGAGTCGATAGTCGAGTCGAGTCGATAGTCGAGTCGAAGTCGATAGTCGAGTCGATAGTCGAGTCGAGTCGATAGTCGAGTCGATAGTCGAGTCGATAGTCGAGTCGATAGTCGAGTCGAGTCGATAGTCGAGTCGATAGTCGAGTCGATAGTCGAGTCGATAGTCGATAGTCGATAGTCGATAGTCGATAGTCGATAGTCGATAGTCGATAGTCGATAGTCGATAGTGTCGATAGTCCGATAGTCGATAGTCGATAGTCGATAGTCGATAGTCGATAGTCGATAGTCGATAGTCGATAGTCGATAGTCGATAGTCGATAGTCGAAGTCGAGTCGATAGTCGAGTCGATAGTCGAGTCGATAGTCGAGTCGAGTCGATAGTCGAGTCGATAGTCGAGTCGAGTCGATAGTCGAGTCGATAGTCGAGTCGAGTCGATAGTCGAGTCGATAGTCGAGTCGATAGTCGAGTCGATAGTCGAGTAGAGTCGATAGTCGAGTAGAGTCGATAGTCGAGTAGAGTCGATAGTCGAGTCGATAGTCGAGTCGAGTCGATAGTCGAGTCGATAGTCGAAGTCGATAGTCGAGGCGAGTCGATAGTCGAGTCGATAGTCGAGTCGATAGTCGATAGTCGATAGTGTCGATACTCGATAGTCGATAGTCGATAGTCGATAGTCGATAGTCGATAGTCGATAGTCGATAGTCGATAGTCGATAGTCGATAGTCGATAGTCGATAGTCGATAGTCGATAGTCGATAGTCGATAGTCGATAGTCGATAGTCGATAGTCGATAGTCGATAGTCGATAGTCGATAGTCGATAGTCGATAGTCGATAGTCGATAGTCGATAGTCGATAGTCGATAGTCGATAGTCGATAGTCGATAGTCGATAGTCGATAGTCGATAGTCGATAGTCGATAGTCGATAGTCGATAGTCGATAGTCGATAGTCGATAGTCGATAGTCGATAGTCGATAGTCGATAGTCGATAGTCGATAGTCGATAGTCGATAGTCGATAGTCGATAGTCGATAGTCGATGTCGATAGTCGATAGTCGATAGTCGATAGTCGAGTAGTCGATAGTCGAGTCGAGTCGATAGTCGAGTCGATAGTCGGTCGAGTCGATAGTCGAGTCGAGTCGATAGTCGAGTCGATAGTCGATGTCGATAGTCGAGTCGATAGTCGATCGATAGTCGATAGTCGAGTCGAGTCGATAGTCGAGTCGAGTCGATAGTCGAGTCGAGTCGATAGTCGAGTCGAGTCGATAGTCGAGTCGATAGTCGAGTCGATAGTCGAGTGTCGAGTCGAGATAGTCGATAGTCGATAGTCGATAGTCGATAGTCGATAGTCGATAGTCGATAGTCGAGTCGATAGTCGAGTCGATAGTCGAGTCGATAGTCGAGTCGATAGTCGAGTCGATAGTCGAGTCGATAGTCGAGTCGATAGTCGAGTCGATAGTCGAGTCGATAGTCGAGTCGATAGTCGAGTCGATAGTCGAGTCGAGTCGCATAGTCGAGTCGAGTCGATAGTCGAGTCGAGTCGATAGTCGAGTCGATAGTCGAGTCGAGTCGATAGTCGAGTCGATAGTCGAGTCGATAGTCGAGTCGATAGTCGAGTCGAGTCGATAGTCGAGTCGATAGTCGAGTCGATAGTCGAGTCGATAGTCGATAGTCGATAGTCGATAGTCGATAGTCGATAGTCGATAGTCGATAGTCGATAGTCGATAGTCGATAGTCGATAGTCGATAGTCGATAGTCGATAGTCGATAGTCGATAGTCGATAGTCGATAGTCGATAGTCGATAGTCGATAGTCGATAGTCGATAGTCGAGTCGATAGTCGAGTCGATAGTCGAGTCGATAGTCGAGTCGAGTCGATAGTCGAGTCGATAGTCGAGTCGAGTCGATAGTCGAGTCGATAGTCGAGTCGAGTCGATAGTCGAGTCGATAGTCGAGTCGATAGTCGAGTCGATAGTCGAGTAGAGTCGATAGTAGAGTAGAGTCGATAGTCGAGTAGAGTCGATAGTCGAGTCGATAGTCGAGTCGAGTCGATAGTCGAGTCGATAGTCGAGTCGATTAGTCGAGGCGAGTCGATAGTCGAGTCGATAGTCGAGTCGATAGTCGATAGTCGATAGTCGATACTCGATAGTCGATAGTCGATAGTCGATAGTCGATAGTCGATAGTCGATAGTCGATAGTCGATAGTCGATAGTCGATAGTCGATAGTCGATAGTCGATAGTCGATAGTCGATAGTCGATAGTCGATAGTCGATAGTCGATAGTCGATAGTCGATAGTCGATAGTCGATAGTCGATAGTCGATAGTCGATAGTCGATAGTCGATAGTCGATAGTCGATAGTCGATAGTCGATAGTCGATAGTCGATAGTCGATAGTCGATAGTCGATAGTCGATAGTCGATAGTCGATAGTCGATAGTCGATAGTCGATAGTCGATAGTCGATAGTCGATAGTCGATAGTCGATAGTCGATAGTCGATAGTCGATAGTCGATAGTCGATAGTCGATAGTCGATAGTCGATAGTCGATAGTCGATAGTCGAGTCGAGTCGATAGTCGAGTCGATAGTCGAGTCGAGTCGATAGTCGAGTCGAGTCGATAGTCGAGTCGATAGTCGAGTCGATAGTCGAGTCGATAGTCGAGTCGATAGTCGATAGTCGAGTCGAGTCGATAGTCGAGTCGAGTCGATAGTCGAGTCGAGTCGATAGTCGAGTCGAGTCGATAGTCGAGTCGATAGTCGAGTCGATAGTCGAGTCGAGTCGATAGTCGAGTCGATAGTCGATAGTCGATAGTCGATAGTCGATAGTCGATAGTCGATAGTCGATAGTCGAGTCGATAGTCGAGTCGATAGTCGAGTCGATAGTCGAGTCGATAGTCGAGTCGATAGTCGAGTCGATAGTCGAGTCGATAGTCGAGTCGATAGTCGAGTCGATAGTCGAGTCGATAGTCGAGTCGATAGTCGAGTCGATAGTCGAGTCGATAGTCGAGTCGAGTCGATAGTCGAGTCGAGTCGATAGTCGAGTCGAGTCGATAGTCGAGTCGATAGTCGAGTCGAGTCGATAGTCGAGTCGATAGTCGAGTCGATAGTCGAGTCGATAGTCGAGTCGAGTCGATAGTCGAGTCGATAGTCGAGTCGATAGTCGAGTCGATAGTCGATAGTCGATAGTCGATAGTCGATAGTCGATAGTCGATAGTCGATAGTCGATAGTCGATAGTCGATAGTCGATAGTCGATAGTCGATAGTCGATAGTCGATAGTCGATAGTCGATAGTCGATAGTCGATAGTCGATAGTCGATAGTCGATAGTCGATAGTCGAGTCGATAGTCGAGTCGATAGTCGAGTCGATAGTCGAGTCGAGTCGATAGTCGAGTCGATAGTCGAGTCGAGTCGATAGTCGAGTCGATAGTCGAGTCGAGTCGATAGTCGAGTCGATAGTCGAGTCGATAGTCGAGTCGATAGTCGAGTAGAGTCGATAGTCGAGTAGAGTCGATAGTCGAGTAGAGTCGATAGTCGAGTCGATAGTCGATAGTCGATAGTCGATACTCGATAGTCGATAGTCGATAGTCGATAGTCGATAGTCGATAGTCGATAGTCGATAGTCGATAGTCGATAGTCGATAGTCGATAGTCGATAGTCGATAGTCGATAGTCGATAGTCGATAGTCGATAGTCGATAGTCGATAGTCGATAGTCGATAGTCGATAGTCGATAGTCGATAGTCGATAGTCGATAGTCGATAGTCGATAGTCGATAGTCGATAGTCGATAGTCGATAGTCGATAGTCGATAGTCGATAGTCGATAGTCGATAGTCGATAGTCGATAGTCGATAGTCGATAGTCGATAGTCGATAGTCGATAGTCGATAGTCGATAGTCGATAGTCGATAGTCGATAGTCGATAGTCGATAGTCGATAGTCGATAGTCGATAGTCGATAGTCGATAGTCGATAGTCGATAGTCGATAGTCGATAGTCGATAGTCGATAGTCGATAGTCGATAGTCGATAGTCGATAGTCGATAGTCGATAGTCGATAGTCGATAGTCGATAGTCGATAGTCGATAGTCGACAGTCGACAGTCGACAGTCGACAGTCGACAGTCGATAGTCGACAGTCGATAGTCGATAGTCGACAGTCGACAGTCGACAGTCGACAGTCGACAGTCGATAGTCGACAGTCGATAGTCGATAGTCGATAGTCGATAGTCGATAGTCGATAGTCGATAGTCGATAGTCGATAGTCGATAGTCGATAGTCGATAGTCGATAGTCGATAGTCGATAGTCGATAGTCGATAGTCGATAGTCGATAGTCGATAGTCGATAGTCGACAGTCGACAGTCGACAGTCGACAGTCGACAGTCGACAGTCGACAGTCGACAGTCGATAGTCGATAGTCGATAGTCGATAGTCGATAGTCGATAGTCGATAGTCGATAGTCGATAGTCGATAGTCGATAGTCGATAGTCGATAGTCGATAGTCGATAGTCGATAGTCGATAGTCGATAGTCGATAGTCGATAGTCGATAGTCGATAGTCGATAGTCGATAGTCGATAGTCGATAGTCGATAGTCGATAGTCGATAGTCGATAGTCGATAGTCGATAGTCGATAGTCGATAGTCGATAGTCGATAGTCGATAGTCGATAGTCGATAGTCGATAGTCGATAGTCGATAGTCGATAGTCGATAGTCGATAGTCGATAGTCGATAGTCGATAGTCGATAGTCGATAGTCGATAGTCGATAGTCGATAGTCGATAGTCGAGTCGATAGTCGAGTCGATAGTCGAGTCGAGTCGATAGTCGAGTCGATAGTCGAGTCGATAGTCGAGTCGAGAGTCGAGTCGAGTCGATAGTCGAGTCGATAGTAGAGTCGAGTCGATAGTCGAGTCGAGTCGATAGTCGAGTCGAGTCGATAGTCGAGTCGAGTCGAGTCGATAGTCGAGTCGATAGTCGAGTCGATAGTCGAGTCGATAGTCGAGTCGATAGTCGAGTCGATAGTCGATAGTCGAGTCGAGTCGATAGTCGAGTCGAGTCGATAGTCGAGTCGAGTCGATAGTCGAGTCGAGTCGATAGTCGAGTCGATAGTCGAGTCGAGTCGATAGTCGAGTCGATAGTCGATAGTCGATAGTCGATAGTCGATAGTCGATAGTCGATAGTCGATAGTCGATAGTCGATAGTCGATAGTCGAGTCGATAGTCCAGTCGATAGTCGAGTCGATAGTCGAGTCGATAGTCGAGTCGATAGTCGAGTCGATAGTCGAGTCGATAGTCGAGTCGATAGTCGAGTCGAGTCGATAGTCGAGTCGAGTCGATAGTCGAGCCGAGTCGATAGTCGAGTCGATAGTCGAGTCGAGTCGATAGTCGAGTCGATAGTCGAGTCGATAGTCGAGTCGATAGTCGAGTCGAGTCGATAGTCGAGTCGATAGTCGAGTCGATAGTCGAGTCGATAGTCGATAGTCGATAGTCGATAGTCGATAGTCGATAGTCGATAGTCGATAGTCGATAGTCGATAGTCGATAGTCGATAGTCGATAGTCGATAGTCGATAGTCGATAGTCGAGTCGATAGTCGAGTCGATAGTCGAGTCGATAGTCGAGTCGAGTCGATAGTCGAGTCGAGTCGATAGTCGAGTCGATAGTCGAGTCGAGTCGATAGTCGAGTCGATAGTCGAGTCGAGTCGATAGTCGAGTCGATAGTCGAGTCGATAGTCGAGTAGAGTCGATAGTCGAGTAGAGTCGATAGTCGAGTAGAGTCGATAGTCGAGTCGATAGTCGAGTCGAGTCGATAGTCGAGTCGATAGTCGAGTCGATAGTCGAGTCGATAGTCGAGTCGAGTCGATAGTCGAGTCGATAGTCGATAGTCGATAGTCGATAGTCGATAGTCGATAGTCGATAGTCGATAGTCGATAGTCGATAGTCGATAGTCGATAGTCGATAGTCGATAGTCGATAGTCGATAGTCGATAGTCGATAGTCGATAGTCGATAGTCGATAGTCGATAGTCGATAGTCGATAGTCGATAGTCGATAGTCGATAGTCGATAGTCGATAGTAGATAGTCGATAGTCGATAGTCGATAGTCGATAGTCGATAGTCGATAGTCGATAGTCGATAGTCGATAGTCGATAGTCGATAGTCGATAGTCGATAGTCGATAGTCGATAGTCGATAGTCGATAGTCGATAGTCGATAGTCGATAGTCGATAGTCGATAGTCGATAGTCGATAGTCGATAGTCGCTAGTCGATAGTCGATAGTCGATAGTCGATAGTCGATAGTCGATAGTCGATAGTCGATAGTCGATAGTCGATAGTCGATAGTCGATAGTCGATAGTCGATAGTCGATAGTCGATAGTCGATAGTCGATAGTCGATAGTCGATAGTCGATAGTCGATAGTCGATAGTCGATAGTCGATAGTCGATAGTCGATAGTCGATAGTCGATAGTCGATAGTCGATAGTCGATAGTCGATAGTCGATAGTCGATAGTCGATAGTCGATAGTCGATAGTCGATAGTCGATAGTCGATAGTCGATAGTCGATAGTCGATAGTCGATAGTCGATAGTCGATAGTCGATAGTCGATAGTCGATAGTCGATAGTCGATAGTCGATAGTCGATAGTCGATAGTCGATAGTCGATAGTCGATAGTCGATAGTCGATAGTCGATAGTCGATAGTCGATAGTCGATAGTCGATAGTCGATAGTCGATAGTCGATAGTCGATAGTCGATAGTCGATAGTCGATAGTCGATAGTCGATAGTCGATAGTCGATAGTCGATAGTCGATAGTCGATAGTCGATAGTCGATAGTCGATAGTCGATAGTCGATAGTCGATAGTCGATAGTCGATAGTCGATAGTCGATAGTCGATAGTCGATAGTCGATAGTCGATAGTCGATAGTCGATAGTCGATAGTCGATAGTCGATAGTCGATAGTCGATAGTCGATAGTCGATAGTCGATAGTCGATAGTCGATAGTCGATAGTCGATAGTCGATAGTCGATAGTCGATAGTCGATAGTCGATAGTCGATAGTCGATAGTCGATAGTCGATAGTCGATAGTCGATAGTCGATAGTCGATAGTCGATAGTCGATAGTCGATAGTCGATAGTCGATAGTCGATAGTCGATAGTCGATAGTCGATAGTCGATAGTCGATAGTCGATAGTCGATAGTCGATAGTCGATAGTCGATAGTCGATAGTCGATAGTCGATAGTCGATAGTCGATAGTCGATAGTCGATAGTCGATAGTCGATAGTCGATAGTCGATAGTCGATAGTCGATAGTCGATAGTCGATAGTCGATAGTCGATAGTCGATAGTCGATAGTCGATAGTCGATAGTCGATAGTCGATAGTCGATAGTCGATAGTCGATAGTCGAGTCGATAGTCGATTCGATAGTCGAGTCGATAGTCGAGTCGATAGTCGAGTCGAGTCGATAGTCGAGTCGATAGTCGAGTCGATAGTCGAGTCGATAGTCGAGTCGAGTCGATAGTCGAGTCGATAGTCGAGTCGAGTCGATAGTCGAGTCGAGTCGATAGTCGAGTCGATAGTCGAGTCGATAGTCGAGTCGATAGTCGAGTCGATAGTCGATAGTCGAGTCGAGTCGATAGTCGAGTCGAGTCGATAGTCGAGTCGAGTCGATAGTCGAGTCGAGTCGATAGTCGAGTCGAGTCGATAGTCGAGTCGATAGTCGAGTCGATAGTCGAGTCGAGTCGATAGTCGAGTCGATAGTCGATAGTCGATAGTCGATAGTCGATAGTCGATAGTCGATAGTCGATAGTCGATAGTCGAGTCGATAGTCGAGTCGATAGTCGAGTCGATAGTCGAGTCGATAGTCGAGTCGATAGTCGAGTCGATAGTCGAGTCGATAGTCGAGTCGATAGTCGAGTCGATAGTCGAGTCGATAGTCGAGTCGATAGTCGAGTCGATAGTCGAGTCGATAGTCGAGTCGATAGTCGAGTCGAGTCGATAGTCGAGTCGAGTCGATAGTCGAGTCGAGTCGATAGTCGAGTCGATAGTCGAGTCGAGTCGATAGTCGAGTCGATAGTCGAGTCGATAGTCGAGTCGATAGTCGAGTCGAGTCGATAGTCGAGTCGATAGTCGAGTCGATAGTCGAGTCGATAGTCGATAGTCGATAGTCGATAGTCGATAGTCGATAGTCGATAGTCGATAGTCGATAGTCGATAGTCGATAGTCGATAGTCGATAGTCGATAGTCGATAGTCGATAGTCGATAGTCGATAGTCGATAGTCGATAGTCGATAGTCGATAGTCGATAGTCGATAGTCGAGTCGATAGTCGAGTCGATAGTCGAGTCGATAGTCGAGTCGAGTCGATAGTCGAGTCGATAGTCGAGTCGAGTCGATAGTCGAGTCGATAGTCGAGTCGAGTCGATAGTCGAGTCGATAGTCGAGTCGATAGTCGAGTCGATAGTCGAGTAGAGTCGATAGTCGAGTAGAGTCGATAGTCGAGTCGAGTCGATAGTCGAGTCGATAGTCGAGTCGAGTCGATAGTCGAGTCGATAGTCGAGTCGATAGTCGAGGCGAGTCGATAGTCGAGTCGATAGTCGAGTCGATAGTCGATAGTCGATAGTCGATACTCGATAGTCGATAGTCGATAGTCGATAGTCGATAGTCGATAGTCGATAGTCGATAGTCGATAGTCGATAGTCGATAGTCGATAGTCGATAGTCGATAGTCGATAGTCGATAGTCGATAGTCGATAGTCGATAGTCGATAGTCGATAGTCGATAGTCGATAGTCGATAGTCGATAGTCGATAGTCGATAGTCGATAGTCGATAGTCGATAGTCGATAGTCGATAGTCGATAGTCGATAGTCGATAGTCGATAGTCGATAGTCGATAGTCGATAGTCGATAGTCGATAGTCGATAGTCGATAGTCGATAGTCGATAGTCGATAGTCGATAGTCGATAGTCGATAGTCGATAGTCGATAGTCGATAGTCGATAGTCGATAGTCGATAGTCGATAGTCGATAGTCGATAGTCGATAGTCGATAGTCGATAGTCGATAGTCGATAGTCGATAGTCGATAGTCGATAGTCGATAGTCGATAGTCGATAGTCGATAGTCGATAGTCGATAGTCGATAGTCGATAGTCGATAGTCGATAGTCGATAGTCGATAGTCGATAGTCGATAGTCGATAGTCGATAGTCGATAGTCGATAGTCGATAGTCGATAGTCGATAGTCGATAGTCGATAGTCGATAGTCGATAGTCGATAGTCGATAGTCGATAGTCGATAGTCGATAGTCGATAGTCGATAGTCGATAGTCGATAGTCGATAGTCGATAGTCGATAGTCGATAGTCGATAGTCGATAGTCGATAGTCGATAGTCGATAGTCGATAGTCGATAGTCGATAGTCGATAGTCGATAGTCGATAGTCGATAGTCGATAGTCGATAGTCGATAGTCGATAGTCGATAGTCGATAGTCGATAGTCGATAGTCGATAGTCGATAGTCGATAGTCGATAGTCGATAGTCGATAGTCGATAGTCGATAGTCGATAGTCGATAGTCGATAGTCGATAGTCGATAGTCGATAGTCGATAGTCGATAGTCGATAGTCGATAGTCGATAGTCGATAGTCGATAGTCGATAGTCGATAGTCGATAGTCGATAGTCGATAGTCGATAGTCGATAGTCGATAGTCGATAGTCGATAGTCGATAGTCGATAGTCGATAGTCGATAGTCGATAGTCGATAGTCGATAGTCGATAGTCGATAGTCGATAGTCGATAGTCGATAGTCGATAGTCGATAGTCGATAGTCGATAGTCGATAGTCGATAGTCGATAGTCGATAGTCGATAGTCGATAGTCGATAGTCGATAGTCGATAGTCGATAGTCGATAGTCGATAGTCGATAGTCGATAGTCGATAGTCGATAGTCGATAGTCGATAGTCGATAGTCGATAGTCGATAGTCGATAGTCGATAGTCGATAGTCGATAGTCGATAGTCGATAGTCGATAGTCGATAGTCGATAGTCGATAGTCGATAGTCGATAGTCGAGTCGATAGTCGATTCGATAGTCGAGTCGATAGTCGAGTCGATAGTCGAGTCGAGTCGATAGTCGAGTCGATAGTCGAGTCGATAGTCGAGTCGAGTCGATAGTCGAGTCGATAGTCGAGTCGAGTCGATAGTCGAGTCGAGTCGATAGTCGAGTCGAGTCGATAGTCGAGTCGATAGTCGAGTCGATAGTCGAGTCGATAGTCGATAGTCGAGTCGAGTCGATAGTCGAGTCGATAGTCGAGTCGATAGTCGAGTCGATAGTCGAGTCGAGTCGATAGTCGAGTCGATAGTCGAGTCGATAGTCGATAGTCGATAGTCGATAGTCGATAGTCGATAGTCGATAGTCGATAGTCGATAGTCGATAGTCGATAGTCGATAGTCGAGTCGATAGTCGAGTCGATAGTCGAGTCGATAGTCGAGTCGATAGTCGAGTCGATAGTCGAGTCGATAGTCGAGTCGATAGTCGAGTCGATAGTCGAGTCGATAGTCGAGTCGATAGTCGAGTCGAGTCGATAGTCGAGTCGAGTCGATAGTCGAGTCGATAGTCGAGTCGAGTCGATAGTCGAGTCGATAGTCGAGTCGATAGTCGAGTCGATAGTCGAGTCGAGTCGATAGTCGAGTCGATAGTCGAGTCGATAGTCGAGTCGATAGTCGATAGTCGATAGTCGATAGTCGATAGTCGATAGTCGATAGTCGATAGTCGATAGTCGATAGTCGATAGTCGAGTCGATAGTCGAGTCGATAGTCGAGTCGATAGTCGAGTCGAGTCGATAGTCGAGTCGATAGTCGAGTCGAGTCGATAGTCGAGTCGATAGTCGATAGTCGATAGTCGATAGTCGATAGTCGATAGTCGATAGTCGATAGTCGATAGTCGATAGTCGATAGTCGATAGTCGATAGTCGATAGTCGATAGTCGATAGTCGATAGTCGATAGTCGATAGTCGATAGTCGATAGTCGATAGTCGATAGTCGATAGTCGATAGTCGATAGTCGATAGTCGATAGTCGATAGTCGATAGTCGATAGTCGATAGTCGATAGTCGATAGTCGATAGTCGATAGTCGATAGTCGATAGTCGATAGTCGATAGTCGATAGTCGAGTCGAGTCGATAGTCGAGTCGAGTCGATAGTCGAGTCGAGTCGATAGTCGAGTCGAGTCGATAGTCGAGTCGATAGTCGAGTCGAGTCGAGTCGATAGTCGAGTCGATAGTCGATAGTCGATAGTCGATAGTCGATAGTCGATAGTCGATAGTCGATAGTCGATAGTCGATAGTCGATAGTCGATAGTCGATAGTCGATAGTCGATAGTCGATAGTCGATAGTCGATAGTCGATAGTCGATAGTCGATAGTCGATAGTCGATAGTCGATAGTCGATAGTCGATAGTCGATAGTCGATAGTCGATAGTCGATAGTCGATAGTCGATAGTCGATAGTCGATAGTCGATAGTCGATAGTCGATAGTCGATAGTCGATAGTCGATAGTCGATAGTCGATAGTCGATAGTCGATAGTCGATAGTCGATAGTCGATAGTCGATAGTCGATAGTCGATAGTCGATAGTCGATAGTCGATAGTCGATAGTCGATAGTCGATAGTCGATAGTCGATAGTCGATAGTCGATAGTCGATAGTCGATAGTCGATAGTCGATAGTCGATAGTCGATAGTCGATAGTCGATAGTCGATAGTCGATAGTCGATAGTCGATAGTCGATAGTCGATAGTCGATAGTCGATAGTCGATAGTCGATAGTCGATAGTCGATAGTCGATAGTCGATAGTCGATAGTCGATAGTCGATAGTCGAGTCGATAGTCGATTCGATAGTCGAGTCGATAGTCGAGTCGATAGTCGAGTCGAGTCGATAGTCGAGTCGATAGTCGAGTCGATAGTCGAGTCGATAGTCGAGTCGAGTCGATAGTCGAGTCGATAGTCGAGTCGAGTCGATAGTCGAGTCGAGTCGATAGTCGAGTCGAGTCGAGTCGATAGTCGAGTCGATAGTCGAGTCGATAGTCGAGTCGATAGTCGAGTCGATAGTCGAGTCGATAGTCGATAGTCGAGTCGAGTCGGTCGAGTCGAGTCGATAGTCGAGTCGAGTCGATAGTCGAGTCGAGTCGATAGTCGAGTCGAGTCGATAGTCGAGTCGAGTCGATAGTCGAGTCGATAGTCGAGTCGAGTCGATAGTCGAGTCGATAGTCGAGTCGAGTCGATAGTCGAGTCGATAGTCGATAGTCGATAGTCGATAGTCGATAGTCGATAGTCGATAGTCGATAGTCGATAGTCGATAGTCGATAGTCGAGTCGATAGTCGAGTCGATAGTCGAGTCGATAGTCGAGTCGATAGTCGAGTCGATAGTCGAGTCGATAGTCGAGTCGATAGTCGAGTCGATAGTCGAGTCGATAGTCGAGTCGAGTCGATAGTCGAGTCGAGTCGATAGTCGAGTCGATAGTCGAGTCCGATAGTCGAGTCGATAGTCGAGTCGATAGTCGAGTCGATAGTCGAGTCGATAGTCGAGTCGAGTCGATAGTCGAGTCGATAGTCGAGTCGATAGTCGATAGTCGATAGTCGATAGTCGATAGTCGATAGTCGATAGTCGATAGTCGATAGTCGATAGTCGATAGTCGATAGTCGATAGTCGATAGTCGATAGTCGATAGTCGATAGTCGATAGTCGATAGTCGATAGTCGATAGTCGATAGTCGATAGTCGATAGTCGATAGTCGATAGTCGATAGTCGATAGTCGATAGTCGATAGTCGATAGTCGATGTCGATAGTCGATAGTCGATAGTCGATAGTCGATAGTCGATAGTCGATAGTCGATAGTCGATAGTCGATAGTCGATAGTCGATAGTCGATAGTCGATAGTCGATAGTCGATAGTCGATAGTCGATAGTCGATAGTCGATAGTCGATAGTCGATAGTCGATAGTCGATAGTCGATAGTCGATAGTCGATAGTCGATAGTCGATAGTCGATAGTCGATAGTCGATAGTCGATAGTCGATAGTCGATAGTCGATAGTCGATAGTCGATAGTCGATAGTCGATAGTCGATAGTCGATAGTCGATAGTCGATAGTCGATAGTCGATAGTCGATAGTCGATAGTCGATAGTCGATAGTCGATAGTCGATAGTCGATAGTCGATAGTCGATAGTCGATAGTCGATAGTCGATAGTCGATAGTCGATAGTCGATAGTCGATAGTCGATAGTCGATAGTCGATAGTCGATAGTCGATAGTCGATAGTCGATAGTCGATAGTCGATAGTCGATAGTCGATAGTCGATAGTCGATAGTCGATAGTCGATAGTCGATAGTCGATAGTCGATAGTCGATAGTCGATAGTCGATAGTCGATAGTCGATAGTCGATAGTCGATAGTCGATAGTCGATAGTCGATAGTCGATAGTCGATAGTCGATAGTCGATAGTCGATAGTCGATAGTCGATAGTCGATAGTCGATAGTCGATAGTCGATAGTCGATAGTCGATAGTCGATAGTCGATAGTCGATAGTCGATAGTCGATAGTCGATAGTCGATAGTCGATAGTCGATAGTCGATAGTCGATAGTCGATAGTCGATAGTCGATAGTCGATAGTCGATAGTCGATAGTCGATAGTCGATAGTCGATAGTCGATAGT
This sequence comes from Pemphredon lugubris, assembly GCA_933228935.1. Lineage (NCBI taxonomy): Eukaryota > Metazoa > Arthropoda > Insecta > Hymenoptera > Crabronidae > Pemphredon > Pemphredon lugubris. The sequence continues at coordinate 38,481,723 of OW121815.1, read as the reverse complement.
CGATAGTCGATAGTCGATAGTCGATAGTCGATAGTCGATAGTCGATAGTCGATAGTCGATAGTCGATAGTCGATAGTCGATAGTCGATAGTCGATAGTCGATAGTCGATAGTCGATAGTCGATAGTCGATAGTCGATAGTCGATAGTCGATAGTCGATAGTCGATAGTCGATAGTCGATAGAGTCGATAGTCGATAGTCGATAGTCGATAGTCGATAGTCGATAGTCGATAGTCCGATAGTCGATAGTCGATAGTCGATAGTCGATAGTCGATAGTCGATAGTCGATAGTCGATAGTCGATAGTCGATAGTCGATAGTCGATAGTCGATAGTCGATAGTCGATAGTCGATAGTCGTAGTCGATAGTCGATAGTCGATAGTCGATAGTCGATAGTCGATAGTCGATAGTCGATAGTCGATAGTCGATAGTCGATAGTCGATAGTCGATAGTCGATAGTCGATAGTCGATAGTCGATAGTCGATAGTCGATAGTCGATAGTCGATAGTCGATAGTCGATAGTCGATAGTCGATAGTCGATAGTCGATAGTCGATAGTCGATAGTCGATAGTCGATAGTCGATAGTCGATAGTCGATAGTCGATAGTCGATAGTCGATAGTCGATAGTCGATAGTCGATAGTCGATAGTCGATAGTCGATAGTCGATAGTCGATAGTCGATAGTCGATAGTCGATAGTCCGATAGTCGATAGTCGATAGTCGATAGTCGATAGTCGATAGTCGATAGTCGATAGTCGATAGTCGATAGTCGATAGTCGATAGTCGATAGTCGATAGTCGATAGTCGATAGTCGATAGTCGATAGTCGATAGTCGATAGTCGATAGTCGATAGTCGATAGTCGATAGTCGATAGTCGATAGTCGATAGTCGATAGTCGATAGTCGATAGTCGATAGTCGATAGTCGATAGTCGATAGTCGATAGTCGATAGTCGATAGTCGATAGTCGATAGTCGATAGTCGATAGTCGATAGTCGATAGTCGATAGTCGATAGTCGATAGTCGATAGTCGATAGTCGATAGTCGATAGTCGATAGTCGATAGTCGATAGTCGATAGTCGATAGTCGATAGTCGATAGTCGATAGTCGATAGTCGATAGTCGATAGTCGATAGTCGATAGTCGATAGTCGATAGTCGATAGTCGATAGTCGATAGTCGATAGTCGATAGTCGATAGTCGATAGTCGATAGTCGATAGTCGATAGTCGATAGTCGATAGTCGATAGTCGATAGTCGATAGTCGATAGTCGATAGTCGATAGTCGATAGTCGATAGTCGATAGTCGATAGTCGATAGTCGATAGTCGATAGTCGATAGTCGATAGTCGATAGTCGATAGTCGATAGTCGATAGTCGATAGTCGATAGTCGATAGTCGATAGTCGATAGTCGATAGTCGATAGTCGATAGTCGATAGTCGATAGTCGATAGTCGATAGTCGATAGTCGATAGTCGATAGTCGATAGTCGATAGTCGATAGTCGATAGTCGATAGTCGATAGTCGATAGTCGATAGTCGATAGTCGATAGTCGATAGTCGATAGTCGATAGTCGATAGTCGATAGTCGATAGTCGATAGTCGATAGTCGATAGTCGATAGTCGATAGTCGATAGTCGATAGTCGATAGTCGATAGTCGATAGTCGATAGTCGATAGTCGATAGTCGATAGTCGATAGTCGATAGTCGATAGTCGATAGTCGATAGTCGATAGTCGATAGTCGATAGTCGATAGTCGATAGTCGATAGTCGATAGTCGATAGTCGATAGTCGATAGTCGATAGTCGATAGTCGATAGTCGATAGTCGATAGTCGATAGTCGATAGTCGATAGTCGATAGTCGATAGTCGATAGTCGATAGTCGATAGTCGATAGTCGATAGTCGATAGTCGATAGTCGATAGTCGATAGTCGATAGTCGATAGTCGATAGTCGATAGTCGATAGTCGATAGTCGATAGTCGATAGTCGATAGTCGATAGTCGATAGTCGATAGTCGATAGTCGATAGTCGATAGTCGATAGTCGATAGTCGATAGTCGATAGTCGATAGTCGATAGTCGATAGTCGATAGTCGATAGTCGATAGTCGATAGTCGATAGTCGATAGTCGATAGTCGATAGTCGATAGTCGATAGTCGATAGTCGATAGTCGATAGTCGATAGTCGATAGTCGATAGTCGATAGTCGATAGTCGATAGTCGATAGTCGATAGTCGATAGTCGATAGTCGATAGTCGATAGTCGATAGTCGATAGTCGATAGTCGATAGTCGATAGTCGATAGTCGATAGTCGATAGTCGATAGTCGATAGATAGTCGATAGTCGATAGTCGATAGTCGATAGTCGATAGTCGATAGTCGATAGTCGATAGTCGATAGTCGATAGTCGATAGTCGATAGTCGATAGTCGATAGTCGATAGTCGATAGTCGATAGTCGATAGTCGATAGTCGATAGTCGATAGTCGATAGTCGAGATAGTCGATAGTCGATAGTCGATAGTCGATAGTCGATAGTCGATAGTCGATAGTCGATAGTCGATAGTCGATAGTCGATAGTCGATAGTCGATAGTCGATAGTCGATAGTCGATAGTCGATAGTCGATAGTCGATAGTCGATAGTCGATAGTCGATAGTCGATAGTCGATAGTCGATAGTCGATAGTCGATAGTCGATAGTCGATAGTCGATAGTCGATAGTCGATAGTCGATAGTCGATAGTCGATAGTCGATAGTCGATAGTCGATAGTCGATAGTCGATAGTCGATAGTCGATAGTCGATAGTCGATAGTCGATAGTCGATAGTCGATAGTCGATAGTCGATAGTCGATAGTCGATAGTCGATAGTCGATAGTCGATAGTCGATAGTCGATAGTCGATAGTCGATAGTCGATAGTCGATAGTCGATAGTCGATAGTCGATAGTCGATAGTCGATAGTCGATAGTCGATAGTCGATAGTCGATAGTCGATAGTCGATAGTCGATAGTCGATAGTCGATAGTCGATAGTCGATAGTCGATAGTCGATAGTCGATAGTCGATAGTCGATAGTCGATAGTCGATAGTCGATAGTCGATAGTCGATAGTCGATAGTCGATAGTCGATAGTCGATAGTCGATAGTCGATAGTCGATAGTCGATAGTCGATAGTCGATAGTCGATAGTCGATAGTCGATAGTCGATAGTCGATAGTCGATAGTCGATAGTCGATAGTCGATAGTCGATAGTCGATAGTCGATAGTCGATAGTCGATAGTCGATAGTCGATAGTCGATAGTCGATAGTCGATAGTCGATAGTCGATAGTCGATAGTCGATAGTCGATAGTCGATAGTCGATAGTCGATAGTCGATAGTCGATAGTCGATAGTCGATAGTCGATAGTCGATAGTCGATAGTCGATAGTCGATAGTCGATAGTCGATAGTCGATAGTCGATAGTCGATAGTCGATAGTCGATAGTCGATAGTCGATAGTCGATAGTCGATAGTCGATAGTCGATAGTCGATAGTCGATAGTCGATAGTCGATAGTCGATAGTCGATAGTCGATAGTCGATAGTCGATAGTCGATAGTCGATAGTCGATAGTCGATAGTCGATAGTCGATAGTCGATAGTCGATAGTCGATAGTCGATAGTCGATAGTCGATAGTCGATAGTCGATAGTCGATAGTCGATAGTCGATAGTCGATAGTCGATAGTCGATAGTCGATAGTCGATAGTCGATAGTCGATAGTCGATAGTCGATAGTCGATAGTCGATAGTCGATAGTCGATAGTCGATAGTCGATAGTCGATAGTCGATAGTCGATAGTCGATAGTCGATAGTCGATAGTCGATAGTCGATAGTCGATAGTCGATAGTCGATAGTCGATAGTCGATAGTCGATAGTCGATAGTCGATAGTCGATAGTCGATAGTCGATAGTCGATAGTCGATAGTCGATAGTCGATAGTCGATAGTCGATAGTCGATAGTCGATAGTCGATAGTCGATAGTCGATAGTCGATAGTCGATAGTCGATAGTCGATAGTCGATAGTCGATAGTCGATAGTCGATAGTCGATAGTCGATAGTCGATAGTCGATAGTCGATAGTCGATAGTCGATAGTCGATAGTCGATAGTCGATAGTCGATAGTCGATAGTCGATAGTCGATAGTCGATAGTCGATAGTCGATAGTCGATAGTCGATAGTCGATAGTCGATAGTCGATAGTCGATAGTCGATAGTCGATAGTCGATAGTCGATAGTCGATAGTCGATAGTCGATAGTCGATAGTCGATAGTCGATAGTCGATAGTCGATAGTCGATAGTCGATAGTCGATAGTCGATAGTCGATAGTCGATAGTCGATAGTCGATAGTCGATAGTCGATAGTCGATAGTCGATAGTCGATAGTCGATAGTCGATAGTCGATAGTCGATAGTCGATAGTCGATAGTCGATAGTCGATAGTCGATAGTCGATAGTCGATAGTCGATAGTCGATAGTCGATAGTCGATAGTCGATAGTCGATAGTCGATAGTCGATAGTCGATAGTCGATAGTCGATAGTCGATAGTCGATAGTCGATAGTCGATAGTCGATAGTCGATAGTCGATAGTCGATAGTCGATAGTCGATAGTCGATAGTCGATAGTCGATAGTCGATAGTCGATAGTCGATAGTCGATAGTCGATAGTCGATAGTCGATAGTCGATAGTCGATAGTCGATAGTCGATAGTCGATAGTCGATAGTCGATAGTCGATAGTCGATAGTCGATAGTCGATAGTCGATAGTCGATAGTCGATAGTCGATAGTCGATAGTCGATAGTCGATAGTCGATAGTCGATAGTCGATAGTCGATAGTCGATAGTCGATAGTCGATAGTCGATAGTCGATAGTCGATAGTCGATAGTCGATAGTCGATAGTCGATAGTCGATAGTCGATAGTCGATAGTCGATAGTCGATAGTCGATAGTCGATAGTCGATAGTCGATAGTCGATAGTCGAGTCGAGTCGATAGTCGAGTCGATAGTCGAGTCGATAGTCGAGTCGAGTCGATAGTCGAGTCGATAGTCGAGTCGAGTCGATAGTCGAGTCGATAGTCGAGTCGATAGTCGAGTCGATAGTCGAGTCGATAGTCGTGTCGATAGTCGAGTCGATAGTCGAGTCGATAGTCGAGTCGATAGTCGAGTCGATAGTCGAGTCGATAGTCGAGTCGATAGTCGAGTCGATAGTCGAGTCGATAGTCGAGTCGATAGTCGAGTCGATAGTCGAGTCGATAGTCGAGTCGATAGTCGAGTCGGGTCGATAGTCGAGTCGAGTCGATAGTCGAGTCGATAGTCGAGTCGAGTCGATAGTCGAGTCGAGTCGATAGTCGAGTCGATAGTCGAGTCGATAGTCGAGTCGATAGTCGAGTCGATAGTCGAGTCGATAGTCGAGTCGATAGTCGAGTCGATAGTCGAGTCGATAGTCGAGTCGATAGTCGAGTCGATAGTCGATAGTCGAGTCGAGTCGATAGTCGAGTCGAGTCGATAGTCGAGTCGAGTCGATAGTCGAGTCGAGTCGATAGTCGAGTCGATAGTCGAGTCGAGTCGATAGTCGAGTCGATAGTCGATAGTCGATAGTCGATAGTCGATAGTCGATAGTCGATAGTCGATAGTCGATAGTCGATAGTCGATAGTCGATAGTCGATAGTCGATAGTCGATAGTCGATAGTCGATAGTCGATAGTCGATAGTCGATAGTCGATAGTCGATAGTCGATAGTCGATAGTCGATAGTCGATAGTCGATAGTCGATAGTCGATAGTCGATAGTCGATAGTCGATAGTCGATAGTCGATAGTCGATAGTCGATAGTCGATAGTCGATAGTCGATAGTCGATAGTCGATAGTCGATAGTCGATAGTCGATAGTCGATAGTCGATAGTCGATAGTCGATAGTCGATAGTCGATAGTCGATAGTCGATAGTCGATAGTCGATAGTCGATAGTCGATAGTCGATAGTCGATAGTCGATAGTCGATAGTCGATAGTCGATAGTCGATAGTCGATAGTCGATAGTCGATAGTCGATAGTCGATAGTCGATAGTCGATAGTCGATAGTCGATAGTCGATAGTCGATAGTCGATAGTCGATAGTCGATAGTCGATAGTCGATAGTCGATAGTCGATAGTCGATAGTCGATAGTCGATAGTCGATAGTCGATAGTCGATAGTCGATAGTCGATAGTCGATAGTCGATAGTCGATAGTCGATAGTCGATAGTCGATAGTCGATAGTCGATAGTCGATAGTCGATAGTCGATAGTCGATAGTCGATAGTCGATAGTCGATAGTCGATAGTCGATAGTCGATAGTCGATAGTCGATAGTCGATAGTCGATAGTCGATAGTCGATAGTCGATAGTCGATAGTCGATAGTCGATAGTCGATAGTCGATAGTCGATAGTCGATAGTCGATAGTCGATAGTCGATAGTCGATAGTCGATAGTCGATAGTCGATAGTCGATAGTCGATAGTCGATAGTCGATAGTCGATAGTCGATAGTCGATAGTCGATAGTCGATAGTCGATAGTCGATAGTCGATAGTCGATAGTCGATAGTCGATAGTCGATAGTCGATAGTCGATAGTCGATAGTCGATAGTCGATAGTCGATAGTCGATAGTCGATAGTCGATAGTCGATAGTCGATAGTCGATAGTCGATAGTCGATAGTCGATAGTCGATAGTCGATAGTCGATAGTCGATAGTCGATAGTCGATAGTCGATAGTCGATAGTCGATAGTCGATAGTCGATAGTCGATAGTCGATAGTCGATAGTCGATAGTCGATAGTCGATAGTCGATAGTCGATAGTCGATAGTCGATAGTCGATAGTCGATAGTCGATAGTCGATAGTCGATAGTCGATAGTCGATAGTCGATAGTCGATAGTCGATAGTCGATAGTCGATAGTCGATAGTCGATAGTCGATAGTCGATAGTCGATAGTCGATAGTCGATAGTCGATAGTCGATAGTCGATAGTCGATAGTCGATAGTCGATAGTCGATAGTCGATAGTCGATAGTCGATAGTCGATAGTCGATAGTCGATAGTCGATAGTCGATAGTCGATAGTCGATAGTCGATAGTCGATAGTCGATAGTCGATAGTCGATAGTCGATAGTCGATAGTCGATAGTCGATAGTCGATAGTCGATAGTCGATAGTCGATAGTCGATAGTCGATAGTCGATAGTCGATAGTCGATAGTCGATAGTCGATAGTCGATAGTCGATAGTCGATAGTCGATAGTCGATAGTCGATAGTCGATAGTCGATAGTCGATAGTCGATAGTCGATAGTCGATAGTCGATAGTCGATAGTCGATAGTCGATAGTCGATAGTCGATAGTCGATAGTCGATAGTCGATAGTCGATAGTCGATAGTCGATAGTCGATAGTCGATAGTCGATAGTCGATAGTCGATAGTCGATAGTCGATAGTCGATAGTCGATAGTCGATAGTCGATAGTCGATAGTCGATAGTCGATAGTCGATAGTCGATAGTCGATAGTCGATAGTCGATAGTCGATAGTCGATAGTCGATAGTCGATAGTCGATAGTCGATAGTCGATAGTCGATAGTCGATAGTCGATAGTCGATAGTCGATAGTCGATAGTCGATAGTCGATAGTCGATAGTCGATAGTCGATAGTCGATAGTCGATAGTCGATAGTCGATAGTCGATAGTCGATAGTCGATAGTCGATAGTCGATAGTCGATAGTCGATAGTCGATAGTCGATAGTCGATAGTCGATAGTCGATAGTCGATAGTCGATAGTCGATAGTCGATAGTCGATAGTCGATAGTCGATAGTCGATAGTCGATAGTCGATAGTCGATAGTCGATAGTCGATAGTCGATAGTCGATAGTCGATAGTCGATAGTCGATAGTCGATAGTCGATAGTCGATAGTCGATAGTCGATAGTCGATAGTCGA
>OW121815.1:38436040-38473582 GCA_933228935.1 Pemphredon lugubris | reverse complement strand
GACTATCGACTATCGACTCGACTATCGGCTATCGACTCGACTATCGACTATCGACTCGACTATCGACTATCGACTCGATTATCGACTATCGACTATCGACTATCGACTATCGACTATCGACTATCGACTATCGACTATCGACTATCGACTATCGACTATCGACTATCGACTATCGACTATCGACTATCGACTATCGACTATCGACTATCGACTATCGACTATCGACTATCGACTATCGACTATCGACTATCGACTATCGACTATCGACTATCGACTATCGACTATCGACTATCGACTATCGACTATCGACTATCGACTATCGACTATCGACTATCGACTATCGACTATCGACTATCGACTATCGACTATCGACTATCGACTATCCACTATCGACTATCGACTATCGACTATCGACTATCGACTATCGACTATCGACTATCGACTATCGACTATCGACTATCGACTATCGACTATCGACTATCGACTATCGACTATCGACTATCGACTATCGACTATCGACTATCGACTCGACTATCGACTATCGACTCGACTATCGACTCGACTATCGACTATCGACTCGACTATCGACTATCGACTCGACTATCGACTATCGACTCGACTATCGACTATCGACTCGACTATCGACTATCGACTCGACTATCGGCTATCGACTCGATTATCGACTATCGACTCGACTATCGACTCGACTATCGACTATCGACTCTACTATCGACTCGACTATCGACTATCGACTCGACTATCGACTATCGACTCGACTATCGACTATCGACTCGACTATCGACTATCGACTCGACTATCGACTATCGACTATCGACTCGACTATCGACTATCGACTATCGACTATCGACTATCGACTATCGACTATCGACTATCGACTATCGACTATCGACTATCGACTATCGACTATCGACTATCGACTATTGACTATCGACTATCGACTATCGACTATCGACTATCGACTATCGACTATCGACTATCGACTATCGACTATCGACTATCGACTATCGACTATCGACTATCGACTATCGACTATCGACTATCGACTATCGACTATCGACTATCGACTATCGACTATCGACTATCGACTATCGACTATCGACTATCGACTATCGACTATCGACTATCGACTATCGACTATCGACTATCGACTATCGACTATCGACTATCGACTATCGACTATCGACTATCGACTATCGACTATCGACTATCGACTATCGACTATCGACTATCGACTCGACTATCGACTATCGACTCGACTATCGGCTGTCGACTCGACTATCGACTATCGACTCGACTATCGATTCGACTATCGACTATCGACTCTACTATCGACTCGACTATCGACTCGACTATCGACTATCGACTCGACTATCGACTATCGACTCGACTATCGACTATCGACTCGACTATCGACTATCGACTCGACTATCGACTATCGACTATCGACTATCGACTATCGACTATCGACTATCGACTATCGACTATCGACTATCGACTATCGACTATCGACTATCGACTATCGACTATCGACTATCGACTATCGACTATCGACTATCGACTATCGACTATCGACTATCGACTATCGACTATCGACTATCGACTCGACTATCGACTCGACTATCGACTATCGACTCTACTATCGACTATCGACTATCGACTTTCGACTATCGACTCGACTATCGACTCGACTATCGACTATCGACTCTACTATCGACTCGACTATCGACTCGACTATCGACTCGACTATCGACTATCGACTCGACTATCGACTATCGACTATCGACTATCGACTATCGACTATCGACTATCGACTATCGACTATCGACTATCGACTATCGACTATCGACTATCGACTATCGACTATCGACTATCGACTATCGACTATCGACTATCGACTATCGACTATCGACTATCGACTATCGACTATCGACTATCGACTATCGACTATCGACTATCGACTATCGACTATCGACTATCGACTATCGACTATCGACTATCGACTATCGACTATCGACTATCGACTCTCGACTATCGACTATCGACTATCGACTATCGACTATCGACTATCGACTATCGACTCGACTATCGACTATCGACTATCGACTATCGACTATCGACTATCGACTATCGACTATCGACTATCGACTATCGACTATCGACTATCGACTATCGACTATCGACTATCGACTATCGACTATCGACTATCGACTATCGACTATCGACTATCGACTATCGACTATCGACTATCGACTATCGACTATCGACTATCGACTATCGACTATCGACTATCGACTATCGACTATCGACTATCGACTATCGACTATCGACTATCGACTATCGACTATCGACTATCGACTATCGACTATCGACTATCGACTATCGACTATCGACTATCGACTATCGACTATCGACTATCGACTATCGACTATCGACTATCGACTATCGACTATCGACTATCGACTATCGACTATCGACTATCGACTATCGACTATCGACTCGACTATCGACTATCGACTATCGACTCGACTATCGACTATCGACTCGACTATCGACTATCGACTCGACTATCGACTATCGACTCGACTATCGACTATCGACTCGACTATCGACTATCGACTCGACTATCGGCTATCGACTCGACTATCGACTATCGACTCGACTATCGACTATCGACTCGACTATCGACTATCGACTCGACTATCGACTATCGACTCGACTATCGACTATCGACTCGACTATCGACTATAGACTCGACTATCGACTATCGACTATCGACTATCGACTATCGACTATCGACTATCGACTATCGACTATCGACTATCGACTCGACTATCGGCTATCGACTCGACTATCGACTATCGACTCGACTATCGACTATCGACTCGATTATCGACTATCGACTATCGACTATCGACTATCGACTATCGACTATCGACTATCGACTATCGACTATCGACTATCGACTATCGACTATCGACTATCGACTATCGACTATCGACTATCGACTATCGACTATCGACTATCGACTATCGACTATCGACTATCGACTATCGACTATCGACTATCGACTATCGACTATCGACTATCGACTATCGACTATCGACTATCGACTATCGACTATCGACTATCGACTATCGACTATCGACTATCGACTATCGACTATCGACTATCGACTATCCACTATCGACTATCGACTATCGACTATCGACTATCGACTATCGACTATCGACTATCGACTATCGACTATCGACTATCGACTATCGACTATCGACTATCGACTATCGACTATCGACTATCGACTATCGACTATCGACTATCGACTATCGACTCGACTATCGACTATCGACTATCGACTATCGACTATCGACTATCGACTATCGACTATCGACTATCGACTATCGACTATCGACTATCGACTATCGACTATCGACTATCGACTATCGACTATCGACTATCGACTATCGACTATCGACTATCGACTATCGACTATCGACTATCGACTATCGACTATCGACTATCGACTATCGACTATCGACTATCGACTATCGACTATCGACTATCGACTATCGACTATCGACTATCGACTATCGACTATCGACTATCGACTATCGACTATCGACTATCGACTATCGACTATCGACTATCGACTATCGACTATCGACTATCGACTATCGACTATCGACTATCGACTATCGACTATCGACTATCGACTATCGACTATCGACTATCGACTATCGACTATCGACTATCGACTATCGACTATCGACTATCGACTATCGACTATCGACTATCGACTATCGACTATCGACTATCGACTATCGACTATCGACTATCGACTATCGACTATCGACTATCGACTATCGACTATCGACTATCGACTATCGACTATCGACTATCGACTATCGACTATCGACTATCGACTATCGACTATCGACTATCGACTATCGACTATCGACTATCGACTATCGACTATCGACTATCGACTATCGACTATCGACTATCGACTATCGACTCGACTATCGACTATCGACTCTACTATCGACTCGACTATCGACTATCGACTCGACTATCGACTATCGACTATCGACTATCGACTATCGACTATCGACTATCGACTATCGACTATCGACTATCGACTATCGACTATCGACTATCGACTATCGACTATCGACTATCGACTATCGACTATCGACTATCGACTATCGACTATCGACTATCGACTATCGACTATCGACTATCGACTATCGACTATCGACTATCGACTATCGACTATCGACTATCGACTATCGACTATCGACTATCGACTATCGACTATCGACTCGACTATCGACTCGACTATCGACTATCGACTATCGACTCGACTATCGACTATCGACTCGACTATCGACTATCGACTCGACTATCGACTATCGACTCGACTATCGACTATCGACTCGACTATCGACTATCGACTCGACTATCGGCTATCGACTCGACTATCGACTATCGACTCGACTATCGACTATCGACTCGACTATCGGCTATCGACTCGACTATCGACTATCGACTCGACTATCGACTCGACTATCGACTATCGACTCTACTATCGACTCGACTATCGACTCGACTATCGACTATCGACTCGACTATCGACTATCGACTCGACTATCGACTATCGACTCGACTATCGACTATCGACTCGACTATCGACTATCGACTATCGACTATCGACTATCGACTATCGACTATCGACTATCGACTATCGACTATCGACTATCGACTATCGACTATCGACTATCGACTATCGACTATCGACTATCGACTATCGACTATCGACTATCGACTATCGACTATCGACTATCGACTATCGACTATCGACTATCGACTATCGACTATCGACTATCGACTATCGACTATCGACTATCGACTATCGACTATCGACTCGACTATCGACTATCGACTATCGACTATCGACTATCGACTATCGACTATCGACTATCGACTATCGACTATCGACTATCGACTATCGACTATCGACTATCGACTATCGACTATCGACTATCGACTATCGACTATCGACTATCGACTATCGACTATCGACTATCGACTATCGACTATCGACTATCGACTATCGACTATCGACTATCGACTATCGACTATCGACTATCGACTATCGACTATCGACTATCGACTATCGACTATCGACTATCGACTATCGACTATCGACTATCGACTATCGACTATCGACTATCGACTATCGACTATCGACTATCGACTATCGACTATCGACTATCGACTATCGACTATCGACTATCGACTATCGACTATCGACTATCGACTATCGACTATCGACTATCGACTATCGACTATCGACTATCGACTATCGACTATCGACTATCGACTATCGACTATCGACTATCGACTATCGACTATCGACTATCGACTATCGACTATCGACTATCGACTATCGACTATCGACTATCGACTATCGACTATCGACTATCGACTATCGACTATCGACTATCGACTATCGACTATCGACTATCGACTATCGACTATCGACTATCGACTATCGACTATCGACTATCGACTATCGACTATCGACTATCGACTATCGACTATCGACTATCGACTATCGACTATCGACTATCGACTATCGACTCGACTATCGACTATCGACTCTACTATCGACTCGACTATCGACTATCGACTCGACTATCGACTATCGACTATCGACTATCGACTATCGACTATCGACTATCGACTATCGACTATCGACTATCGACTATCGACTATCGACTATCGACTATTGACTATCGACTATCGACTATCGACTATCGACTATCGACTATCGACTATCGACTATCGACTATCGACTATCGACTATCGACTATCGACTATCGACTATCGACTATCGACTATCGACTATCGACTATCGACTATCGACTATCGACTATCGACTATCGACTATCGACTATCGACTATCGACTATCGACTATCGACTATCGACTATCGACTATCGACTATCGACTATCGACTATCGACTATCGACTATCGACTATCGACTATCGACTATCGACTATCGACTATCGACTATCGACTATCGACTATCGACTATCGACTCGACTATCGACTCGACTATCGACTATCGACTATCGACTCGACTATCGACTATCGACTCGACTATCGACTATCGACTCGACTATCGACTATCGACTCGACTATCGACTATCGACTCGACTATCGACTATCGACTCGACTATCGGCTATCGACTCGACTATCGACTATCGACTCGACTATCGACTCGACTATCGACTCGACTATCGACTCGACTATCGACTATCGACTCGACTATCGACTATCGACTCGACTATCGACTATCGACTCGACTATCGACTATCGACTCGACTATCGACTATCGACTCGACTATCGACTATCGACTCGACTATCGACTATCGCCTATCGACTATCGACTATCGACTATCGACTATCGACTATCGACTATCGACTATCGACTATCGACTCGACTATCGGCTATCGACTCGACTATCGACTATCGACTCGACTATCGACTATCGACTCGACTATCGACTATCGACTATCGACTATCGACTATCGACTATCGACTATCGACTATCGACTATCGACTATCGACTATCGACTATCGACTATCGACTATCGACTATCGACTATCGACTATCGACTATCGACTATCGACTATCGACTATCGACTATCGACTATCGACTATCGACTATCGACTATCGACTATCGACTATCGACTCGACTATCGACTCGACTATCGACTATCGACTCTACTATCGACTATCGACTATCGACTATCGACTATCGACTCGACTATCGACTCGACTATCGACTATCGACTCTACTATCGACTCGACTATCGACTCGACTATCGACTATCGACTCGACTATCGACTATCGACTCTACTATCGACTCGACTATCGACTCGACTATCGACTATCGACTCGACTATCGACTATCGACTCGACTATCGGCTATCGACTCGACTATCGACTATCGACTCGACTATCGGCTATCGACTCGACTATCGACTATCGACTATCGACTATCGACTATCGACTATCGACTATCGACTATCGACTATCGACTATCGACTATCGACTATCGACTATCGACTATCGACTATCGACTATCGACTATCGACTATCGACTATCGACTATCGACTCGACTATCGACTCGACTATCGACTATCGACTCTACTATCGACTCGACTATCGACTCGACTATCGACTATCGACTCGACTATCGACTATCGACTCGACTATCGACTATCGACTATCGACTATCGACTATCGACTATCGACTATCGACTATCGACTATCGACTATCGACTATCGACTATCGACTATCGACTATCGACTATCGACTCGACTATCGGCTATCGACTCGACTATCGACTATCGACTCGACTATCGACTATCGACTCGATTATCGACTATCGACTATCGACTATCGACTATCGACTATCGACTATCGACTATCGACTATCAACTATCGACTATCGACTATCGACTATCGACTATCGACTATCGACTATCGACTATCGACTATCGACTATCGACTATCGACTATCGACTATCGACTATCGACTATCGACTATCGACTATCGACTATCGACTATCGACTATCGACTATCGACTATCGACTATCGACTATCGACTATCGACTATCGACTATCGACTATCGACTATCGACTATCGACTATCGACTATCGACTATCCACTATCGACTATCCACTATCGACTATCGACTATCGACTATCGACTATCGACTATCGACTATCGACTATCGACTATCGACTATCGACTATCGACTATCGACTATCGACTATCGACTATCGACTATCGACTATCGACTATCGACTATCGACTATCGACTATCGACTATCGACTATCGACTATCGACTATCGACTATCGACTCGACTATCGACTCGACTATCGACTATCGACTATCGACTCGACTATCGACTATCGACTCGACTATCGACTATCGACTCGACTGTCGACTATCGACTCGACTATCGACTATCAACTCGACTATCGACT
This sequence comes from Pemphredon lugubris, assembly GCA_933228935.1. NCBI lineage: Eukaryota > Metazoa > Arthropoda > Insecta > Hymenoptera > Crabronidae > Pemphredon > Pemphredon lugubris. The sequence goes on along the minus strand of OW121815.1, from coordinate 38,465,489 downwards.
ATCGACTCGACTATCGGCTATCGACTCGACTATCGACTATCGACTCGACTATCGACTCGACTATCGACTATCGACTCTACTATCGACTCGACTATCGACTCGACTATCGACTATCGACTCGACTATCGACTATCGACTCGACTATCGACTATCGACTCGACTATCGACTATCGACTCGACTATCGACTATCGACTATCGACTATCGACTATCGACTATCGACTATCGACTATCGACTATCGACTATCGACTATCGACTCGACTATCGGCTATCGACTCGACTATCGACTATCGACTCGACTATCGACTATCGACTCGACTATCGACTATCGACTATCGACTATCGACTATCGACTATCGACTATCGACTATCGACTATCAACTATCGACTATCGACTATCGACTATCGACTATCGACTATCGACTATCGACTATCGACTATCGACTATCGACTATCGACTATCGACTATCGACTATCGACTATCGACTATCGACTATCGACTATCGACTATCGACTATCGACTATCGACTATCGACTATCGACTATCGACTATCGACTATCGACTATCGACTATCGACTATCGACTATCGACTATCGACTATCGACTATCGACTATCGACTATCGACTATCGACTATCGACTATCGACTATCGACTATCGACTATCGACTATCGACTATCGACTATCGACTATCGACTATCGACTATCGACTATCGACTATCGACTATCGACTATCGACTATCGACTATCGACTATCGACTATCGACTATCGACTATCGACTATCGACTATCGACTATCGACTATCGACTATCGACTATCGACTATCGACAATCGACTATCGACTATCGACTATCGACTATCGACTATCGACTATCGACTATCGACTATCGACTATCGACTATCGACTATCGACTATCGACTATCGACTATCGACTATCGACTATCGACTATCGACTATCGACTATCGACTATCGACTATCGACTATCGACTCGACTATCGACTCGACTATCGACTATCGACTCTACTATCGACTCGACTATCGACTATCGACTATCGACTATCGACTATCGACTATCGACTATCGACTATCGACTATCGACTATCGACTATCGACTATCGACTATCGACTCGACTATCGACTCGACTATCGACTATCGACTATCGACTCGACTATCGACTATCGACTCGACTATCGACTATCGACTCGACTATCGACTATCGACTCGACTATCGACTATCGACTCGACTATCGACTATCGACTCGACTATCGGCTATCGACTCGACTATCGACTATGGACTCGACTATCGACTCGACTATCGACTATCGACTCGACTATCGACTATCGACTCGACTATCGACTATCGACTCGACTATCGACTATCGACTATCGACTATCGACTATCGACTATCGACTATCGACTATCGACTATCGACTATCGACTATCGACTATCGACTATCGACTATCGACTATCGACTATCGACTATCGACTATCGACTATCGACTATCGACTATCGACTATCGACTATCGACTATCGACTATCGACTATCGACTATCGACTATCGACTATCGACTATCGACTATCGACTATCGACTATCGACTATCGACTATCGACTATCGACTATCGACTATCGACTATCGACTATCGACTATCGACTATCGACTATCGACTATCGACTATCGACTATCGACTATCGACTATCGACTCGACTATCGACTATCGACTCGACTATCGACTATCGACTCGACTCGACTATCGACTATCGACTCGACTATCGACTATCGACTCGACTATCGACTATCGACTCGACTATCGACTATCGACTATCGACTATCGACTATCGACTCGACTATCGGCTATCGACTCGACTATCGACTATCGACTCGACTATCGACTATCGACTCGACTATCGACTATCGACTATCGACTATCGACTATCGACTATCGACTATCGACTATCGACTATCGACTATCGACTATCGACTATCGACTATCGACTATCGACTATCGACTATCGACTATCGACTATCGACTATCGACTATCGACTATCGACTATCGACTATCGACTCGACTATCGACTATCGACTATCGACTATCGACTATCGACTATCGACTATCGACTATCGACTATCGACTATCGACTATCGACTATCGACTATCGACTATCGACTATCGACTATCGACTATCGACTATCGACTATCGACTATCGACTATCGACTATCGACTATCGACTATCGACTATCGACTATCGACTATCGAATATCGACTATCGACTATCGACTATCGACTATCGACTATCGACTATCGACTATCGACTATCGACTATCGACTATCGACTATCGACTATCGACTATCGACTATCGACTATCGACTATCGACTATCGACTATCGACTATCGACTATCGACTATCGACTATCGACTCGACTATCGACTATCGACTATCGACTCGACTATCGACTATCGACTCGACTATCGACTATCGACTCGACTATCGACTATCGACTCGACTATCGACTATCGACTCGACTATCGACTATCGACTCGACTATCGGCTATCGACTCGACTATCGACTATCGACTCGACTATCGACTATCGACTCGACTATCGACTATCGACTCGACTATCGACTATCGACTCGACTATCGACTATAGACTCGACTATCGACTATCGACTCGACTATCGACTATCGACTCGACTATCGACTATCGACTCGACTATCGACTATAGACTCGACTATCGACTATCGACTATCGACTATCGACTATCGACTATCGACTATCGACTATCGACTATCGACTATCGACTATCGACTCGACTATCGGCTATCGACTCGACTATCGACTATCGACTCGACTATCGACTATCGACTCGATTATCGACTATCGACTATCGACTATCGACTATCGACTATCGACTATCGACTATCGACTATCGACTATCGACTATCGACTATCGACTATCGACTATCGACTATCGACTATCGACTATCGACTATCGACTATCGACTATCGACTATCGACTATCGACTATCGACTATCGACTATCGACTATCGACTATCGACTATCGACTATCGACTATCGACTATCGACTATCGACTATCGACTATCGACTATCGACTATCGACTATCGACTATCGACTATCGACTATCGACTATCGACTATCGACTATCGACTATCGACTATCCACTATCGACTATCGACTATCGACTATCGACTATCGACTATCGACTATCGACTATCGACTATCGACTATCGACTATCGACTATCGACTATCGACTATCGACTATCGACTATCGACTATCGACTATCGACTATCGACTATCGACTATCGACTATCGACTATCGACTCGACTATCGACTATCGACTCGACTATCGACTCGACTATCGACTATCGACTCGACTATCGACTATCGACTCGACTATCGACTATCGACTCGACTATCGACTATCGACTCGACTATCGACTATCGACTCGACTATCGGCTATCGACTCGATTATCGACTATCGACTCGACTATCGACTCGACTATCGACTATCGACTCTACTATCGACTCGACTATCGACTATCGACTCGACTATCGACTATCGACTCGACTATCGACTATCGACTCGACTATCGACTATCGACTATCGACTCGACTATCGACTATCGACTATCGACTATCGACTATCGACTATCGACTATCGACTATCGACTATCGACTATCGACTATCGACTATCGACTATCGACTATCGACTATCGACTATCGACTATCGACTATCGACTATCGACTATCGACTATCGACTATCGACTATCGACTATCGACTATCGACTATCGACTATCGACTATCGACTATCGACTATCGACTATCGACTATCGACTATCGACTATCGACTATCGACTATCGACTATCGACTATCGACTATCGACTATCGACTATCGACTATCGACTATCGACTATCGACTATCGACTATCGACTATCGACTATCGACTATCGACTATCGACTATCGACTATCGACTATCGACTATCGACTATCGACTATCGACTATCGACTATCGACTATCGACTATCGACTATCGACTATCGACTATCGACTATCGACTATCGACTATCGACTATCGACTATCGACTATCGACTATCGACTCGACTATCGACTATCGACTCGACTATCGGCTATCGACTCGACTATCGACTATCGACTCGACTATCGACTCGACTATCGACTATCGACTCTACTATCGACTCGACTATCGACTCGACTATCGACTATCGACTCGACTATCGACTATCGACTCGACTATCGACTATCGACTCGACTATCGACTATCGACTATCGACTATCGACTATCGACTATCGACTATCGACTATCGACTATCGACTATCGACTATCGACTATCGACTATCGACTATCGACTATCGACTATCGACTATCGACTATCGACTATCGACTATCGACTATCGACTATCGACTATCGACTATCGACTATCGACTCGACTATCGACTCGACTATCGACTATCGACTCTACTATCGACTATCGACTATCGACTATCGACTATCGACTCGACTATCGACTCGACTATCGACTATCGACTCTACTATCGACTCGACTATCGACTCGACTATCGACTCGACTATCGACTATCGACTCGACTATCGACTATCGACTATCGACTATCGACTATCGACTATCGACTATCGACTATCGACTATCGACTATCGACTATCGACTATCGACTATCGACTATCGACTATCGACTATCGACTATCGACTATCGACTATCGACTATCGACTATCGACTATCGACTATCGACTATCGACTATCGACTATCGACTATCGACTATCGACTATCGACTATCGACTATCGACTATCGACTATCGACTATCGACTATCGACTATCGACTATCGACTATCGACTATCGACTATCGACTATCGACTATCGACTATCGACTATCGACTATCGGCTATCGACTATCGACTATCGACTATCGACTATCGACTATCGACTATCGACTATCGACTATCGACTATCGACTATCGACTATCGACTATCGACTATCGACTATCGACTATCGACTATCGACTATCGACTATCGACTATCGACTATCGACTATCGACTATCTACTATCGACTATCGACTATCGACTATCGACTATCGACTATCGACTATCGACTATCGACTATCGACTATCGACTATCGACTATCGACTATCGACTATCGACTATCGACTATCGACTCGACTATCGACTATCGACTCGACTATCGGCTATCGACTCGACTATCGACTATCGACTCGACTATCGACTCGACTATCGACTATCGACTCTACTATCGACTCGACTATCGACTCGACTATCGACTATCGACTCGACTATCGACTATCGACTCGACTATCGACTATCGACTCGACTATCGACTATCGACTCGACTATCGACTATCGACTCGACTATCGACTATCGACTATCGACTATCGACTATCGACTATCGACTATCGACTATCGACTATCGACTATCGACTATCGACTATCGACTATCGACTATCGACTATCGACTATCGACTATCGACTATCGACTATCGACTATCGACTATCGACTATCGACTATCGACTATCGACTATCGACTCGACTATCGACTCGACTATCGACTATCGACTCTACTATCGACTATCGACTATCGACTATCGACTATCGACTCGACTATCGACTCGACTATCGACTATCGACTCTACTATCGACTCGACTATCGACTCGACTATCGACTCGACTATCGACTATCGACTCGACTATCGACTATCGACTATCGACTATCGACTATCGACTATCGACTATCGACTATCGACTATCGACTATCGACTATCGACTATCGACTATCGACTATCGACTATCGACTATCGACTATCGACTATCGACTATCGACTATCGACTATCGACTATCGACTATCGACTATCGACTATCGACTATCGACTATCGACTATCGACTATCGACTATCGACTATCGACTATCGACTATCGACTATCGACTATCGACTATCGACTATCGACTATCGACTATCGACTATCGACTATCGACTATCGACTATCGACTATCGACTATCGACTATCGACTATCGACTATCGACTATCGACTATCGACTATCGACTATCGGCTATCGACTATCGACTATCGACTATCGACTATCGACTATCGACTATCGACTATCGACTATCGACTATCGACTATCGACTATCGACTATCGACTATCGACTCGACTATCGACTATCGACTATCGACTCGACTATCGACTATCGACTCGACTATCGACTATCGACTCGACTATCGACTATCGACTCGACTATCGACTATCGACTCGACTATCGACTATCGACTCGACTATCGGCTATCGACTCGATTATCGACTATCGACTCGACTATCGACTCGACTATCGACTATCGACTCTACTATCGACTCGACTATCGACTATCGACTCGACTATCGACTATCGACTCGACTATCGACTATCGACTCGACTATCGACTATCGACTATCGACTCGACTATCGACTATCGACTATCGACTATCGACTATCGACTATCGACTATCGACTATCGACTATCGACTATCGACTATCGACTATCGACTATCGACTATCGACTATCGACTATCGACTATCGACTATCGACTATCGACTATCGACTATCGACTATCGACTATCGACTATCGACTATCGACTATCGACTATCGACTATCGACTATCGACTATCGACTATCGACTATCGACTATCGACTATCGACTATCGACTATCGACTATCGACTATCGACTATCGACTATCGACTATCGACTATCGACTATCGACTATCGACTATCGACTATCGACTATCGACTATCGACTATCGACTATCGACTATCGACTATCGACTATCGACTATCGACTATCGACTATCGACTATCGACTATCGACTCGACTATCGACTCGACTATCGACTATCGACTATCGACTCGACTATCGACTATCGACTCGACTATCGACTATCGACTCGACTATCGACAATCGACTCGACTATCGACTATCGACTCGACTATCGACTATCGACTCGACTATCGGCTATCGACTCGACTATCGACTATCGACTCGACTATCGACTCGACTATCGACTATCGACTCTACTATCGACTCGACTATCGACTCGACTATCGACTATCGACTCGACTATCGACTATCGACTCGACTATCGACTATCGACTCGACTATCGACTATCGACTCGACTATCGACTATCGACTATCGACTATCGACTATCGACTATCGACTATCGACTATCGACTATCGACTATCGACTATCGACTCGACTATCGGCTATCGACTCGACTATCGACTATCGACTCGACTATCGACTATCGACTCGACTATCGACTATCGACTATCGACTATCGACTATCGACTATCGACTATCGACTATCGACTATCGACTATCGACTATCGACTATCGACTATCGACTATCGACTATCGACTATCGACTATCGACTATCGACTATCGACTATCGACTATCGACTATCGACTATCGACTATCGACTATCGACTATCGACTATCGACTATCGACTATCGACTATCGACTATCGACTATCGACTATCGACTATCGACTATCGACTATCGACTATCGACTATCGACTATCGACTATCGACTATCGACTATCGACTATCCACTATCGACTATCGACTATCGACTATCGACTATCGACTATCGACTATCGACTATCGACTATCGACTATCGACTATCGACTATCGACTATCGACTATCGACTATCGACTATCGACTCGACTATCGACTATCGACTCGACTATCGACTATCGACTCGACTATCGACTATCGACTATCGACTATCGACTATCGAGTATCGACTATCGACTATCGACTATCGACTATCGACTATCGACTATCGACTATCGACTATCGACTATCGACTATCGACTATCGACTATCGACTATCGACTATCGACTATCGACTATCGACTATCGACTATCGACTATCGACTATCGACTATCGACTATCGACTATCGACTCTACTATCGACTATCGACTATCGACTATCGACTATCGACTCGACTATCGACTCGACTATCGACTATCGACTCTACTATCGACTCGACTATCGACTCGACTATCGACTATCGACTCGACTATCGACTATCGACTCGACTATCGACTATCGACTATCGACTTTCGACTATCGACTATCGACTATCGACTATCGACTATCGACTACCGACTACCGACTATCGACTATCGACTATCGACTATCGACTATCGACTATCGACTATCGACTATCGACTATCGACTATCGACTATCGACTATCGACTATCGACTATCGACTATCGACTATCGACTATCGACTATCGACTATCGACTATCGACTATCGACTATCGACTATCGACTATCGACTATCGACTATCGACTATCGACTATCGACTATCGACTATCGACTATCGACTATCGACTATCGACTATCGACTATCGACTATCGACTATCGACTATCGACTATCGACTATCGACTATCGACTATCGACTCGACTATCGACTATCGACTATCGACTCGACTATCGACTATCGACTCGACTATCGACTATCGACTCGACTATCGACTATCGACTCGACTATCGACTATCGACTCGACTATCGACTATCGACTCGACTATCGGCTATCGACTCGATTATCGACTATCGACTCGACTATCGACTCGACTATCGACTATCGACTCTACTATCGACTCGACTATCGACTATCGACTCGACTATCGACTATCGACTCGACTATCGACTATCGACTATCGACTATCGACTATCGACTATCGACTATCGACTATCGACTATCGACTATCGACTATCGACTATCGACTATCGACTATCGACTATCGACTATCGACTATCGACTATCGACTATCGACTATCGACTATCGACTATCGACTATCGACTATCGACTATCGACTATCGACTATCGACTATCGACTATCGACTATCGACTATCGACTATCGACTATCGACTATCGACTATCGACTATCGACTATCGACTATCGACTATCGACTATCGACTATCGACTATCGACTATCGACTATCGACTATCGACTATCGACTATCGACTATCGACTATCGACTATCGACTATCGACTATCGACTATCGACTATCGACTATCGACTATCGACTATCGACTATCGACTATCGACTATCGACTATCGACTATCGACTATCGACTATCGACTATCGACTATCGACTATCGACTATCGACTATCGACTATCGACTATCGACTATCGACTATCGACTATCGACTATCGACTATCGACTATCGACTATCGACTATCGACTATCGACTATCGACTATCGACTATCGACTATCGACTATCGACTATCGACTCGACTATCGACTCGACTATCGACTATCGACTATCGACTCGACTATCGACTCGACTATCGACTATCGACTCGACTATCGACTATCGACTCGACTATCGACTATCGACTCGACTATCGACTATCGACTCGACTATCGACTATCGACTCGACTATCGGCTATCGACTCGACTATCGACTATCGACTCGACTATCGACTCGACTATCGACTCGACTATCGACTCGACTATCGACTATCGACTCGACTATCGACTATCGACTCGACTATCGACTATCGACTCGACTATCGACTATCGACTCGACTATCGACTATCGACTATCGACTATCGACTATCGACTATCGACTATCGACTATCGACTATCGACTATCGACTATCGACTCGACTATCGGCTATCGACTCGACTATCGACTATCGACTCGACTATCGACTATCGACTCGACTATCGACTATCGACTATCGACTATCGACTATCGACTATCGACTATCGACTATCGACTATCGACTATCAACTATCGACTATCGACTATCGACTATCGACTATCGACTATCGACTATCGACTATCGACTATCGACTATCGACTATCGACTATCGACTATCGACTATCGACTATCGACTATCGACTATCGACTATCGACTATCGACTATCGACTATCGACTATCGACTATCGACTATCGACTATCGACTATCGACTATCGACTATCCACTATCGACTATCGACTATCGACTATCGACTATCGACTATCGACTATCGACTATCGACTATTGACTATCGACTATCGACTATCGACTATCGACTATCGACTATCGACTATCGACTATCGACTATCGACTATCGACTATCGACTATCGACTATCGACTATCGACTATCGACTATCGACTATCGACTATCGACTATCGACTATCGACTATCGACTATCGACTCGACTATCGACTATCGACTCGACTATCGACTATCGACTATCGACTATCGACTATCGACTATCGACTATCGACTATCGACTATCGACTATCGACTATCGACTATCGACTATCGACTATCGACTATCGACTATCGACTATCGACTATCGACTATCGACTATCGACTATCGACTATCGACTATCGACTCTACTATCGACTATCGACTATCGACTATCGACTATCGACTCGACTATCGACTCGACTATCGACTATCGACTCTACTATCGACTCGACTATCGACTCGACTATCGACTATCGACTCGACTATCGACTATCGACTCGACTATCGACTATCGACTATCGACTATCGACTATCGACTATCGACTATCGACTATCGACTATCGACTATCGACTATCGACTATCGACTATCGACTATCGACTATCGACTATCGACTATCGACTATCGACTATCGACTATCGACTATCGACTATCGACTATCGACTATCGACTATCGACTATCGACTATCGACTATCGACTATCGACTATCGACTATCGACTATCGACTATCGACTATCGACTATCGACTATCGACTATCGACTATCGACTATCGACTATCGACTATCGACTATCGACTATCGACTATCGACTATCGACTATCGACTATCGACTATCGACTATCGACTATCGACTATCGACTATCGACTATCGACTATCGACTATCGACTATCGACTATCGACTATCGACTCGACTATCGACTATCGACTATCGACTCGACTATCGACTATCGACTCGACTATCGACTATCGACTCGACTATCGACTATCGACTCGACTATCGACTATGGACTCGACTATCGACTATCGACTCGACTATCGGCTATCGACTCGATTATCGACTATCGACTCGACTATCGACTCGACTATCGACTATCGACTCTACTATCGACTCGACTATCGACTATCGACTCGACTATCGACTATCGACTCGACTATCGACTATCGACTCGACTATCGACTATCGACTCGACTATCGACTATCGACTATCGACTCGACTATCGACTATCGACTATCGACTATCGACTATCGACTATCGACTATCGACTATCGACTATCGACTATCGACTATCGACTATCGACTATCGACTATCGACTATCGACTATCGACTATCGACTATCGACTATCGACTATCGACTATCGACTATCGACTATCGACTATCGACTATCGACTATCGACTATCGACTATCGACTATCGACTATCGACTATCGACTATCGACTATCGACTATCGACTATCGACTATCGACTATCGACTATCGACTATCGACTATCGACTATCGACTATCGACTATCGACTATCGACTATCGACTATCGACTATCGACTATCGACTATCGACTATCGACTATCGACTATCGACTATCGACTATCGACTATCGACTATCGACTATCGACTATCGACTATCGACTATCGACTATCGACTATCGACTATCGACTATCGACTATCGACTATCGACTATCGACTATCGACTATCGACTATCGACTATCGACTATCGACTATCGACTATCGACTATCGACTATCGACTATCGACTATCGACTATCGACTATCGACTATCGACTATCGACTATCGACTATCGACTATCGACTATCGACTATCGACTATCGACTATCGACTCGACTATCGACTCGACTATCGACTATCGACTATCGACTCGACTATCGACTATCGACTCGACTATCGACTATCGACTCGACTATCGACTATCGACTCGACTATCGACTATCGACTCGACTATCGACTATCGACTCGACTATCGGCTATCGACTCGACTATCGACTATCGACTCGACTATCGACTCGACTATCGACTATCGACTCTACTATCGACTCGACTATCGACTCGACTATCGACTATCGACTCGACTATCGACTATCGACTCGACTATCGACTATCGACTCGACTATCGACTATCGACTCGACTATCGACTATCGACTATCGACTATCGACTATCGACTATCGACTATCGACTATCGACTATCGACTATCGACTCGACTATCGGCTATCGACTCGACTATCGACTATCGACTCGACTATCGACTATCGACTCGACTATCGACTATCGACTATCGACTATCGACTATCGACTATCGACTATCGACTATCGACTATCGACTATCGACTATCGACTATCGACTATCGACTATCGACTATCGACTATCGACTATCGACTATCGACTATCGACTATCGACTATCGACTATCGACTATCGACTATCGACTATCGACTATCGACTATCGACTATCGACTATCGACTATCGACTATCGACTATCGACTATCGACTATCGACTATCGACTATCGACTATCGACTATCGACTATCGACTATCGACTATCGACTATCGACTATCGACTATCGACTATCGACTATCGACTATCGACTATCGACTATCGACTATCGACTATCGACTATCGACTATCGACTATCGACTATCGACTATCGACTATCGACTATCGACTATCGACTATCGACTATCGACTATCGACTATCGACTATCGACTATCGACTATCGACTATCGACTATCGACTATCGACTATCGACTATCGACTATCGACTATCGACTATCGACTATCGACTATCGACTATCGACTATCGACTATCGACTATCGACTATCGACTATCGACTATCGACTATCGACTATCGACTATCGACTATCGACTATCGACTATCGACTATCGACTATCGACTATCGACTATCGACTATCGACTATCGACTATCGACTATCGACTATCGACTATCGACTATCGACTATCGACTATCGACTATCGACTATCGACTATCGACTCGACTATCGACTCGACTATCGACTATCGACTCTACTATCGACTCGACTATCGACTATCGACTCGACTATCGACTATCGACTATCGACTATCGACTATCGACTATCGACTATCGTCTATCGACTATCGACTATCGACTATCGACTATCGACTATCGACTATCGACTATCGACTATCGACTATCGACTATCGACTATCGACTATCGACTATCGACTATCGACTATCGACTATCGACTATCGACTATCGACTATCGACTATCGACTATCGACTATCGACTATCGACTATCGACTATCGACTATCGACTATCGACTATCGACTATCGACTATCGACTATCGACTATCGACTATCGACTATCGACTATCGACTATCGACTATCGACTATCGACTATCGACTATCGACTATCGACTATCGACTATCGACTATCGACTATCGACTATCGACTATCGACTATCGACTATCGACTATCGACTATCGACTCGACTATCGACTCGACTATCGACTATCGACTCTACTATCGACTATCGACTATCGACTATCGACTATCGACTCGACTATCGACTCGACTATCGACTATCGACTCTACTATCGACTCGACTATCGACTCGACTATCGACTATCGACTATCGACTATCGACTATCGACTATCGACTATCGACTATCGAGTATCGACTATCGACTATCGACTATCGACTATCGACTATCGACTATCGACTATCGACTATCGACTATCGACTATCCACTATCGACTATCGACTATCGACTATCGACTATCGACTATCGACTATCGACTATCGACTATCGACTATCGACTATCGACTATCGACTATCGACTATCGACTATCGACTATCGACTATCGACTATCGACTATCGACTATCGACTATCGACTATCGACTATCGACTATCGACTATCGACTATCGACTCGACTATCGACTCGACTATCGACTATCGACTCGACTATCGACTATCGACTCGACTATCGACTATCGACTCGACTATCGACTATCGACTCGACTATCGACTATCGACTCGATTATCGACTATCGACTCGACTATCGGCTATCGACTCGACTATCGACTATCGACTCGACTATCGACTCGACTATCGACTATCGACTCTACTATCGACTCGACTATCGACTCGACTATCGACTATCGACTCGACTATCGACTATCGACTCGACTATCGACTATCGACTCGACTATCGACTATCGACTCGACTATCGACTATCGACTATCGACTATCGACTATCGACTATCGACTATCGACTATCGACTATCGACTATCGACTATCGACTCGACTATCGGCTATCGACTCGACTACCGACTATCGACTCGACTATCGACTATCGACTCGACTATCGACTATCGACTATCGACTATCGACTATCGACTATCGACTATCGACTATCGACTATCGACTATCGACTATCGACTATCGACTATCGACTATCGACTATCGACTATCGACTATCGACTATCGACTATCGACTATCGACTATCGACTATCGACTATCGACTATCGACTATCGACTATCGACTATCGACTATCGACTATCGACTATCGACTATCGACTATCGACTATCGACTATCGACTATCGACTATCGACTATCGACTATCGACTATCGACTATCGACTATCGACTATCGACTATCGACTATCGACTATCGACTATCGACTATCGACTCGACTATCGGCTATCGACTCGACTACCGACTATCGACTCGACTATCGACTATCGACTCGACTATCGACTATCGACTATCGACTATCGACTATCGACTATCGACTATCGACTATCGACTATCGACTATCGACTATCGACTATCGACTATCGACTATCGACTATCGACTATCGACTATCGACTATCGACTATCGACTATCGACTATCGACTATCGACTATCGACTATCGACTATCGACTATCGACTATCGACTATCGACTATCGACTATCGACTATCGACTATCGACTATCGACTATCGACTATCGACTATCGACTATCGACTATCGACTATCGACTATCGACTATCGACTATCGACTATCGACTATCGACTATCGACTATCGACTATCGACTATCGACTATCGACTATCGACTATCGACTATCGACTATCGACTATCGACTATCGACTATCGACTATCGACTATCGACTATCGACTATCGACTATCGACTATCGACTATCGACTATCGACTATCGACTATCGACTATCGACTATCGACTATCGACTATCGACTATCGACTATCGACTATCGACTATCGACTATCGACTATCGACTATCGACTATCGACTATCGACTATCGACTATCGACTATCGACTATCGACTATCGACTATCGACTATCGACTATCGACTATCGACTATCGACTATCGACTATCGACTATCGACTATCGACTATCGACTATCGACTATCGACTATCGACTATCGACTATCGACTCGACTATCGACTCGACTATCGACTATCGACTCTACTATCGACTCGACTATCGACTATCGACTCGACTATCGACTATCGACTCGACTATCGACTATCGACTATCGACTATCGACTATCGAGTATCGTCTATCGACTATCGACTATCGACTATCGACTATCGACTATCGACTATCGACTATCGACTATCGACTATCGACTATCGACTATCGACTATCGACTATCGACTATCGACTATCGACTATCGACTATCGACTATCGACTATCGACTATCGACTATCGACTATCGACTATCGACTATCGACTATCGACTATCGACTATCGACTATCGACTATCGACTATCGACTACCGACTACCGACTATCGACTATCGACTATCGACTATCGACTATCGACTATCGACTATCGACTATCGACTATCGACTATCGACTATCGACTATCGACTATCGACTATCGACTATCGACTATCGACTATCGACTATCGACTATCGACTATCGACTATCGACTATCGACTATCGACTATCGACTATCGACTATCGACTATCGACTATCGACTATCGACTATCGACTATCGACTATCGACTATCGACTATCGACTATCGACTCTACTATCGACTATCGACTATCGACTATCGACTATCGACTCGACTATCGACTCGACTATCGACTATCGACTCTACTATCGACTCGACTATCGACTCGACTATCGACTATCGACTCGACTATCGACTATCGACTCGACTATCGACTATCGACTATCGACTATCGACTATCGACTATCGACTATCGACTATCGACTATCGACTATCGACTATCGACTATCGACTATCGACTATCGACTATCGACTATCGACTATCGACTATCGACTATCGACTATCGACTATCGACTATCGACTATCGACTATCGACTATCGACTATCGACTATCGACTATCGACTATCGACTATCGACTATCGACTATCGACTATCGACTATCGACTATCGACTATCGACTATCGACTATCGACTATCGACTATCGACTATCGACTATCGACTATCGACTATCGACTATCGACTATCGACTATCGACTATCGACTATCGACTATCGACTATCGACTATCGACTCGACTATCGACTCGACTATCGACTATCGACTATCGACTCGACTATCGACTCGACTATCGACTATCGACTCGACTATCGACTATCGACTCGACTATCGACTATCGACTCGACTATCGACTATCGACTCGACTATCGACTATCGACTCGACTATCGGCTATCGACTCGACTATCGACTATCGACTCGACTATCGACTCGACTATCGACTCGACTATCGACTCGACTATCGACTATCGACTCGACTATCGACTATCGACTCGACTATCGACTATCGACTCGACTATCGACTATCGACTATCGACTATCAACTATCGACTATCGACTATCGACTATCGACTATCGACTATCGACTATCGACTATCGACTATCGACTATCGACTATCGACTATCGACTATCGACTATCGACTATCGACTATCGACTATCGACTATCGACTATCGACTATCGACTATCGACTATCGACTATCGACTATCGACTATCGACTATCGACTATCCACTATCGACTATCGACTATCGACTATCGACTATCGACTATCGACTATCGACTATCGACTATCGACTATCGACTATCGACTATCGACTATCGACTATCGACTATCGACTATCGACTATCGACTATCGACTATCGACTATCGACTATCGACTCGACTATCGACTATCGACTCGACTATCGACTATCGACTCGACTATCGACTATCGACTATCGACTATCGACTATCGACTATCGAGTATCGACTATCGACTATCGACTATCGACTATCGACTATCGACTATCGACTATCGACTATCGACTATCGACTATCGACTATCGACTATCGACTATCGACTATCGACTATCGACTATCGACTATCGACTATCGACTATCGACTATCGGCTATCGACTATCGACTATCGACTATCGACTATCGACTATCGACTCGACTATCGACTCGACTATCGACTATCGACTCTACTATCGACTCGACTATCGACTCGACTATCGACTATCGACTCGACTATCGACTATCGACTCGACTATCGACTATCGACTATCGACTATCGACTATCGACTATCGACTATCGACTATCGACTATCGACTATCGACTATCGACTATCGACTATCGACTATCGACTCGACTATCGGATATCGACTCGACTATCGACTATCGACTCGACTATCGACTATCGACTCGACTATCGACTATCGACTATCGACTATCGACTATCGACTATCGACTATCGACTATCGACTATCGACTATCGACTATCAACTATCGACTATCGACTATCGACTATCGACTATCGACTATCGACTATCGACTATCGACTATCGACTATCGACTATCGACTATCGACTATCGACTATCGACTATCGACTATCGACTATCGACTATCGACTATCGACTATCGACTATCGACTATCGACTATCGACTATCGACTATCGACTATCCACTATCGACTATCGACTATCGACTATCGACTATCGACTATCGACTATCGACTATCGACTATCGACTATCGACTATCGACTATCGACTATCGACTATCGACTATCGACTATCGACTATCGACTATCGACTATCGACCATCGACTATCGACTCGACTATCGACTATCGACTCGACTATCGACTATCGACTCGACTATCGACTATCGACTATCGACTATCGACTATCGAGTATCGACTATCGACTATCGACTATCGACTATCGACTATCGACTATCGACTATCGACTATCGACTATCGACTATCGACTATCGACTATCGACTATCGACTATCGACTATCGACTATCGACTATCGACTATCGACTATCGACTATCGACTATCGACTATCGACTATCGACTATCGACTATCGACTATCGACTATCGACTCGACTATCGACTCGACTATCGACTATCGACTCTACTATCGACTCGACTATCGACTCGACTATCGACTATCGACTATCGACTCGACTATCGACTATCGACTATCGACTATCGACTATCGACTATCGACTATCGACTATCGACTATCGACTATCGACTATCGACTATCGACTATCGACTATCGACTATCGACTATCGACTATCGACTATCGACTATCGACTATCGACTATCGACTATCGACTATCGACTATCGACTATCGACTATCGACTATCGACTATCGACTATCGACTATCGACTATCGACTATCGACTATCGACTATCGACTATCGACTATCGACTATCGACTATCGACTATCGACTATCGACTATCGACTATCGACTATCGACTATCGACTATCGACTATCGACTATCGACTATCGACTATCGACTATCGACTATCGACTATCGACTATCGACTATCGACTATCGACTATCGACTATCGACTATCGACTATCGACTATCGACTATCGACTATCGACTATCGACTATCGACTATCGACTATCGACTCGACTATCGACTATCGACTATCGACTCGACTATCGACTATCGACTCGACTATCGACTATCGACTCGACTATCGACTATCGACTCGACTATCGACTATCGACTCGACTATCGACTATCGACTCGACTATCGGCTATCGACTCGATTATCGACTATCGACTCGACTATCGACTCGACTATCGACTATCGACTCTACTATCGACTCGACTATCGACTATCGACTCGACTATCGACTATCGACTCGACTATCGACTATCGACTCGACTATCGACTATCGACTCGACTATCGACTATCGACTCGACTATCGACTATCGACTCGACTATCGACTATCGACTATCGACTCGACTATCGACTATCGACTATCGACTATCGACTATCGACTATCGACTATCGACTATCGACTATCGACTATCGACTATCGACTATCGACTATCGACTATCGACTATCGACTATCGACTATCGACTATCGACTATCGACTATCGACTATCGACTATCGACTATCGACTATCGACTATCGACTATCGACTATCGACTATCGACTATCGACTATCGACTATCGACTATCGACTATCGACTATCGACTATCGACTATCGACTATCGACTATCGACTCGACTATCGACTCGACTATCGACTATCGACTCTACTATCGACTCGACTATCGACTATCGACTCGACTATCGACTATCGACTATCGACTATCGACTATCGACTATCGACTATCGTCTATCGACTATCGACTATCGACTATCGACTATCGACTATCGACTATCGACTATCGACTATCGACTATCGACTATCGACTATCGACTATCGACTATCGACTATCGACTATCGACTATCGACTATCGACTATCGACTATCGACTCGACTATCGACTCGACTATCGACTATCGACTCGACTATCGACTATCGACTCGACTATCGACTATCGACTCGACTATCGACTATCGACTCGACTATCGACTATCGACTCGACTATCGACTATCGACTCGACTATCGACTATCGACTCGACTATCGACTATCGACTCGACTATCGACTATCGACTCGACTATCGGCTATCGACTCGACTATCGACTATCGACTCGACTATCGACTCGACTATCGACTATCGACTCTACTATCGACTCGACTATCGACTCGACTATCGACTATCGACTCGACTATCGACTATCGACTCGACTATCGACTATCGACTCGACTATCGACTATCGACTCGACTATCGACTATCGACTCGACTATCGACTATCGACTATCGACTATCGACTATCGACTATCGACTATCGACTATCGACTATCGACTATCGACTATCGACTCGACTATCGGCTATCGACTCGACTACCGACTATCGACTCGACTATCGACTATCGACTCTACTATCGACTCGACTATCGACTCGACTATCGACTATCGACTCGACTATCGACTCGACTATCGACTATCGACTCGACTATCGACTATCGACTCTACTATCGACTCGACTATCGACTCGACTATCGACTATCGACTCGACTATCGACTATCGACTCGACTATCGACTATCGACTCGACTATCGACTATCGACTCGACTATCGACTATCGACTATCGACTATCGACTATCGACTATCGACTATCGACTATCGACTATCGACTATCGACTATCGACTCGACTATCGGCTATCGACTCGACTATCGACTATCGACTCGACTATCGACTATCGACTCGACTATCGACTATCGACTATCGACTATCGACTATCGACTATCGACTATCGACTATCGACTATCGACTATCGACTATCGACTATCGACTATCGACTATCGACTCGACTATCGGCTATCGACTCGACTATCGACTATCGACTCGACTATCGACTATCGACTCGACTATCGACTATCGACTATCGACTATCGACTATCGACTATCGACTATCGACTATCGACTATCGACTATCGACTATCGACTATCGACTATCGACTATCGACTATCGACTATCGACTATCGACTATCGACTATCGACTATCGACTATCGACTATCGACTATCGACTATCGACTATCGACTATCGACTATCGACTATCGACTATCGACTATCGACTATCGACTATCGACTATCGACTATCGACTATCGACTATCGACTATCGACTATCGACTATCCACTATCGACTATCGACTATCGACTATCGACTATCGACTATCGACTATCGACTATCGACTATCGACTATCGACTATCGACTATCGACTATCGACTATCGACTATCGACTATCGACTATCGACTCGACTATCGACTATCGACTCGACTATCGACTATCGACTCGACTATCGACTATCGACTATCGACTATCGACTATCGAGTATCGACTATCGACTATCGACTATCGACTATCGACTATCGACTATCGACTATCGACTATCGACTATCGACTATCGACTATCGACTATCGACTATCGACTATCGACTATCGACTATCGACTATCGACTATCGACTCGACTATCGACTCGACTATCGACTATCGACTCTACTATCGACTCGACTATCGACTCGACTATCGACTATCGACTCGACTATCGACTATCGACTCGACTATCGACTATCGACTCGACTATCGACTATCGACTCGACTATCGACTATCGACTATCGACTATCGACTATCGACTATCGACTATCGACTATCGACTATCGTCTATCGACTATCGACTATCGACTATCGACTATCGACTCGACTATCGACTATCGACTCGACTATCGACTATCGACTCGACTATCGACTATCGACTCGACTATCGACTCGACTATCGACTATCGACTCTACTATCGACTCGACTATCGACTCGACTATCGACTATCGACTCGACTATCGACTATCGACTCTACTATCGACTCGACTATCGACTCGACTATCGACTATCGACTCGACTATCGACTATCGACTCGACTATCGACTATCGACTCGACTATCGACTATCGACTCGACTATCGACTATCGACTATCGACTATCGACTATCGACTATCGACTATCGACTATCGACTATCGACTATCGACTATCGACTCGACTATCGGCTATCGACTCGACTATCGACTATCGACTCGACTATCGACTATCGACTCGACTATCGACTATCGACTATCGACTATCGACTATCGACTATCGACTATCGACTATCGACTATCGACTCGACTATCGGCTATCGACTCGACTATCGACTATCGACTCGACTATCGACTATCGACTCGACTATCGACTATCGACTATCGACTATCGACTATCGACTATCGACTATCGACTATCGACTATCGACTATCGACTATCGACTATCGACTATCGACTATCGACTATCGACTATCGACTATCGACTATCGACTATCGACTATCGACTATCGACTATCGACTATCGACTATCGACTATCGACTATCGACTATCGACTATCGACTATCGACTATCGACTATCGACTATCGACTATCGACTATCGACTATCGACTATCGACTATCGACTATCCACTATCGACTATCGACTATCGACTATCGACTATCGACTATCGACTATCGACTATCGACTATCGACTATCGACTATCGACTATCGACTATCGACTATCGACTCGACTATCGACTATCGACTCGACTATCGACTATCGACTCGACTATCGACTATCGACTATCGACTATCGACTATCGAGTATCGACTATCGACTATCGACTATCGACTATCGACTATCGACTATCGACTATCGACTATCGACTATCGACTATCGACTATCGACTATCGACTATCGACTATCGACTATCGACTATCGACTATCGACTATCGACTATCGACTATCGACTATCGACTATCGACTCTACTATCGACTATCGACTATCGACTATCGACTATCGACTCGACTATCGACTCGACTATCGACTATCGACTCTACTATCGACTCGACTATCGACTCGACTATCGACTATCGACTCGACTATCGACTATCGACTATCGACTATCGACTATCGACTCGACTATCGACTCGACTATCGACTATCGACTCTACTATCGACTCGACTATCGACTCGACTATCGACTATCGACTCGACTATCGACTATCGACTCGACTATCGACTATCGACTATCGACTATCGACTATCGACTATCGACTATCGACTATCGACTATCGACTATCGACTATCGACTATCGACTATCGACTATCGACTATCGACTATCGACTATCGACTATCGACTATCGACTATCGACTATCGACTATCGACTATCGACTATCGACTATCGACTATCGACTATCGACTATCGACTATCGACTATCGACTATCGACTATCGACTATCGACTATCGACTATCGACTATCGACTATCGACTATCGACTATCGACTATCGACTATCGACTATCGACTATCGACTATCGACTATCGACTATCGACTATCGACTATCGACTATCGACTATCGACTATCGACTATCGACTATCGACTATCGACTATCGACTATCGACTATCGACTATCGACTATCGACTCGACTATCGACTATCGACTATCGACTCGACTATCGACTATCGACTCGACTATCGACTATCGACTCGACTATCGACTATCGACTCGACTATCGACTATCGACTCGACTATCGGCTATCGACTCGATTATCGACTATCGACTCGACTATCGACTCGACTATCGACTATCGACTCTACTATCGACTCGACTATCGACTATCGACTCGACTATCGACTATCGACTCGACTATCGACTATCGACTATCGACTCGACTATCGACTATCGACTCGACTATCGACTATCGACTCGACTATCGACTATCGACTATCGACTATCGACTATCGACTATCGACTATCGACTATCGACTATCGACTATCGACTATCGACTATCGACTATCGACTATCGACTATCGACTATCGACTATCGACTATCGACTATCGACTATCGACTATCGACTATCGACTATCGACTATCGACTATCGACTATCGACTATCGACTATCGACTATCGACTATCGACTACCGACTACCGACTATCGACTATCGACTATCGACTATCGACTATCGACTATCGACTATCGACTATCGACTATCGACTATCGACTATCGACTATCGACTATCGACTATCGACTATCGACTATCGACTATCGACTATCGACTATCGACTATCGACTATCGACTATCGACTATCGACTATCGACTATCGACTATCGACTATCGACTATCGACTATCGACTATCGACTATCGACTATCGACTATCGACTATCGACTATCGACTATCGACTATCGACTATCGACTATCGACTATCGACTATCGACTCGACTATCGACTATCGACTATCGACTCGACTATCGACTATCGACTCGACTATCGACTATCGACTCGACTATCGACTATCGACTGGACTATCGGCTATCGACTCGACTATCGACTATCGACTCGACTATCGGCTATCGACTCGATTATCGACTATCGACTCGACTATCGACTCGACTATCGACTATCGACTCTACTATCGACTCTACTATCGACTATCGACTCGACTATCGACTATCGACTCGACTATCGACTATCGACTATCGACTATCGACTATCGACTATCGACTATCGACTATCGACTATCGACTATCGACTATCGACTATCGACTATCGACTATCGACTATCGACTATCGACTATCGACTATCGACTATCGACTATCGACTATCGACTATCGACTATCGACTATCGACTATCGACTATCGACTATCGACTATCGACTATCGACTATCGACTATCGACTATCGACTATCGACTATCGACTATCGACTATCGACTATCGACTATCGACTATCGACTATCGACTATCGACTATCGACTATCGACTATCGACTATCGACTATCGACTATCGACTATCGACTATCGACTATCGACTATCGACTATCGACTATCGACTATCGACTATCGACTATCGACTATCGACTATCGACTATCGACTATCGACTATCGACTATCGACTATCGACTATCGACTATCGACTATCGACTATCGACTATCGACTATCGACTATCGACTATCGACTATCGACTATCGACTATCGACTATCGACTATCGACTATCGACTATCGACTCGACTATCGACTCGACTATCGACTATCGACTATCGACTCGACTATCGACTCGACTATCGACTATCGACTCGACTATCGACTATCGACTCGACTATCGACTATCGACTATCGACTCGACTATCGACTATCGACTATCGACTATCGACTATCGACTATCGACTATCGACTATCGACTATCGACTATCGACTATCGACTATCGACTATCGACTATCGACTATCGACTATCGACTATCGACTATCGACTATCGACTATCGACTATCGACTATCGACTATCGACTATCGACTATCGACTCGACTATCGACTCGACTATCGACTATCGACTCTACTATCGACTCGACTATCGACTCGACTATCGACTATCGACTCGACTATCGACTATCGACTCGACTATCGACTATCGACTATCGACTATCGACTATCGACTATCGACTATCGACTATCGACTATCGACTATCGACTATCGACTATCGACTATCGACTATCGACTATCGACTATCGACTATCGACTATCGACTATCGACTATCGACTATCGACTATCGACTATCGACTATCGACTATCGACTATCGACTATCGACTATCGACTATCGACTATCGACTATCGACTATCGACTATCGACTATCGACTATCGACTATCGACTATCGACTATCGACTATCGACTATCGACTATCGACTATCGACTATCGACTATCGACTATCGACTATCGACTATCGACTATCGACTATCGACTATCGACTATCGACTATCGACTATCGACTATCGACTATCGACTATCGACTATCGACTATCGACTATCGACTATCGACTATCGACTATCGACTATCGACTATCGACTATCGACTATCGACTCGACTATCGACTATCGACTATCGACTCGACTATCGACTATCGACTCGACTATCGACTATCGACTCGACTATCGACTATCGACTCGACTATCGACTATCGACTCGACTATCGGCTATCGACTCGATTATCGACTATCGACTCGACTATCGACTCGACTATCGACTATCGACTCTACTATCGACTCGACTATCGACTATCGACTCGACTATCGACTATCGACTATCGACTCGACTATCGACTATCGACTCGACTATCGACTATCGACTCGACTATCGACTATCGACTCGACTATCGACTATCGACTATCGACTATCGACTATCGACTATCGACTATCGACTATCGACTATCGACTATCGACTATCGACTATCGACTATCGACTATCGACTATCGACTATCGACTATCGACTATCGACTATCGACTATCGACTATCGACTATCGACTATCGACTATCGACTATCGACTATCGACTATCGACTATCGACTATCGACTATCGACTATCGACTATCGACTATCGACTATCGACTATCGACTATCGACTATCGACTATCGACTATCGACTATCGACTATCGACTATCGACTATCGACTATCGACTATCGACTATCGACTATCGACTATCGACTATCGACTATCGACTATCGACTATCGACTATCGACTATCGACTATCGACTATCGACTATCGACTATCGACTATCGACTATCGACTATCGACTCGACTATCGACTATCGACTATCGACTCGACTATCGACTATCGACTCGACTATCGACTATCGACTCGACTATCGACTATCGACTGGACTATCGGCTATCGACTCGACTATCGACTATCGACTCGACTATCGGCTATCGACTCGATTATCGACTATCGACTCGACTATCGACTCGACTATCGACTATCGACTCTACTATCGACTCGACTATCGACTATCGACTCGACTATCGACTATCGACTCGACTATCGACTATCGACTATCGACTATCGACTATCGACTATCGACTATCGACTATCGACTATCGACTATCGACTATCGACTATCGACTATCGACTATCGACTATCGACTATCGACTATCGACTATCGACTATCGACTATCGACTATCGACTATCGACTATCGACTATCGACTATCGACTATCGACTATCGACTATCGACTATCGACTATCGACTATCGACTATCGACTATCGACTATCGACTATCGACTATCGACTATCGACTATCGACTATCGACTATCGACTATCGACTATCGACTATCGACTATCGACTATCGACTATCGACTATCGACTATCGACTATCGACTATCGACTATCGACTATCGACTATCGACTATCGACTATCGACTATCGACTATCGACTATCGACTATCGACTATCGACTATCGACTATCGACTATCGACTATCGACTATCGACTCGACTATCGACTATCGACTATCGACTCGACTATCGACTATCGACTCGACTATCGACTATCGACTCGACTATCGACTATCGACTCGACTGTCGACTATCGACTCGACTATCGACTATCGACTCGACTATCGGCTATCGACTCGATTATCGACTATCGACTCGACTATCGACTCGACTATCGACTATCGACTCTACTATCGACTCGACTATCGACTATCGACTCGACTATCGACTATCGACTATCGACTATCGACTATCGACTATCGACTATCGACTATCGACTATCGACTATCGACTATCGACTATCGACTATCGACTATCGACTATCGACTATCGACTATCGACTATCGACTATCGACTATCGACTATCGACTATCGACTATCGACTATCGACTATCGACTATCGACTATCGACTATCGACTATCGACTATCGACTATCGACTATCGACTATCGACTATCGACTATCGACTATCGACTATCGACTATCGACTATCGACTATCGACTATCGACTATCGACTATCGACTATCGACTATCGACTATCGACTATCGACTATCGACTATCGACTATCGACTATCGACTATCGACTATCGACTATCGACTATCGACTATCGACTATCGACTATCGACTATCGACTATCGACTATCGACTATCGACTATCGACTATCGACTATCGACTATCGACTCGACTATCGACTATCGACTATCGACTCGACTATCGACTATCGACTCGACTATCGACTATCGACTCGACTATCGACTATCGACTCGACTATCGACTATCGACTCGACTATCGGCTATCGACTCGATTATCGACTATCGACTCGACTATCGACTCGACTATCGACTATCGACTCTACTATCGACTCGACTATCGACTATCGACTCGACTATCGACTATCGACTATCGACTCGACTATCGACTATCGACTATCGACTATCGACTATCGACTATCGACTATCGACTATCGACTATCGACTCGACTATCGACTCGACTATCGACTATCGACTCTACTATCGACTCGACTATCGACTCGACTATCGACTATCGACTCGACTATCGACTATCGACTCGACTATCGACTATCGACTATCGACTATCGACTATCGACTATCGACTATCGACTATCGACTATCGACTATCGACTATCGACTATCGACTATCGACTATCGACTATCGACTATCGACTATCGACTATCGACTATCGACTATCGACTATCGACTATCGACTATCGACTATCGACTATCGACTATCGACTATCGACTATCGACTATCGACTATCGACTATCGACTATCGACTATCGACTATCGACTATCGACTATCGACTATCGACTATCGACTATCGACTATCGACTATCGACTATCGACTATCGACTATCGACTATCGACTATCGACTATCGACTATCGACTATCGACTATCGACTATCGACTATCGACTATCGACTATCGACTATCGACTATCGACTATCGACTATCGACTATCGACTATCGACTATCGACTATCGACTATCGACTATCGACTATCGACTATCGACTATCGACTCGACTATCGACTATCGACTATCGACTCGACTATCGACTATCGACTCGACTATCGACTATCGACTCGACTATCGACTATCGACTCGACTATCGACTATCGACTCGACTATCGGCTATCGACTCGATTATCGACTATCGACTCGACTATCGACTCGACTATCGACTATCGACTCTACTATCGACTCGACTATCGACTATCGACTCGACTATCGACTATCGACTATCGACTCGACTATCGACTATCGACTCGACTATCGACTATCGACTCGACTATCGACTATCGACTCGACTATCGACTATCGACTATCGACTATCGACTATCGACTATCGACTATCGACTATCGACTATCGACTATCGACTATCGACTATCGACTATCGACTATCGACTATCGACTATCGACTATC
>OW121815.1:38398001-38435840 GCA_933228935.1 Pemphredon lugubris | reverse complement strand
GATAGTCGATAGTCGATAGTCGAGTCGATAGTCGATAGTCGAGTCGATAGTCGATAGTCGAGTCGATAGTCGATAGTCGAGTCGATAGTCGATAATCGAGTCGATAGTCGAGTCGATAGACGAGTCGATAGTCGAGTCGATAGTCGAGTCGATAGTCGAGTCGATAGTCGAGTCTCGATAGTCGAGTCGATAGTCGATAGTCGAGTCGATAGTCGAGTCGATAGTCGAGTCGATAGTCGAGTCGATAGTCGAGTCGATAGTCGAGTCGATAGTCGATAGTCGATAGTCGATAGTCGATAGTCGAGTCGATAGTCGATAGTAGAGTCGATAGTCGATAGTCGATAGTCGAGTCGATAGTCGATAGTCGATAGTCGATAGTCGATAGTCGAGTCGATAGTCGATAGTAGAGTCGATAGTCGATAGTCGAGTCGATAGTCGATAGTCGAGTCGATAGTCGATAGTCGAGTCGATGGTCGATAGTCGAGTCGATAGTCGCTAGTCGAGTCGATAGTCGGTAGTCGAGTCGATAGTCGATAGTCGAGTCGATAGTCGATAGTCGAGTCGATAGTCGATAGTCGAGTCGATAGTCGATAGTCGAGTCGATAGTCGATAGTCGAGTCGATAGTCGATAGTCGAGTCGATAGTCGATAGTCGAGTCGATAGTCGAGTCGATAGTCGATAGTCGAGTCGATAGTCGATAGTCGAGTCGATAGTCGATAGGCGAGTCGATAGTCGATAGTCGAGTCGATAGTCGATAGTCGAGTCGATAGTCGATAGTCGAGTCGATAGTCGAGTCGATCGTCGATAGTCGAGTCGATAGTCGATAGTCGATAGTCGAGTCGATAGTCGAGTCGATAGTCGAGTCGATAGTCGATAGTCGATAGTCGAGTCGATAGTCGATAGTCGATAGTCGAGTCGATAGTCGATAGTCGAGTCGATAGTCGATAGTCGAGTCGATAGTCGATAGTCGAGTCGATAGTCGATAATCGAGTCGATAGTCGAGTCGATAGACGAGTCGATAGTCGAGTCGATAGTCGAGTCGATAGTCGAGTCGATAGTCGAGTCTCGATAGTCGAGTCGATAGTCGATAGTCGAGTCGATAGTCGATAGTCGAGTCGATAGTCGATTCGATAGTCGAGTCGATAGTCGAGTCGATAGTCGATAGTCGAGTCGATAGTCGAGTCGATAGTCCATAGTCGAGTCGATAGTCGATAGTCGAGTCGATAGTCCATAGTCGAGTCGATAGTCGATAGTCGAGTCGATAGTCCATAGTCGATAGTCGAGTCGATAGTCGAGTCGATAGTCGAGTCGATAGTCGAGTCGATAGTCGAGTCGATAGTCGAGTCGATAGTCGAGTCGATAGTCGATAGTCGAGTCGATAGTCGATAGTCGAGTCGATAGTCGATAGTCGATAGTCGAGGCGATAGTCGATAGTCGAGTCGATAGTCGATAGTCGAGTCGATAGTCGAGTCGATAGTCGATAGTCGAGTCGATAGTCGAGTCGATAGTCGATAGTAGAGTCGATAGTCGATAGTCGAGTCGATAGTCGATAGTCGAGTCGATAGTCGATAGTCGAGTCGATGGTCGATAGTCGAGTCGACAGTCGCTAGTCGAGTCGATAGTCGGTAGTCGAGTCGATAGTCGATAGTCGAGTCGATAGTCGATAGTCGAGTCGATAGTCGATAGTCGAGTCGATAGTCGATAGTCGAGTCGATAGTCGATAGTCGAGTCGATAGTCGATAGTCGAGTCGATAGTCGATAGTCGAGTCGATAGTCGATAGTCGAGTCGATAGTCGAGTCGATAGTCGATAGTCGAGTCGATAGTCGATAGTCGAGTCGATAGTCGAGTCGATAGTCGATAGTCGAGTCGATAGTCGATAGTCGAGTCGATAGTCGATAGGCGAGTCGATAGTCGATAGTCGAGTCGATAGTCGATAGTCGAGTCGATAGTCGATAGTCGAGTCGATAGTCGAGTCGATAGTCGATAGTCGAGTCGATAGTCGATAGTCGATAGTCGAGTCGATAGTCGAGTCGATAGTCGAGTCGATAGTCGATAGTCGATAGTCGAGTCGATAGTCGATAGTCGATAGTCGAGTCGATAGTCGATAGTCGAGTCGATAGTCGATAGTCGAGTCGATAGTCGAGTCGATAGTCGATAGTCGAGTCGATAGTCGATAGTCGAGTCGATAGTCGAGTCGATAGTCGAGTCGATAGTCGAGTCGATAGTCGAGTCGATAGTCGAGTCGATAGTCGAGTCGATAGTCGAGTCGATAGTCGAGTCGATAGTCGATAGTCGAGTCGATAGTCGATAGTCGATAGTCGAGTCGATAGTCGAGTCGATAGTCGATAGTCGAGTCGATAGTCGATAGTCGAGTCGATAGTCGATAGTAGAGTCGATAGTCGATAGTCGAGTCGATAGTCGATAGTCGAGTCGATAGTCGATAGTCGAGTCGATGGTCGATAGTCGAGTCGATAGTCGCTAGTCGAGTCGATAGTCGGTAGTCGAGTCGATAGTCGATAGTCGAGTCGATAGTCGATAGTCGAGTCGATAGTCGATAGTCGAGTCGATAGTCGATAGTCGAGTCGATAGTCGATAGTCGAGTCGATAGTCGATAGTCGAGTCGATAGTCGATAGTCGAGTCGATAGTCGAGTCGATAGTCGATAGTCGAGTCGATAGTCGATAGTCGAGTCGATAGTCGATAGGCGAGTCGATAGTCGATAGTCGAGTCGATAGTCGATAGTCGAGTCGATAGTCGATAGTCGAGTCGATAGTCGAGTCGATCGTCGATAGTCGAGTCGATAGTCGATAGTCGATAGTCGAGTCGATAGTCGAGTCGATAGTCGAGTCGATAGTCGATAGTCGATAGTCGAGTCGATAGTCGATAGTCGATAGTCGAGTCGATAGTCGATAGTCGAGTCGATAGTCGATAGTCGAGTCGAAAGTCGATAGTCGAGTCGATAGTCGATAATCGAGTCGATAGTCGAGTCGATAGACGAGTCGATAGTCGAGTCGATAGTCGAGTCGATAGTCGAGTCGATAGTCGAGTCTCGATAGTCGAGTCGATAGTCGATAGTCGAGTCGATAGTCGAGTCGATAGTCGAGTCGATAGTCGAGTCGATAGTCGAGTCGATAGTCGAGTCGATAGTCGATAGTCGATAGTCGATAGTCGAGTCGATAGTCGATAGTCGAGTCGAGTCGAGTCGATAGTCGAGTCGAGTCGAGTCGATAGTCGAGTCGAGTCGAGTCGATAGTCGAGTCGAGTCGAGTCGATAGTCGAGTCGAGTCGAGTCGATAGTCGAGTCGAGTCGAGTCGATAGTCGAGTCGAGTCGAGTCGAGTCGAGTGGAGTCGAGTCGAGTCGATAGTCGATAGTCGAGTCGATAGTCGATAGTCGAGTCGATAGTCGATAGTCGATAGTCGAGTCGATAGTCGATAGTCGAGTCGATAGTCGAGTCGATAGTCGAGTCGATAGTCGATAGTCGAGTCGATAGTCGATAGTCGATAGTCGAGGCGATAGTCGATAGTCGAGTCGATAGTCGAGTCGATAGTCGAGTCGATAGTCGAGTCGATAGTCGATAGTCGAGTCGATAGTCGATAGTCGAGTCGATAGTCGATAGTCGAGTCGATAGTCGAGTCGATAGTCGATACTAGAGTCGATAGTCGATAGTCGAGTCGATAGTCGAGTCGATAGTCGAGTCGATAGTCGAGTCGATAGTCGATAGTCGAGTCGATAGTCGATAGTCGAGTCGATAGTCGATAGTCGAGTCGATAGTCGAGTCGATAGTCGATAGTCGAGTCGATAGTCGATAGTCGAGTCGATAGTCGATAGTCGAGTCGATAGTCGATGGTCGAGTCGATAGTCGATAATCGAGTCGATAGTCGATAGTCGAGTCGATAGTCGAGTCGATAGTCGAGTCGATAGTCGAGTCGATAGTCGAGTCGATAGTCGAGTCGATAGTCGAGTCGATAGTCGAGTCGATAGTCGATAGTCGAGTCGATAGTCGAGTCGATAGTCGATAGTCGAGTCGATAGTCGATAGTCGAGTCGATAGTCGATAGTCGAGTCGATAGTCGATAGTCGAGTCGATAGTCGATAATCGAGTCGATAGTCGATAGTCGAGTCGATAGTCGATAGTCGAGTCGATGGTCGATAGTCGATAATCGAGTCGATAGTCGAGTCGATAGTCGATAGTCGAGTCGATAGTCGATAGTCGAGTCGATAGTCGATAGTCGAGTCGATAGTCGATAGTCGAGTCGATAGTCGATAGTCGAGTCAATAATCGATAGTCGAGTCGATAGTCGATAGGCGAGTCGATAGTCGATAGTCGAGTCGATAGTCGATAGTCGAGTCGATAGTCGATAGTCGAGTCGATAGTCGATAGTCGAGTCGATAGTCGATTCGATAGTCGAGTCGATAGTCAAGTCGATAGTCGATAGTCGAGTCGATAGTCGAGTCGATAGTCCATAGTCGAGTCGATAGTCGATAGTCGAGTCGATAGTCGAGTCGATAGTCGAGTCGATAGTCGAGTCGATAGTCGAGT
Source organism: Pemphredon lugubris (assembly GCA_933228935.1). Taxonomy (NCBI): domain Eukaryota; kingdom Metazoa; phylum Arthropoda; class Insecta; order Hymenoptera; family Crabronidae; genus Pemphredon; species Pemphredon lugubris. Next base: position 38,431,299 of record OW121815.1, on the reverse strand, counting down.
CGATAGTCGATAGTCGAGTCGATAGTCGATAGTCGATAGTCGAGGCGATAGTCGATAGTCGAGTCGATAGTCGATAGTCGAGTCGATAGTCGAGTCGATAGTCGATAGTCGATAGTCGAGTCGATAGTCGATAGTCGAGTCGATAGTCGATAGTCGAGTCGATAGTCGAGTCGATAGTCGATAGTCGAGTCGATAGTCGAGTCGATAGTCGAGTCGATAGTCGAGTCGATAGTCGATAGTCGATAGTCGAGTCGATAGTCGATAGTCGATAGTGGAGTCGATAGTCGATAGTCGAGTCGATAGTCGATAGTCGAGTCGATAGTCGATAATCGAGTCGATAGTCGAGTCGATAGTCGAGTCGATAGTCGATAGTCGAGTCGATAGTCGATAGTCGAGTCGATAGTCGATAGTCGAGTCGATAGTCGATAGTCGAGTCGATAGTCGATTCGATAGTCGAGTCGATAGTCAAGTCGATAGTCGATAGTCGAGTCGATAGTCGAGTCGATAGTCCATAGTCGAGTCGATAGTCGATAGTCGAGTCGATAGTCGATAATCGAGTCGATAGTCGAGTCGATAGTCGATAGTCGATAATCGAGTCGATAGTCGAGTCGATAGTCGATAGTCGAGTCGATAGTCGATAGTCGAGTCGATAGTCGTTAGTCGAGTCGATAGTCGATAGTCGAGTCGATAGTCGATAGTCGAGTCAATAGTCGATAGTCGAGTCGATAGTCGATAGGCGAGTCGATAGTCGATAGTCGAGTCGATAGTCGATAGTCGAGTCGATAGTCGATAGTCGAGTCGATAGTCGATAGTCGAGTCGATAGTCGATTCGATAGTCGAGTCGATAGTCGAGTCGATAGTCGATAGTCGAGTCGATAGTCGAGTCGATAGTCCATAGTCGAGTCGATAGTCGATAGTCGAGTCGATAGTCCATAGTCGAGTCGATAGTCGATAGTCGAGTCGATAGTCGAGTCGATAGTCGAGTCGATAGTCGAGTCGATAGTCGAGTCGATAGTCGATAGTCGAGTCGATAGTCGATAGTCGAGGCGATAGTCGATAGTCGAGTCGATAGTCGATAGTCGAGTCGATAGTCGAGTCGATAGTCGATAGTCGAGTCGATAGTCGATAGTCGAGTCGATAGTCGATAGTAGAGTCGATAGTCGATAGTCGAGTCGATAGTCGATAGTCGAGTCGATAGTCGATAGTCGAGTCGATGGTCGATAGTCGAGTCGATAGTCGCTAGTCGAGTCGATAGTCGGTAGTCGAGTCGATAGTCGATAGTCGAGTCGATAGTCGATAGTCGAGTCGATAGTCGATAGTCGAGTCGATAGTCGATAGTCGAGTCGATAGTCGATAGTCGAGTCGATAGTCGATAGTCGAGTCGATAGTCGATAGTCGAGTCGATAGTCGATAGTCGAGTCGATAGTCGATAGTCGAGTCGATAGTCGATAGTCGAGTAGATAGTCGAGTAGATAGTCGATAGTCGAGTCGATAGTCGATAGTCGAGTCGATAGTCGATAGGCGAGTCGAGAGTCGATAGTCGAGTCGATAGTCGATAGTCGAGTCGATAGTCGATAGTCGAGTCGATAGTCGAGTCGATAGTCGATAGTCGAGTCGATAGTCGATAGTCGAGTCGATAGTCGAGTCGATAGTCGATAGTCGATAGTCGAGTCGATAGTCGATAGTCGATAGTCGAGTCGATAGTCGATAGTCGAGTCGATAGTCGAGTCGATAGTCGATAGTCGAGTCGATAGTCGATAGTCGAGTCGATAGTCGATAGTCGAGTCGATAGTCGAGTCGATAGTCGAGTCGATAGTCGAGTCGATAGTCGAGTCGATAGTCGAGTCGATAGTCGAGTCGATAGTCGATAGTCGAGTCGATAGTCGATAGTCGATAGTCGAGTCGATAGTCGAGTCGATAGTCGATAGTCGAGTCGATAGTCGATAGTCGAGTCGATAGTCGATAGTAGAGTCGATAGTCGATAGTCGAGTCGATAGTCGATAGTCGAGTCGATAGTCGATAGTCGAGTCGATGGTCGATAGTCGAGTCGATAGTCGCTAGTCGAGTCGATAGTCGGTAGTCGAGTCGATAGTCGATAGTCGAGTCGATAGTCGATAGTCGAGTCGATAGTCGATAGTCGAGTCGATAGTCGATAGTCGAGTCGATAGTCGATAGTCGAGTCGATAGTCGATAGTCGAGTCGATAGTCGATAGTCGAGTCGATAGTCGAGTCGATAGTCGATAGTCGAGTCGATAGTCGATAGTCGAGTCGATAGTCGATAGGCGAGTCGATAGTCGATAGTCGAGTCGATAGTCGATAGTCGAGTCGATAGTCGATAGTCGAGTCGATAGTCGAGTCGATCGTCGATAGTCGAGTCGATAGTCGATAGTCGATAGTCGAGTCGATAGTCGAGTCGATAGTCGAGTCGATAGTCGATAGTCGATAGTCGAGTCGATAGTCGATAGTCGATAGTCGAGTCGATAGTCGATAGTCGAGTCGATAGTCGATAGTCGAGTCGATAGTCGATAGTCGAGTCGATAGTCGATAATCGAGTCGATAGTCGAGTCGATAGACGAGTCGATAGTCGAGTCGATAGTCGAGTCGATAGTCGAGTCGATAGTCGAGTCTCGATAGTCGAGTCGATAGTCGATAGTCGAGTCGATAGTCGAGTCGATAGTCGAGTCGATAGTCGAGTCGATAGTCGAGTCGATAGTCGAGTCGATAGTCGAGTCGATAGTCGAGTCGATAGTCGATAGTCGAGTCGAGTCGAGTCGATAGTCGAGTCGAGTCGAGTCGATAGTCGAGTCGAGTCGAGTCGATAGTCGAGTCGAGTCGAGTCGATAGTCGAGTCGAGTCGAGTCGATAGTCGAGTCGAGTCGAGTCGATAGTCGAGTCGAGTCGAGTCGATAGTCGAGTCGAGTCGAGTCGAGTCGAGTGGAGTCGAGTCGAGTCGATAGTCGATAGTCGAGTCGATAGTCGATAGTCGAGTCGATAGTCGATAGTCGAGTCGATAGTCGATAGTCGATAGTCGAGTCGATAGTCGATAGTAGAGTCGATAGTCGATAGTCGAGTCGATAGTCGAGTCGATAGTCGAGTCGATAGTCGAGTCGATAGTCGAGTCGATAGTCGAGTCGATAGTCGAGTCGATAGTCGAGTCGATAGTCGAGTCGATAGTCGAGTCGATAGTCGAGTCGATAGTCGAGTCGATAGTCGATAGTCGAGTCGATAGTCGATAGTCGAGTCGATAGTCGAGTCGATAGTCGAGTCGATAGTCGAGTCGATAGTCGAGTCGATAGTCGAGTCGATAGTCGAGTCGATAGTCGAGTCGATAGTCGATAGTCGAGTCGATAGTCGATAGTCGAGTCGATAGTCGATAGTCGAGTCGATAGTCGAGTCGATAGTCGAGTCGATAGTCGGTAGTCGAGTCGATAGTCGATAGTCCAGTCGATAGTCGATAGTCGAGTCGATAGTCGATAGTCGAGTCGATAGTCGATAGTCGAGTCGATAGTCGATAGTCGAGTCGATAGTCGATAGTCGAGTCGATAGTCGATAGTCGAGTCGATAGTCGATAGTCGAGTCGATAGTCGATAGTCGAGTCGATAGTCGAGTCGATAGTCGATAGTCGAGTCGATAGTCGATAGTCGAGTCGATAGTCGATAGGCGAGTCGATAGTCGATAGTCGAGTCGATAGTCGATAGTCGAGTCGATAGTCGATAGTCGAGTCGATAGTCGAGTCGATAGTCGATAGTCGAGTCGATAGTCGATAGTCGATAGTCGAGTCGATAGTCGAGTCGATAGTCGAGTCGATAGTCGATAGTCGATAGTCGAGTCGATAGTCGATAGTCGATAGTCGAGTCGATAGTCGATAGTCGAGTCGATAGTCGATAGTCGAGTCGATAGTCGATAGTCGAGTCGATAGTCGATAATCGAGTCGATAGTCGAGTCGATAGACGAGTCGATAGTCGAGTCGATAGTCGAGTCGATAGTCGAGTCGATAGTCGAGTCTCGATAGTCGAGTCGATAGTCGATAGTCGAGTCGATAGTCGAGTCGATAGTCGAGTCGATAGTCGAGTCGATAGTCGAGTCGATAGTCGAGTCGATAGTCGATAGTCGATAGTCGATAGTCGATAGTCGAGTCGATAGTCGATAGTAGAGTCGATAGTCGATAGTCGAGTCGATAGTCGATAGTCGAGTCGATAGTCGATAGTCGAGTCGATGGTCGATAGTCGAGTCGATAGTCGCTAGTCGAGTCGATAGTCGGTAGTCGAGTCGATAGTCGATAGTCGAGTCGATAGTCGATAGTCGAGTCGATAGTCGATAGTCGAGTCGATAGTCGATAGTCGAGTCGATAGTCGATAGTCGAGTCGATAGTCGATAGTCGAGTCGATAGTCGATAGTCGAGTCGATAGTCGAGTCGATAGTCGATAGTCGAGTCGATAGTCGATAGTCGAGTCGATAGTCGATAGGCGAGTCGATAGTCGATAGTCGAGTCGATAGTCGATAGTCGAGTCGATAGTCGATAGTCGAGTCGATAGTCGAGTCGATCGTCGATAGTCGAGTCGATAGTCGATAGTCGATAGTCGAGTCGATAGTCGAGTCGATAGTCGAGTCGATAGTCGATAGTCGATAGTCGAGTCGATAGTCGATAGTCGATAGTCGAGTCGATAGTCGATAGTCGAGTCGATAGTCGATAGTCGAGTCGATAGTCGATAGTCGAGTCGATAGTCGATAATCGAGTCGATAGTCGAGTCGATAGACGAGTCGATAGTCGAGTCGATAGTCGAGTCGATAGTCGAGTCGATAGTCGAGTCTCGATAGTCGAGTCGATAGTCGATAGTCGAGTCGATAGTCGATAGTCGAGTCGATAGTCGATTCGATAGTCGAGTCGATAGTCGAGTCGATAGTCGATAGTCGAGTCGATAGTCGAGTCGATAGTCCATAGTCGAGTCGATAGTCGATAGTCGAGTCGATAGTCCATAGTCGAGTCGATAGTCGATAGTCGAGTCGATAGTCGAGTCGATAGTCGAGTCGATAGTCGAGTCGATAGTCGAGTCGATAGTCGAGTCGATAGTCGATAGTCGAGTCGATAGTCGATAGTCGAGTCGATAGTCGATAGTCGATAGTCGAGGCGATAGTCGATAGTCGAGTCGATAGTCGATAGTCGAGTCGATAGTCGAGTCGATAGTCGATAGTCGAGTCGATAGTCGAGTCGATAGTCGATAGTAGAGTCGATAGTCGATAGTCGAGTCGATAGTCGATAGTCGAGTCGATAGTCGATAGTCGAGTCGATGGTCGATAGTCGAGTCGATAGTCGCTAGTCGAGTCGATAGTCGGTAGTCGAGTCGATAGTCGATAGTCGAGTCGATAGTCGATAGTCGAGTCGATAGTCGATAGTCGAGTCGATAGTCGATAGTCGAGTCGATAGTCGATAGTCGAGTCGATAGTCGATAGTCGAGTCGATAGTCGATAGTCGAGTCGATAGTCGATAGTCGAGTCGATAGTCGAGTCGATAGTCGATAGTCGAGTCGATAGTCGATAGTCGAGTCGATAGTCGAGTCGATAGTCGATAGTCGAGTCGATAGTCGATAGTCGAGTCGATAGTCGATAGGCGAGTCGATAGTCGATAGTCGAGTCGATAGTCGATAGTCGAGTCGATAGTCGATAGTCGAGTCGATAGTCGAGTCGATAGTCGATAGTCGAGTCGATAGTCGATAGTCGATAGTCGAGTCGATAGTCGAGTCGATAGTCGAGTCGATAGTCGATAGTCGATAGTCGAGTCGATAGTCGATAGTCGATAGTCGAGTCGATAGTCGATAGTCGAGTCGATAGTCGATAGTCGAGTCGATAGTCGAGTCGATAGTCGATAGTCGAGTCGATAGTCGATAGTCGAGTCGATAGTCGAGTCGATAGTCGAGTCGATAGTCGAGTCGATAGTCGAGTCGATAGTCGAGTCGATAGTCGAGTCGATAGTCGAGTCGATAGTCGAGTCGATAGTCGAGTCGATAGTCGATAGTCGAGTCGATAGTCGATAGTCGATAGTCGAGTCGATAGTCGAGTCGATAGTCGATAGTCGAGTCGATAGTCGATAGTCGAGTCGATAGTCGATAGTAGAGTCGATAGTCGATAGTCGAGTCGATAGTCGATAGTCGAGTCGATAGTCGATAGTCGAGTCGATGGTCGATAGTCGAGTCGATAGTCGCTAGTCGAGTCGATAGTCGGTAGTCGAGTCGATAGTCGATAGTCGAGTCGATAGTCGATAGTCGAGTCGATAGTCGATAGTCGAGTCGATAGTCGATAGTCGAGTCGATAGTCGATAGTCGAGTCGATAGTCGATAGTCGAGTCGATAGTCGATAGTCGAGTCGATAGTCGAGTCGATAGTCGATAGTCGAGTCGATAGTCGATAGTCGAGTCGATAGTCGATAGGCGAGTCGATAGTCGATAGTCGAGTCGATAGTCGATAGTCGAGTCGATAGTCGATAGTCGAGTCGATAGTCGAGTCGATCGTCGATAGTCGAGTCGATAGTCGATAGTCGATAGTCGAGTCGATAGTCGAGTCGATAGTCGAGTCGATAGTCGATAGTCGATAGTCGAGTCGATAGTCGAGTCGATAGTCGAGTCGATAGTCGAGTCGATAGTCGATAGTCGAGTCGATAGTCGATAGTCGAGTCGATAGTCGATAGTCGATAGTCGAGGCGATAGTCGATAGTCGAGTCGATAGTCGATAGTCGAGTCGATAGTCGAGTCGATAGTCGATAGTCGAGTCGATAGTCGAGTCGATAGTCGATAGTAGAGTCGATAGTCGATAGTCGAGTCGATAGTCGATAGTCGAGTCGATAGTCGATAGTCGAGTCGATGGTCGATAGTCGAGTCGACAGTCGCTAGTCGAGTCGATAGTCGGTAGTCGAGTCGATAGTCGATAGTCGAGTCGATAGTCGATAGTCGAGTCGATAGTCGATAGTCGAGTCGATAGTCGATAGTCGAGTCGATAGTCGATAGTCGAGTCGATAGTCGATAGTCGAGTCGATAGTCGATAGTCGAGTCGATAGTCGATAGTCGAGTCGATAGTCGAGTCGATAGTCGATAGTCGAGTCGATAGTCGATAGTCGAGTCGATAGTCGAGTCGATAGTCGATAGTCGAGTCGATAGTCGATAGTCGAGTCGATAGTCGATAGGCGAGTCGATAGTCGATAGTCGAGTCGATAGTCGATAGTCGAGTCGATAGTCGATAGTCGAGTCGATAGTCGAGTCGATAGTCGATAGTCGAGTCGATAGTCGATAGTCGATAGTCGAGTCGATAGTCGAGTCGATAGTCGAGTCGATAGTCGATAGTCGATAGTCGAGTCGATAGTCGATAGTCGATAGTCGAGTCGATAGTCGATAGTCGAGTCGATAGTCGATAGTCGAGTCGATAGTCGAGTCGATAGTCGATAGTCGAGTCGATAGTCGATAGTCGAGTCGATAGTCGAGTCGATAGTCGAGTCGATAGTCGAGTCGATAGTCGAGTCGATAGTCGAGTCGATAGTCGAGTCGATAGTCGAGTCGATAGTCGAGTCGATAGTCGATAGTCGAGTCGATAGTCGATAGTCGATAGTCGAGTCGATAGTCGAGTCGATAGTCGATAGTCGAGTCGATAGTCGATAGTCGAGTCGATAGTCGATAGTAGAGTCGATAGTCGATAGTCGAGTCGATAGTCGATAGTCGAGTCGATAGTCGATAGTCGAGTCGATGGTCGATAGTCGAGTCGATAGTCGCTAGTCGAGTCGATAGTCGGTAGTCGAGTCGATAGTCGATAGTCGAGTCGATAGTCGATAGTCGAGTCGATAGTCGATAGTCGAGTCGATAGTCGATAGTCGAGTCGATAGTCGATAGTCGAGTCGATAGTCGATAGTCGAGTCGATAGTCGATAGTCGAGTCGATAGTCGAGTCGATAGTCGATAGTCGAGTCGATAGTCGATAGTCGAGTCGATAGTCGATAGGCGAGTCGATAGTCGATAGTCGAGTCGATAGTCGATAGTCGAGTCGATAGTCGATAGTCGAGTCGATAGTCGAGTCGATCGTCGATAGTCGAGTCGATAGTCGATAGTCGATAGTCGAGTCGATAGTCGAGTCGATAGTCGAGTCGATAGTCGATAGTCGATAGTCGAGTCGATAGTCGATAGTCGATAGTCGAGTCGATAGTCGATAGTCGAGTCGATAGTCGATAGTCGAGTCGAAAGTCGATAGTCGAGTCGATAGTCGATAATCGAGTCGATAGTCGAGTCGATAGACGAGTCGATAGTCGAGTCGATAGTCGAGTCGATAGTCGAGTCGATAGTCGAGTCTCGATAGTCGAGTCGATAGTCGATAGTCGAGTCGATAGTCGAGTCGATAGTCGAGTCGATAGTCGAGTCGATAGTCGAGTCGATAGTCGAGTCGATAGTCGATAGTCGATAGTCGATAGTCGATAGTCGAGTCGATAGTCGAGTCGATAGTCGATAGTCGAGAGTCGAGGCGATAGTCGATAGTCGAGTCGATAGTCGATAGTCGAGTCGATAGTCGAGTCGATAGTCGATAGTCGAGTCGATAGTCGAGTCGATAGTCGATAGTAGAGTCGATAGTAGATAGTCGAGTCGATAGTAGATAGTCGAGTCGATAGTCGATAGTCGAGTCGATGGTCGATAGTCGAGTCGACAGTCGCTAGTCGAGTCGATAGTCGGTAGTCGAGTCGATAGTCGATAGTCGAGTCGATAGTCGATAGTCGAGTCGATAGTCGATAGTCGAGTCGATAGTCGATAGTCGAGTCGATAGTCGATAGTCGAGTCGATAGTCGATAGTCGAGTCGATAGTCGATAGTCGAGTCGATAGTCGATAGTCGAGTCGATAGTCGAGTCGATAGTCGATAGTCGAGTCGATAGTCGATAGTAGAGTCGATAGTCGAGTCGATAGTCGATAGTCGAGTCGATAGTCGATAGTCGAGTCGATAGTCGATAGGCGAGTCGATAGTCGATAGTCGAGTCGATAGTCGATAGTCGAGTCGATAGTCGATAGTCGAGTCGATAGTCGAGTCGATAGTCGATAGTCGAGTCGATAGTCGATAGTCGATAGTCGAGTCGATAGTCGAGTCGATAGTCGAGTCGATAGTCGATAGTCGAGTCGATAGTCGATAGTCGAGTCGATAGTCGATAGTCGAGTCGATAGTCGAGTCGATAGTCGATAGTCGAGTCGATAGTCGATAGTCGAGTCGATAGTCGATAGTCGAGTCGATAGTCGATAGTCGAGTCGATAGTCGAGTCGATAGTCGATAGTCGAGTCGATAGTCGATAGTCGAGTCGATAGTCGAGTCGATAGTCGATAGTCGAGTCGATAGTCGATAGTCGAGTCGATAGTCGATAGGCGAGTCGATAGTCGATAGTCGAGTCGATAGTCGATAGTCGAGTCGATAGTCGATAGTCGAGTCGATAGTCGAGTCGATAGTCGATAGTCGAGTCGATAGTCGATAGTCGATAGTCGAGTCGATAGTCGAGTCGATAGTCGAGTCGATAGTCGATAGTCGAGTCGATAGTCGATAGTCGAGTCGATAGTCGATAGTCGAGTCGATAGTCGAGTCGATAGTCGATAGTCGAGTCGATAGTCGATAGTCGAGTCGATAGTCGATAGTCGAGTCGATAGTCGATAGTCGAGTCGATAGTCGAGTCGATAGTCGATAGTCGAGTCGATAGTCGATAGTCGAGTCGATAGTCGATAGTCGAGTCGATAGTCGAGTCGATAGTCGATAGTCGAGTCGATAGTCGATAGTCGAGTCGATAGTCGATAGTCGAGTCGATAGTCGATAGTCGAGTCGATAGTCGAGTCGATAGTCGATAGTCGAGTCGATAGTCGATAGTCGAGTCGATAGTCGAGTCGATAGTCGATAGTCGAGTCGATAGTCGATAGTCGAGTCGATAGTCGATAGGCGAGTCGATAGTCGATAGTCGAGTCGATAGTCGATAGTCGAGTCGATAGTCGATAGTCGATAGTCGATAGTCGAGTCGATAGTCGATAGTCGAGTCGATAGTCGATAGTCGAGTCGATAGTCGATAGTCGAGTCGATAGTCGAGTCGATAGTCGATAGTCGAGTCGATAGTCGATAGTCGAGTCGATAGTCGAGTCGATAGTCGATAGTCGAGTCGATAGTCGATAGTCGAGTCGATAGTCGATAGGCGAGTCGATAGTCGATAGTCGAGTCGATAGTCGATAGTCGAGTCGATAGTCGATAGTCGAGTCGATAGTCGAGTCGATAGTCGATAGTCGAGTCGATAGTCGATAGTCGATAGTCGAGTCGATAGTCGAGTCGATAGTCGAGTCGATAGTCGATAGTCGATAGTCGAGTCGATAGTCGATAGTCGAGTCGAGTCGAGTCGATAGTCGAGTCGAGTCGAGTCGATAGTCGAGTCGAGTCGAGTCGATAGTCGAGTCGAGTCGAGTCGATAGTCGAGTCGAGTCGAGTCGATAGTCGAGTCGAGTCGAGTCGATAGTCGAGTCGAGTCGAGTCGAGTCGAGTGGAGTCGAGTCGAGTCGATAGTCGATAGTCGAGTCGATAGTCGATAGTCGAGTCGATAGTCGATAGTCGATAGTCGAGTCGATAGTCGATAGTCGAGTCGATAGTCGAGTCGATAGTCGAGTCGATAGTCGATAGTCGAGTCGATAGTCGATAGTCGATAGTCGAGGCGATAGTCGATAGTCGAGTCGATAGTCGAGTCGATAGTCGAGTCGATAGTCGAGTCGATAGTCGATAGTCGAGTCGATAGTCGATAGTCGAGTCGATAGTCGATAGTCGAGTCGATAGTCGAGTCGATAGTCGATAGTAGAGTCGATAGTCGATAGTCGAGTCGATAGTCGAGTCGATAGTCGAGTCGATAGTCGAGTCGATAGTCGATAGTCGAGTCGATAGTCGATAGTCGAGTCGATAGTCGATAGTCGAGTCGATAGTCGAGTCGATAGTCGATAGTCGAGTCGATAGTCGATAGTCGAGTCGATAGTCGATAGTCGAGTCGATAGTCGATGGTCGAGTCGATAGTCGATAATCGAGTCGATAGTCGATAGTCGAGTCGATAGTCGAGTCGATAGTCGAGTCGATAGTCGAGTCGATAGTCGAGTCGATAGTCGAGTCGATAGTCGAGTCGATAGTCGAGTCGATAGTCGATAGTCGAGTCGATAGTCGAGTCGATAGTCGATAGTCGAGTCGATAGTCGATAGTCGAGTCGATAGTCGATAGTCGAGTCGATAGTCGATAGTCGAGTCGATAGTCGATAATCGAGTCGATAGTCGATAGTCGAGTCGATAGTCGATAGTCGAGTCGATGGTCGATAGTCGATAATCGAGTCGATAGTCGAGTCGATAGTCGATAGTCGAGTCGATAGTCGATAGTCGAGTCGATAGTCGATAGTCGAGTCGATAGTCGATAGTCGAGTCGATAGTCGATAGTCGAGTCAATAATCGATAGTCGAGTCGATAGTCGATAGGCGAGTCGATAGTCGATAGTCGAGTCGATAGTCGATAGTCGAGTCGATAGTCGATAGTCGAGTCGATAGTCGATAGTCGAGTCGATAGTCGATTCGATAGTCGAGTCGATAGTCAAGTCGATAGTCGATAGTCGAGTCGATAGTCGAGTCGATAGTCCATAGTCGAGTCGATAGTCGATAGTCGAGTCGATAGTCGAGTCGATAGTCGAGTCGATAGTCGAGTCGATAGTCGAGTCGATAGTCGATAGTCGAGTCGATAGTCGATAGTCGATAGTCGAGGCGATAGTCGATAGTCGAGTCGATAGTCGATAGTCGAGTCGATAGTCGAGTCGATAGTCGATAGTCGATAGTCGAGTCGATAGTCGATAGTCGAGTCGATAGTCGATAGTCGAGTCGATAGTCGAGTCGATAGTCGATAGTCGAGTCGATAGTCGAGTCGATAGTCGAGTCGATAGTCGAGTCGATAGTCGATAGTCGATAGTCGAGTCGATAGTCGATAGTCGATAGTGGAGTCGATAGTCGATAGTCGAGTCGATAGTCGATAGTCGAGTCGATAGTCGATAATCGAGTCGATAGTCGAGTCGATAGTCGAGTCGATAGTCGATAGTCGAGTCGATAGTCGATAGTCGAGTCGATAGTCGATAGTCGAGTCGATAGTCGATAGTCGAGTCGATAGTCGATTCGATAGTCGAGTCGATAGTCAAGTCGATAGTCGATAGTCGAGTCGATAGTCGAGTCGATAGTCCATAGTCGAGTCGATAGTCGATAGTCGAGTCGATAGTCGATAATCGAGTCGATAGTCGAGTCGATAGTCGATAGTCGATAATCGAGTCGATAGTCGAGTCGATAGTCGATAGTCGAGTCGATAGTCGATAGTCGAGTCGATAGTCGTTAGTCGAGTCGATAGTCGATAGTCGAGTCGATAGTCGATAGTCGAGTCGATAGTCGATAGTCGAGTCGATAGTCGATAGGCGAGTCGATAGTCGATAGTCGAGTCGATAGTCGATAGTCGAGTCGATAGTCGATAGTCGAGTCGATAGTCGATAGTCGAGTCGATAGTCGATTCGATAGTCGAGTCGATAGTCGAGTCGATAGTCGATAGTCGAGTCGATAGTCGAGTCGATAGTCCATAGTCGAGTCGATAGTCGATAGTCGAGTCGATAGTCCATAGTCGAGTCGATAGTCGATAGTCGAGTCGATAGTCGAGTCGATAGTCGAGTCGATAGTCGAGTCGATAGTCGAGTCGATAGTCGATAGTCGAGTCGATAGTCGATAGTCGAGGCGATAGTCGATAGTCGAGTCGATAGTCGATAGTCGAGTCGATAGTCGAGTCGATAGTCGATAGTCGAGTCGATAGTCGATAGTCGAGTCGATAGTCGATAGTAGAGTCGATAGTCGATAGTCGAGTCGATAGTCGATAGTCGAGTCGATAGTCGATAGTCGAGTCGATGGTCGATAGTCGAGTCGATAGTCGCTAGTCGAGTCGATAGTCGGTAGTCGAGTCGATAGTCGATAGTCGAGTCGATAGTCGATAGTCGAGTCGATAGTCGATAGTCGAGTCGATAGTCGATAGTCGAGTCGATAGTCGATAGTCGAGTCGATAGTCGATAGTCGAGTCGATAGTCGATAGTCGAGTCGATAGTCGATAGTCGAGTCGATAGTCGATAGTCGAGTCGATAGTCGATAGTCGAGTCGATAGTCGAGTAGATAGTCGATAGTCGAGTCGATAGTAGATAGTCGAGTCGATAGTCGATAGGCGAGTCGATAGTCGATAGTCGAGTCGATAGTCGATAGTCGAGTCGATAGTCGATAGTCGAGTCGATAGTCGAGTCGATAGTCGATAGTCGAGTCGATAGTCGATAGTCGAGTCGATAGTCGAGTCGATAGTCGATAGTCGATAGTCGAGTCGATAGTCGATAGTCGATAGTCGAGTCGATAGTCGATAGTCGAGTCGATAGTCGAGTCGATAGTCGATAGTCGAGTCGATAGTCGATAGTCGAGTCGATAGTCGATAGTCGAGTCGATAGTCGAGTCGATAGTCGAGTCGATAGTCGAGTCGATAGTCGAGTCGATAGTCGAGTCGATAGTCGAGTCGATAGTCGATAGTCGAGTCGATAGTCGATAGTCGATAGTCGAGTCGATAGTCGAGTCGATAGTCGATAGTCGAGTCGATAGTCGATAGTCGAGTCGATAGTCGATAGTAGAGTCGATAGTCGATAGTCGAGTCGATAGTCGATAGTCGAGTCGATAGTCGATAGTCGAGTCGATGGTCGATAGTCGAGTCGATAGTCGCTAGTCGAGTCGATAGTCGGTAGTCGAGTCGATAGTCGATAGTCGAGTCGATAGTCGATAGTCGAGTCGATAGTCGATAGTCGAGTCGATAGTCGATAGTCGAGTCGATAGTCGATAGTCGAGTCGATAGTCGATAGTCGAGTCGATAGTCGATAGTCGAGTCGATAGTCGAGTCGATAGTCGATAGTCGAGTCGATAGTCGATAGTCGAGTCGATAGTCGATAGGCGAGTCGATAGTCGATAGTCGAGTCGATAGTCGATAGTCGAGTCGATAGTCGATAGTCGAGTCGATAGTCGAGTCGATCGTCGATAGTCGAGTCGATAGTCGATAGTCGATAGTCGAGTCGATAGTCGAGTCGATAGTCGAGTCGATAGTCGATAGTCGATAGTCGAGTCGATAGTCGATAGTCGATAGTCGAGTCGATAGTCGATAGTCGAGTCGATAGTCGATAGTCGAGTCGATAGTCGATAGTCGAGTCGATAGTCGATAATCGAGTCGATAGTCGAGTCGATAGACGAGTCGATAGTCGAGTCGATAGTCGAGTCGATAGTCGAGTCGATAGTCGAGTCTCGATAGTCGAGTCGATAGTCGATAGTCGAGTCGATAGTCGAGTCGATAGTCGAGTCGATAGTCGAGTCGATAGTCGAGTCGATAGTCGAGTCGATAGTCGAGTCGATAGTCGAGTCGATAGTCGATAGTCGAGTCGAGTCGAGTCGATAGTCGAGTCGAGTCGAGTCGATAGTCGAGTCGAGTCGAGTCGATAGTCGAGTCGAGTCGAGTCGATAGTCGAGTCGAGTCGAGTCGATAGTCGAGTCGAGTCGAGTCGATAGTCGAGTCGAGTCGAGTCGATAGTCGAGTCGAGTCGAGTCGAGTCGAGTGGAGTCGAGTCGAGTCGATAGTCGATAGTCGAGTCGATAGTCGATAGTCGAGTCGATAGTCGATAGTCGAGTCGATAGTCGATAGTCGATAGTCGAGTCGATAGTCGATAGTAGAGTCGATAGTCGATAGTCGAGTCGATAGTCGAGTCGATAGTCGAGTCGATAGTCGAGTCGATAGTCGAGTCGATAGTCGAGTCGATAGTCGAGTCGATAGTCGAGTCGATAGTCGAGTCGATAGTCGAGTCGATAGTCGAGTCGATAGTCGAGTCGATAGTCGAGTCGATAGTCGATAGTCGAGTCGATAGTCGATAGTCGAGTCGATAGTCGAGTCGATAGTCGAGTCGATAGTCGAGTCGATAGTCGAGTCGATAGTCGAGTCGATAGTCGAGTCGATAGTCGATAGTCGAGTCGATAGTCGATAGTCGAGTCGATAGTCGATAGTCGAGTCGATAGTCGAGTCGATAGTCGAGTCGATAGTCGGTAGTCGAGTCGATAGTCGATAGTCCAGTCGATAGTCGATAGTCGAGTCGATAGTCGATAGTCGAGTCGATAGTCGATAGTCGAGTCGATAGTCGATAGTCGAGTCGATAGTCGATAGTCGAGTCGATAGTCGATAGTCGAGTCGATAGTCGATAGTCGAGTCGATAGTCGATAGTCGAGTCGATAGTCGAGTCGATAGTCGATAGTCGAGTCGATAGTCGATAGTCGAGTCGATAGTCGATAGGCGAGTCGATAGTCGATAGTCGAGTCGATAGTCGATAGTCGAGTCGATAGTCGATAGTCGAGTCGATAGTCGAGTCGATAGTCGATAGTCGAGTCGATAGTCGATAGTCGATAGTCGAGTCGATAGTCGAGTCGATAGTCGAGTCGATAGTCGATAGTCGATAGTCGAGTCGATAGTCGATAGTCGATAGTCGAGTCGATAGTCGATAGTCGAGTCGATAGTCGATAGTCGAGTCGATAGTCGATAGTCGAGTCGATAGTCGATAATCGAGTCGATAGTCGAGTCGATAGACGAGTCGATAGTCGAGTCGATAGTCGAGTCGATAGTCGAGTCGATAGTCGAGTCTCGATAGTCGAGTCGATAGTCGATAGTCGAGTCGATAGTCGAGTCGATAGTCGAGTCGATAGTCGAGTCGATAGTCGAGTCGATAGTCGAGTCGATAGTCGATAGTCGATAGTCGATAGTCGATAGTCGAGTCGATAGTCGATAGTAGAGTCGATAGACGATAGTCGAGTCGATAGTCGATAGTCGAGTCGATAGTCGATAGTCGAGTCGATGGTCGATAGTCGAGTCGATAGTCGCTAGTCGAGTCGATAGTCGGTAGTCGAGTCGATAGTCGATAGTCGAGTCGATAGTCGATAGTCGAGTCGATAGTCGATAGTCGAGTCGATAGTCGATAGTCGAGTCGATAGTCGATAGTCGAGTCGATAGTCGATAGTCGAGTCGATAGTCGATAGTCGAGTCGATAGTCGAGTCGATAGTCGATAGTCGAGTCGATAGTCGATAGTCGAGTCGATAGTCGATAGGCGAGTCGATAGTCGATAGTCGAGTCGATAGTCGATAGTCGAGTCGATAGTCGATAGTCGATAGTCGAGTCGATAGTCGAGTCGATAGTCGAGTCGATAGTCGATAGTCGATAGTCGAGTCGATAGTCGATAGTCGATAGTCGAGTCGATAGTCGATAGTCGAGTCGATAGTCGATAGTCGAGTCGATAGTCGATAGTCGAGTCGATAGTCGATAATCGAGTCGATAGTCGAGTCGATAGACGAGTCGATAGTCGAGTCGATAGTCGAGTCGATAGTCGAGTCGATAGTCGAGTCTCGATAGTCGAGTCGATAGTCGATAGTCGAGTCGATAGTCGATAGTCGAGTCGATAGTCGATTCGATAGTCGAGTCGATAGTCGAGTCGATAGTCGATAGTCGAGTCGATAGTCGAGTCGATAGTCCATAGTCGAGTCGATAGTCGATAGTCGAGTCGATAGTCCATAGTCGAGTCGATAGTCGATAGTCGAGTCGATAGTCGAGTCGATAGTCGAGTCGATAGTCGAGTCGATAGTCGAGTCGATAGTCGAGTCGATAGTCGATAGTCGAGTCGATAGTCGATAGTCGAGTCGATAGTCGATAGTCGATAGTCGAGGCGATAGTCGATAGTCGAGTCGATAGTCGATAGTCGAGTCGATAGTCGAGTCGATAGTCGATAGTCGAGTCGATAGTCGAGTCGATAGTCGATAGTAGAGTCGATAGTCGATAGTCGAGTCGATAGTCGATAGTCGAGTCGATAGTCGATAGTCGAGTCGATGGTCGATAGTCGAGTCGATAGTCGCTAGTCGAGTCGATAGTCGGTAGTCGAGTCGATAGTCGATAGTCGAGTCGATAGTCGATAGTCGAGTCGATAGTCGATAGTCGAGTCGATAGTCGATAGTCGAGTCGATAGTCGATAGTCGAGTCGATAGTCGATAGTCGAGTCGATAGTCGATAGTCGAGTCGATAGTCGATAGTCGAGTCGATAGTCGAGTCGATAGTCGATAGTCGAGTCGATAGTCGATAGTCGAGTCGATAGTCGAGTCGATAGTCGATAGTCGAGTCGATAGTCGATAGTCGAGTCGATAGTCGATAGGCGAGTCGATAGTCGATAGTCGAGTCGATAGTCGATAGTCGAGTCGATAGTCGATAGTCGAGTCGATAGTCGAGTCGATAGTCGATAGTCGAGTCGATAGTCGATAGTCGATAGTCGAGTCGATAGTCGAGTCGATAGTCGAGTCGATAGTCGATAGTCGATAGTCGAGTCGATAGTCGATAGTCGATAGTCGAGTCGATAGTCGATAGTCGAGTCGATAGTCGATAGTCGAGTCGATAGTCGAGTCGATAGTCGATAGTCGAGTCGATAGTCGATAGTCGAGTCGATAGTCGAGTCGATAGTCGAGTCGATAGTCGAGTCGATAGTCGAGTCGATAGTCGAGTCGATAGTCGAGTCGATAGTCGAGTCGATAGTCGAGTCGATAGTCGAGTCGATAGTCGATAGTCGAGTCGATAGTCGATAGTCGATAGTCGAGTCGATAGTCGAGTCGATAGTCGATAGTCGAGTCGATAGTCGATAGTCGAGTCGATAGTCGATAGTAGAGTCGATAGTCGATAGTCGAGTCGATAGTCGATAGTCGAGTCGATAGTCGATAGTCGAGTCGATGGTCGATAGTCGAGTCGATAGTCGCTAGTCGAGTCGATAGTCGGTAGTCGAGTCGATAGTCGATAGTCGAGTCGATAGTCGATAGTCGAGTCGATAGTCGATAGTCGAGTCGATAGTCGATAGTCGAGTCGATAGTCGATAGTCGAGTCGATAGTCGATAGTCGAGTCGATAGTCGATAGTCGAGTCGATAGTCGAGTCGATAGTCGATAGTCGAGTCGATAGTCGATAGTCGAGTCGATAGTCGATAGGCGAGTCGATAGTCGATAGTCGAGTCGATAGTCGATAGTCGAGTCGATAGTCGATAGTCGAGTCGATAGTCGAGTCGATCGTCGATAGTCGAGTCGATAGTCGATAGTCGATAGTCGAGTCGATAGTCGAGTCGATAGTCGAGTCGATAGTCGATAGTCGATAGTCGAGTCGATAGTCGATAGTCGATAGTCGAGTCGATAGTCGATAGTCGAGTCGATAGTCGATAGTCGAGTCGAAAGTCGATAGTCGAGTCGATAGTCGATAATCGAGTCGATAGTCGAGTCGATAGACGAGTCGATAGTCGAGTCGATAGTCGAGTCGATAGTCGAGTCGATAGTCGAGTCTCGATAGTCGAGTCGATAGTCGATAGTCGAGTCGATAGTCGAGTCGATAGTCGAGTCGATAGTCGAGTCGATAGTCGAGTCGATAGTCGAGTCGATAGTCGATAGTCGATAGTCGATAGTCGATAGTCGAGTCGATAGTCGATAGTCGAGTCGAGTCGAGTCGATAGTCGAGTCGAGTCGAGTCGATAGTCGAGTCGAGTCGAGTCGATAGTCGAGTCGAGTCGAGTCGATAGTCGAGTCGAGTCGAGTCGATAGTCGAGTCGAGTCGAGTCGATAGTCGAGTCGAGTCGAGTCGAGTCGAGTGGAGTCGAGTCGAGTCGATAGTCGATAGTCGAGTCGATAGTCGATAGTCGAGTCGATAGTCGATAGTCGATAGTCGAGTCGATAGTCGATAGTCGAGTCGATAGTCGAGTCGATAGTCGAGTCGATAGTCGATAGTCGAGTCGATAGTCGATAGTCGATAGTCGAGGCGATAGTCGATAGTCGAGTCGATAGTCGAGTCGATAGTCGAGTCGATAGTCGAGTCGATAGTCGATAGTCGAGTCGATAGTCGATAGTCGAGTCGATAGTCGATAGTCGAGTCGATAGTCGAGTCGATAGTCGATAGTAGAGTCGATAGTCGATAGTCGAGTCGATAGTCGAGTCGATAGTCGAGTCGATAGTCGAGTCGATAGTCGATAGTCGAGTCGATAGTCGATAGTCGAGTCGATAGTCGATAGTAGAGTCGATAGTCGAGTCGATAGTCGATAGTCGAGTCGATAGTCGATAGTCGAGTCGATAGTCGATAGTCGAGTCGATAGTCGATGGTCGAGTCGATAGTCGATAATCGAGTCGATAGTCGATAGTCGAGTCGATAGTCGAGTCGATAGTCGAGACGATAGTCGAGTCGATAGTCGAGTCGATAGTCGAGTCGATAGTCGAGTCGATAGTCGAGTCGATAGTCGATAGTCGAGTCGATAGTCGAGTCGATAGTCGATAGTCGAGTCGATAGTCGATAGTCGAGTCGATAGTCGATAGTCGAGTCTATAGTCGATAGTCGAGTCGATAGTCGATAATCGAGTCGATAGTCGATAGTCGAGTCGATAGTCGATAGTCGAGTCGATGGTCGATAGTCGATAATCGAGTCGATAGTCGAGTCGATAGTCGATAGTCGAGTCGATAGTCGATAGTCGAGTCGATAGTCGATAGTCGAGTCGATAGTCGATAGTCGAGTCGATAGTCGATAGTCGAGTCAATAATCGATAGTCGAGTCGATAGTCGATAGGCGAGTCGATAGTCGATAGTCGAGTCGATAGTCGATAGTCGAGTCGATAGTCGATAGTCGAGTCGATAGTCGATAGTCGAGTCGATAGTCGATTCGATAGTCGAGTCGATAGTCAAGTCGATAGTCGATAGTCGAGTCGATAGTCGAGTCGATAGTCCATAGTCGAGTCGATAGTCGATAGTCGAGTCGATAGTCGAGTCGATAGTCGAGTCGATAGTCGATAGTCGAGTCGATAGTCGATAGTCGATAGTCGAGGCGATAGTCGATAATCGAGTCGATAGTAGAAAGTCGAGTCGATAGTCGAGTCGATAGTCGATAGTCGATAGTCGAGTCGATAGTCGATAGTCGAGTCGATAGTCGATAGTCGAGTCGATAGTCGAGTCGATAGTCGATAGTCGAGTCGATAGTCGAGTCGATAGTCGAGTCGATAGTCGATAGTCGATAGTCGAGTCGATAGTCGATAGTCGATAGTGGAGTCGATAGTCGATAGTCGAGTCGATAGTCGATAGTCGAGTCGATAGTCGATAATCGAGTCGATAGTCGAGTCGATAGTCGAGTCGATAGTCGATAGTCGAGTCGATAGTCGATAGTAGAGTCGATAGTCGATAGTCGAGTCGATAGTAGATAGTAGAGTCGATAGTCGATAGTCGAGTCGATAGTCGATAGTCGAGTCAATAGTCGATAGTCGAGTCGATAGTCGATAGGCGAGTCGATAGTCGATAGTCGAGTCGATAGTCGATAGTCGAGTCGATAGTCGATAGTCGAGTCGATAGTGGATAGTCGAGTCGATAGTCGATTCGATAGTCGAGTCGATAGTCGAGTCGATAGTCGATAGTCGAGTCGATAGTCGAGTCGATAGTCCATAGTCGAGTCGATAGTCGATAGTCGAGTCGATAGTCGAGTCGATAGTCGAGTCGATAGTCGAGTCGATAGTCGAGTCGATAGTCGAGTCGATAGTCGAGTCGATAGTCGATAGTCGAGTCGATAGTCGATAGTCGATAGTCGAGTCGATAGTCGAGTCGATAGTCGATAGTCGAGTCGATAGTCGATAGTCGAGTCGATAGTCGATAGTAGAGTCGATAGTCGATAGTCGAGTCGATAGTCGATAGTCGAGTCGATAGTCGATAGTCGAGTCGATGGTCGATAGTCGAGTCGATAGTCGCTAGTCGAGTCGATAGTCGGTAGTCGAGTCGATAGTCGATAGTCGAGTCGATAGTCGATAGTCGAGTCGATAGTCGATAGTCGAGTCGATAGTCGATAGTCGAGTCGATAGTCGATAGGCGAGTCGATAGTCGATAGTCGAGTCGATAGTCGATAGTCGAGTCGATAGTCGATAGTCGAGTCGATAGTCGAGTCGATAGTCGATAGTCGAGTCGATAGTCGATAGTCGATAGTCGAGTCGATAGTCGAGTCGATAGTCGAGTCGATAGTCGATAGTCGATAGTCGAGTCGATAGTCGATAGTCGATAGTCGAGTCGATAGTCGATAGTCGAGTCGATAGTCGATAGTCGAGTCGATAGTCGATAGTCGAGTCGATAGTCGATAATCGAGTCGATAGTCGAGTCGATAGACGAGTCGATAGTCGAGTCGATAGTCGAGTCGATAGTCGAGTCGATAGTCGAGTCTCGATAGTTGAGTCGATAGTCGATAGTCGAGTCGAGTCGAGTCGATAGTCGAGTCGAGTCGAGTCGATAGTCGAGTCGATAGTCGATAGTCGAGTCGATAGTCGATAGTCGAGTCGATAGTCGAGTCGATAGTCGATAGTCGAGTCGATAGTCGATAGTCGATAGTCGAGTCGATAGTCGAGTCGATAGTCGAGTCGATAGTCGATAGTCGATAGTCGAGTCGATAGTCGATAGTCGATAGTCGAGTCGATAGTCGATAGTCGAGTCGATAGTCGATAGTCGAGTCGATAGTTGATAGTCGAGTCGATAGTCGATAATCGAGTCGATAGTCGATAGTCGAGTCGATAGTCGATAGTCGAGTCGATAGTCGATAGTCGATAATCGAGTCGATAGTCGAGTCGATAGTCGATAGTCGAGTCGATAGTCGATAGTCGAGTCGATAGTCGATAGTCGAGTCGATAGTCGATAGTCGAGTCGATAGTCGATAGTCGAGTCGATAGTCGATAGTCGAGTCGATAGTCGATAGTCGAGTCGATAGTCGATTCGATAGTCGAGTCGATAGTCAAGTCGATAGTCGATAGTCGAGTCGATAGTCGAGTCGATAGTCCATAGTCGAGTCGATAGTCGATAGTCGAGTCGATAGTCGAGTCGATAGTCGAGTCGATAGTCGAGTCGATAGTCGAGTCGATAGTCGATAGTCGAGTCGATAGTCGATAGTCGATAGTCGAGGCGATAGTCGATAGTCGAGTCGATAGTCGATAGTCGAGTCGATAGTCGAGTCGATAGTCGATAGTCGATAGTCGAGTCGATAGTCGATAGTCGAGTCGATAGTCGATAGTCGAGTCGATAGTCGAGTCGATAGTCGATAGTCGAGTCGATAGTCGAGTCGATAGTCGAGTCGATAGTCGAGTCGATAGTCGATAGTCGATAGTCGAGTCGATAGTCGATAGTCGATAGTGGAGTCGATAGTCGATAGTCGAGTCGATAGTCGATAGTCGAGTCGATAGTCGATAATCGAGTCGATAGTCGAGTCGATAGTCGAGTCGATAGTCGATAGTCGAGTCGATAGTCGATAGTAGAGTCGATAGTCGATAGTCGAGTCGATAGTCGATAGTCGAGTCGATAGTCGATAGTCGAGTCGATAGTCGATAGTCGAGTCAATAGTCGATAGTCGAGTCGATAGTCGATAGGCGAGTCGATAGTCGATAGTCGAGTCGATAGTCGATAGTCGAGTCGATAGTCGATAGTCGAGTCGATAGTGGATAGTCGAGTCGATAGTCGATTCGATAGTCGAGTCGATAGTCGAGTCGATAGTCGATAGTCGAGTCGATAGTCGAGTCGATAGTCCATAGTCGAGTCGATAGTCGATAGTCGAGTCGATAGTCGAGTCGATAGTCGAGTCGATA
Source organism: Pemphredon lugubris (assembly GCA_933228935.1). Taxonomy (NCBI): domain Eukaryota; kingdom Metazoa; phylum Arthropoda; class Insecta; order Hymenoptera; family Crabronidae; genus Pemphredon; species Pemphredon lugubris. The sequence goes on along the minus strand of OW121815.1, from coordinate 38,408,569 downwards.
GTCGAGTCGATAGTCGAGTCGATAGTCGAGTCGATAGTCGAGTCGATAGTCGAGTCGATAGTCGATAGTCGAGTCGATAGTCGATAGTCGATAGTCGAGTCGATAGTCGAGTCGATAGTCGATAGTCGAGTCGATAGTCGATAGTCGAGTCGATAGTCGATAGTAGAGTCGATAGTCGATAGTCGAGTCGATAGTCGATAGTCGAGTCGATAGTCGATAGTCGAGTCGATGGTCGATAGTCGAGTCGATAGTCGCTAGTCGAGTCGATAGTCGGTAGTCGAGTCGATAGTCGATAGTCGAGTCGATAGTCGATAGTCGAGTCGATAGTCGATAGTCGAGTCGATAGTCGATAGTCGAGTCGATAGTCGATAGGAGAGTCGATAGTCGATAGTCGAGTCGATAGTCGATAGTCGAGTCGATAGTCGATAGTCGAGTCGATAGTCGAGTCGATAGTCGATAGTCGAGTCGATAGTCGATAGTCGATAGTCGAGTCGATAGTCGAGTCGATAGTCGAGTCGATAGTCGATAGTCGATAGTCGAGTCGATAGTCGATAGTCGATAGTCGAGTCGATAGTCGATAGTCGAGTCGATAGTCGATAGTCGAGTCGATAGTCGATAGTCGAGTCGATAGTCGATAATCGAGTCGATAGTCGAGTCGATAGTCGAGTCGATAGTCGAGTCGATAGTCGAGTCGATAGTCGAGTCGATAGTCGAGTCTCGATAGTTGAGTCGATAGTCGATAGTCGAGTCGAGTCGAGTCGATAGTCGAGTCGAGTCGAGTCGATAGTCGAGTCGATAGTCGATAGTCGAGTCGATAGTCGATAGTCGAGTCGATAGTCGAGTCGATAGTCGATAGTCGAGTCGATAGTCGATAGTCGATAGTCGAGTCGATAGTCGAGTCGATAGTCGAGTCGATAGTCGATAGTCAATAGTCGAGTCGATAGTCGATAGTCGATAGTCGAGTCGATAGTCGATAGTCGAGTCGATAGTCGATAGTCGAGTCGATAGTTGATAGTCGAGTCGATAGTCGATAATCGAGTCGATAGTCGATAGTCGAGTCGATAGTCGATAGTCGAGTCGATAGTCGATAGTCGATAATCGAGTCGATAGTCGAGTCGATAGTCGATAGTCGAGTCGATAGTCGATAGTCGAGTCGATAGTCGATAGTCGAGTCGATAGTCGATAGTCGAGTCGATAGTCGATAGTCGAGTCAATAGTCGATAGTCGAGTCGATAGTCGATAGGCGAGTCGATAGTCGATAGTCGAGTCGATAGTCGATAGTCGAGTCGATAGTCGATTCGATAGTCGAGTCGATAGTCGAGTCGATAGTCCATAGTCGAGTCGATAGTCGATAGTCGAGTCGATAGTCGAGTCGATAGTCGAGTCGATAGTCGAGTCGATAGTCGAGTCGATAGTCGAGTCGATAGTCGATAGTCGAGTCGATAGTCGATAGTCGATAGTCGAGGCGATAGTCGATAGTCGAGTCGATAGTCGATAGTCGAGTCGATAGTCGAGTCGATAGTCGAGTCGATAGTCGAGTCGATAGTCGATAGTCGAGTCGATAGTCGATAGTCGAGTCGATAGTCGATAGTCGAGTCGATAGTCGATAGTCGAGTCGATAGTCGATAGTCGAGTCGATGGTCGATAGTCGAGTCGATAGTCGCTAGTCGAGTCGATAGTCGGTAGTCGAGTCGATAGTCGATAGTCGAGTCGATAGTCGATAGTCGAGTCGATAGTCGATAGTCGAGTCGATAGTCGATAGTCGAGTCGATAGTCGATAGTCGAGTCGATAGTCGATAGTCGAGTCGATAGTCGATAGTCGAGTCGATAGTCGATAGTCGAGTCGATAGTCGATAGTCGAGTCGATAGTCGATAGTCGAGTCGATAGTCGATAGTCGAGTCGATAGTCGATAGTCGAGTCGATAGTCGATAGTCGAGTCGATAGTCGAGTCGATAGTCGATAGTCGAGTCGATAGTCGATAGTCGAGTCGATAGTCGATAGGCGAGTCGATAGTCGATAGTCGAGTCGATAGTCGATAGTCGAGTCGATAGTCGATAGTCGAGTCGATAGTCGAGTCGATAGTCGATAGTCGAGTCGATAGTCGATAGTCGATAGTCGAGTCGATAGTCGAGTCGATAGTCGAGTCGATAGTCGATAGTCGATAGTCGAGTCGATAGTCGATAGTCGATAGTCGAGTCGATAGTCGATAGTCGAGTCGATAGTCGATAGTCGAGTCGATAGTCGATAGTCGAGTCGATAGTCGATAGTCGAGTCGATATTCGAGTCGATAGTCGAGTCGATAGTCGATAGTCGATAGTCGAGTCGATAGTCGATAGTCGATAGTCGAGTCGATAGTCGATAGTCGAGTCGATAGTCGATAGTCGAGTCGATAGTCGATAATCGAGCCGATAGTCGAGTCGATAGTCGAGTGGATAGTCGATAGTCGAGTCGATAGTCGATAGTCGAGTCGATAGTCGATAGTAGAGTCGATAGTCGATAGTCGAGTCGATAGTCGATAGTCGAGTCGATAGTCGATAGTAGAGTCGATAGTCGATAGTCGAGTCGATAGTCGATAGTCGAGTCGATAGTCGATAGTCGATAATCGAGTCGATAGTCGAGTCGATAGTCGATAGTCGAGTCGATAGTCGATAGTCGAGTCGATAGTCGTTAGTCGAGTCGATAGTCGATAGTCGAGTCGATAGTCGATAGTCGAGTCAATAGTCGATAGTCGAGTCGATAGGCGAGTCGATAGTCGATAGTCGAGTCGATAGTCGATAGTCGAGTCGATAGTCGATAGTCGAGTCGATAGTCGATAGTCGAGTCGATAGTCGATTCGATAGTCGAGTCGATAGTCGAGTCGATAGTCGATAGTCGAGTCGATAGTCGAGTCGATAGTCCATAGTCGAGTCGATAGTCGATAGTCGAGTCGATAGTCCATAGTCGAGTCGATAGTCGATAGTCGAGTCGATAGTCGAGTCGATAGTCGAGTCGATAGTCGAGTCGATAGTCGAGTCGATAGTCGATAGTCGAGTCGATAGTCGATAGTCGAGGCGATAGTCGATAGTCGAGTCGATAGTCGATAGTCGAGTCGATAGTCGAGTCGATAGTCGATAGTCGAGTCGATAGTCGATAGTCGAGTCGATAGTCGATAGTAGAGTCGATAGTCGATAGTCGAGTCGATAGTCGATAGTCGAGTCGATAGTCCATAGTCGAGTCGATGGTCGATAGTCGAGTCGATAGTCGCTAGTCGAGTCGATAGTCGGTAGTCGAGTCGATAGTCGATAGTCGAGTCGATAGTCGATAGTCGAGTCGATAGTCGATAGTCGAGTCGATAGTCGATAGTCGAGTCGATAGTCGATAGTCGAGTCGATAGTCGATAGTCGAGTCGATAGTCGATAGTCGAGTCGATAGTCGATAGTCGAGTCGATAGTCGATAGTCGAGTCGATAGTCGATAGTCGAGTCGATAGTCGAGTCGATAGTCGATAGTCGAGTCGATAGTCGATAGTCGAGTCGATAGTCGATAGTCGAGTCGATAGTCGATAGTCGAGTCGATAGTCGATAGTCGAGTCGATAGTCGATAGTCGAGTCGATAGTCGAGTCGATAGTCGATAGTCGAGTCGATAGTCGATAGTCGAGTCGATAGTCGAGTCGATAGTCGATAGTCGATAGTCGAGTCGATAGTCGATAGTCGATAGTCGAGTCGATAGTCGATAGTCGAGTCGATAGTCGAGTCGATAGTCGATAGTCGAGTCGATAGTCGATAGTCGAGTCGATAGTCGATAGTCGAGTCGATAGTCGAGTCGATAGTCGAGTCGATAGTCGAGTCGATAGTCGAGTCGATAGTCGAGTCGATAGTCGAGTCGATAGTCGATAGTCGAGTCGATAGTCGATAGTCGATAGTCGAGTCGATAGTAGAGTCGATAGTCGATAGTCGAGTCGATAGTCGATAGTCGAGTCGATAGTCGATAGTAGAGTCGATAGTCGATAGTCGAGTCGATAGTCGATAGTCGAGTCGATAGTCGATAGTCGAGTCGATGGTCGATAGTCGAGTCGATAGTCGCTAGTCGAGTCGATAGTCGGTAGTCGAGTCGATAGTCGATAGTCGAGTCGATAGTCGATAGTCGAGTCGATAGTCGATAGTCGAGTCGATAGTCGATAGTCGAGTCGATAGTCGATAGTCGAGTCGATAGTCGATAGTCGAGTCGATAGTCGATAGTCGAGTCGATAGTCGAGTCGATAGTCGATAGTCGAGTCGATAGTCGATAGTCGAGTCGATAGTCGATAGGCGAGTCGATAGTCGATAGTCGAGTCGATAGTCGATAGTCGAGTCGATAGTCGATAGTCGAGTCGATAGTCGAGTCGATCGTCGATAGTCGAGTCGATAGTCGATAGTCGATAGTCGAGTCGATAGTCGAGTCGATAGTCGAGTCGATAGTCGATAGTCGATAGTCGAGTCGATAGTCGATAGTCGATAGTCGAGTCGATAGTCGATAGTCGAGTCGATAGTCGATAGTCGAGTCGATAGTCGATAGTCGAGTCGATAGTCGATAATCGAGTCGATAGTCGAGTCGATAGACGAGTCGATAGTCGAGTCGATAGTCGAGTCGATAGTCGAGTCGATAGTCGAGTCTCGATAGTCGAGTCGATAGTCGATAGTCGAGTCGATAGTCGAGTCGATAGTCGAGTCGATAGTCGAGTCGATAGTCGAGTCGATAGTCGAGTCGATAGTCGAGTCGATAGTCGAGTCGATAGTCGATAGTCGAGTCGAGTCGAGTCGATAGTCGAGTCGAGTCGAGTCGATAGTCGAGTCGAGTCGAGTCGATAGTCGAGTCGAGTCGAGTCGATAGTCGAGTCGAGTCGAGTCGATAGTCGAGTCGAGTCGAGTCGATAGTCGAGTCGAGTCGAGTCGATAGTCGAGTCGAGTCGAGTCGAGTCGAGTGGAGTCGAGTCGAGTCGATAGTCGATAGTCGAGTCGATAGTCGATAGTCGAGTCGATAGTCGATAGTCGAGTCGATAGTCGATAGTCGATAGTCGAGTCGATAGTCGATAGTAGAGTCGATAGTCGATAGTCGAGTCGATAGTCGAGTCGATAGTCGAGTCGATAGTCGAGTCGATAGTCGAGTCGATAGTCGAGTCGATAGTCGAGTCGATAGTCGAGTCGATAGTCGAGTCGATAGTCGAGTCGATAGTCGAGTCGATAGTCGAGTCGATAGTCGAGTCGATAGTCGATAGTCTAGTCGATAGTCGATAGTCGAGTCGATAGTCGAGTCGATAGTCGAGTCGATAGTCGAGTCGATAGTCGAGTCGATAGTCGAGTCGATAGTCGAGTCGATAGTCGAGTCGATAGTCGATAGTCGAGTCGATAGTCGATAGTCGAGTCGATAGTCGATAGTCGAGTCGATAGTCGAGTCGATAGTCGAGTCGATAGTCGGTAGTCGAGTCGATAGTCGATAGTCGAGTCGATAGTCGATAGTCGAGTCGATAGTCGATAGTCGAGTCGATAGTCGATAGTCGAGTCGATAGTCGATAGTCGAGTCGATAGTCGATAGTCGAGTCGATAGTCGATAGTCGAGTCGATAGTCGATAGTCGAGTCGATAGTCGAGTCGATAGTCGATAGTCGAGTCGATAGTCGATAGTCGAGTCGATAGTCGATAGGCGAGTCGATAGTCGATAGTCGAGTCGATAGTCGATAGTCGAGTCGATAGTCGATAGTCGAGTCGATAGTCGAGTCGATAGTCGATAGTCGAGTCGATAGTCGATAGTCGATAGTCGATAGTCGAGTCGATAGTCGAGTCGATAGTCGAGTCGATAGTCGATAGTCGATAGTCGAGTCGATAGTCGAGTCGATAGTCGATAGTCGATAGTCGAGTCGATAGTCGATAGTCGATAGTCGAGTCGATAGTCGAGTCGATAGTCGATATTCGAGTCGATAGTCGATAGTCGAGTCGATAGTCGAGTCGATAGTCGAGTCGATAGTCGAGTCGATAGTCGAGTCGATAGTCGAGTCGATAGTCGAGTCGATAGTCGAGTCGATAGTCGAGTCGATAGTCGAGTCGATAGTCGATAGTCGAGTCGATAGTCGATAGTAGAGTCGATAGTCGAGTCGATAGTCGATAGTCGAGTCGATAGTCGATAGTCGAGTCGATTGTCGATAGTCGAGTCGATAGTCGCTAGTCGAGTCGATAGTCGGTAGTCGAGTCGATAGTCGATAGTCGAGTCGATAGTCGATAGTCGAGTCGATAGTCGAGTCGATAGTCGATAGTCGAGTCGATAGTCGATAGTCGAGTCGATAGTCGATAGGCGAGTCGATAGTCGATAGTCGAGTCGATAGTCGATAGTCGAGTCGATAGTCGATAGTCGAGTCGATAGTCGAGTCGATCGTCGATAGTCGAGTCGATAGTCGATAGTCGATAGTCGAGTCGATAGTCGAGTCGATAGTCGAGTCGATAGTCGATAGTCGATAGTCGAGTCGATAGTCGATAGTCGATAGTCGAGTCGATAGTCGATAGTCGAGTCGATAGTCGATAGTCGAGTCGATAGTCGATAGTCGAGTCGATAGTCGATAATCGAGTCGATAGTCGAGTCGATAGACGAGTCGATAGTCGAGTCGATAGTCGAGTCGATAGTCGAGTCGATAGTCGAGTCTCGATAGTCGAGTCGATAGTCGATAGTCGAGTCGATAGTCGAGTCGATAGTCGAGTCGATAGTCGAGTCGATAGTCGAGTCGATAGTCGAGTCGATAGTCGATATTCGATAGTCGATAGTCGATAGTCGAGTCGATAGTCGATAGTCGAGTCGAGTCGAGTCGATAGTCGAGTCGAGTCGAGTCGATAGTCGAGTCGAGTCGAGTCGATAGTCGAGTCGAGTCGAGTCGATAGTCGAGTCGAGTCGAGTCGATAGTCGAGTCGAGTCGAGTCGATAGTCGAGTCGAGTCGAGTCGAGTCGAGTGGAGTCGAGTCGAGTCGATAGTCGATAGTCGAGTCGATAGTCGATAGTCGAGTCGATAGTCGATAGTCGATAGTCGAGTCGATAGTCGATAGTCGAGTCGATAGTCGAGTCGATAGTCGAGTCGATAGTCGATAGTCGAGTCGATAGTCGATAGTCGATAGTCGAGGCGATAGTCGATAGTCGAGTCGATAGTCGAGTCGATAGTCGAGTCGATAGTCGAGTCGATAGTCGAGTCGATAGTCGAGTCGATAGTCGAGTCGATAGTCGAGTCGATAGTCGAGTCGATAGTCGATAGTCGAGTCGATAGTCGATTGTCGAGTCGATAGTCGAGTCGATAGTCGAGTCGATAGTCGATAGTCGATAGTCGATAGTCGATAGTCGATAGTCGAGTCGATAGTCGATAGTCGAGTCGATAGTCGATAGTAGAGTCGATAGTCGATAGTCGAGTCGATAGTCGAGTCGATAGTCGAGTCGATAGTCGATAGTCGAGTCGATAGTCGATAGTCGAGTCGATAGTCGAGTCGATAGTCGAGTCGATAGTCGAGTCGATAGTCGAGTCGATAGTCGAGTCGATAGTCGAGTCGATAGTCGAGTCGATAGTCGATAGTCGAGTCGATAGTCGATAGTCGAGTCGATAGTCGATAGTCGAGTCGATAGTCGAGTCGATAGTCGAGTCGATAGTCGGTAGTCGAGTCGATAGTCGATAGTCGAGTCGATAGTCGATAGTCGAGTCGATAGTCGATAGTCGAGTCGATAGTCGATAGTCGAGTCGATAGTCGATAGTCGAGTCGATAGTCGATAGTCGAGTCGATAGTCGATAGTCGAGTCGATAGTCGATAGTCGAGTCGATAGTCGATAGTCGAGTCGATAGTCGATAGTAGAGTAGATAGTCGATAGGCGAGTCGATAGTCGATAGTCGAGTCGATAGTCGATAGTCGAGTCGATAGTCGATAGTCGAGTCGATAGTCGAGTCGATAGTCGATAGTCGAGTCGATAGTCGATAGTCGATAGTCGAGTCGATAGTCGATAGTCGATAGTCGAGGCGATAGTCGATAGTCGAGTCGATAGTCGAGTCGATAGTCGAGTCGATAGTCGATAGTCGATAGTCGATAGTCGATAGTCGATAGTCGAGTCGATAGTCGATAGTCGAGTCGATAGTCGATAGTAGAGTCGATAGTCGATAGTCGAGTCGATAGTCGAGTCGATAGTCGAGTCGATAGTCGATAGTCGAGTCGATAGTCGATAGTCGAGTCGATAGTCGAGTCGATAGTCGAGTCGATAGTCGAGTCGATAGTCGAGTCGATAGTCGAGTCGAGAGTCGAGTCGATAGTCGAGTCGATAGTCGATAGTCGAGTCGATAGTCGATAGTCGAGTCGATAGTCGATAGTCGAGTCGATAGTCGAGTCGATAGTCGAGTCGATAGTCGGTAGTCGAGTCGATAGTCGATAGTCGAGTCGATAGTCGATAGTCGAGTCGATAGTCGATAGTCGAGTCGATAGTCGATAGTCGAGTCGATAGTCGATAGTCGAGTCGATAGTCGATAGTCGAGTCGATAGTCGATAGTCGAGTCGATAGTCGATAGTCGAGTCGATAGTCGATAGTCGAGTCGATAGTCGATAGTCGAGTCGATAGTCGATAGGCGAGTCGATAGTCGATAGTCGAGTCGATAGTCGATAGTCGAGTCGATAGTCGATAGTCGAGTCGATAGTCGAGTCGATAGTCGATAGTCGAGTGGATAGTCGATAGTCGATAGTCGAGTCGATAGTCGAGTCGATAGTCGAGTCGATAGTCGATAGTCGATAGTCGAGTCGATAGTCGAGTCGATAGTCGATAGTCGATAGTCGAGTCGATAGTCGATAGTCGATAGTCGAGTCGATAGTCGAGTCGATAGTCGATAGTCGAGTCGATAGTCGATAGTCGAGTCGATAGTCGAGTCGATAGTCGAGTCGATAGTCGAGTCGATAGTCGAGTCGATAGTCGATAGTCGAGTCGATAGTCGATAGTCGAGTCGATAGTCGAGTCGATAGTCGAGTCGATAGTCGAGTCGATAGTCGAGTCGATAGTCGAGTCGATAGTCGAGTCGATAGTCGATAGTCGAGTCGATAGTCGAGTCGATAGTCGATAGTCGAGTCGATAGTCGATAGTCGAGTCGATAGTCGATAGTAGAGTCGATAGTCGATAGTCGAGTCGATAGTCGATAGTCGAGTCGATAGTCGATAGTCGAGTCGATAGTCGAGTCGATAGTCGAGTCGATAGTCGAGTCGATAGTCGAGTCGATAGTCGAGTCGATAGTCGAGTCGATAGTCGAGTCGATAGTCGAGTCGATAGTCGATAGTCGAGTCGATAGTCGATAGTCGAGTCGATAGTCGATAGTCGAGTCGATAGTCGAGTCGATAGTCGAGTCGATAGTCGGTAGTCGAGTCGATAGTCGATAGTCGAGTCGATAGTCGATAGTCGAGTCGATAGTCGATAGTCGAGTCGATAGTCGATAGTCGAGTCGATAGTCGATAGTCGAGTCGATAGTCGATAGTCGAGTCGATAGTCGATAGTCGAGTCGATAGTCGATAGTCGAGTCGATAGTCGATAGTCGAGTCGATAGTCGATAGTCGAGTCGATAGTCGAGTCGATAGTCGATAGTCGAGTCGATAGTCGATAGTCGAGTCGATAGTCGATAGGCGAGTCGATAGTCGATAGTCGAGTCGATAGTCGATAGTCGAGTCGATAGTCGATAGTCGAGTCGATAGTCGAGTCGATAGTCGATAGTCGAGTCGATAGTCGATAGTCGATAGTCGATAGTCGAGTCGATAGTCGAGTCGATAGTCGAGTCGATAGTCGATAGTCGATAGTCGAGTCGATAGTCGAGTCGATAGTCGATAGTCGATAGTCGAGTCGATAGTCGATAGTCGATAGTCGAGTCGATAGTCGAGTCGATAGTCGATAGTCGAGTCGATAGTCGATAGTCGAGTCGATAGTCGAGTCGATAGTCGAGTCGATAGTCGAGTCGATAGTCGAGTCGATAGTCGAGTCGATAGTCGATAGTCGAGTCGATAGTCGATAGTCGAGTCGATAGTCGAGTCGATAGTCGATAGTCGAGTCGATAGTCGATAGTCGAGTCGATGGTCGATAGTCGAGTCGATAGTCGCTAGTCGAGTCGATAGTCGGTAGTCGAGTCGATAGTCGATAGTCGAGTCGATAGTCGATAGTCGAGTCGATAGTCGAGTCGATAGTCGATAGTCGAGTCGATAGTCGATAGTCGAGTCGATAGTCGATAGGCGAGTCGATAGTCGATAGTCGAGTCGATAGTCGATAGTCGAGTCGATAGTCGATAGTCGAGTCGATAGTCGAGTCGATCGTCGATAGTCGAGTCGATAGTCGATAGTCGATAGTCGAGTCGATAGTCGAGTCGATAGTCGAGTCGATAGTCGATAGTCGATAGTCGAGTCGATAGTCGATAGTCGATAGTCGAGTCGATAGTCGATAGTCGAGTCGATAGTCGATAGTCGAGTCGATAGTCGATAGTCGAGTCGATAGTCGATAATCGAGTCGATAGTCGAGTCGATAGACGAGTCGATAGTCGAGTCGATAGTCGAGTCGATAGTCGAGTCGATAGTCGAGTC
>OW121815.1:38358139-38397801 GCA_933228935.1 Pemphredon lugubris | reverse complement strand
GACTCGACTATCGACTCGACTATCGACTCGACTATCGACTCGACTCGACTATCGACTATCGACTCGACTCGACTATCGACTCGACTCGACTATCGACTATCGACTCGACTATCGACTCGACTCGACTATCGACTATTGACTCGACTCGACTATCGACTCGACTATCGACTCGACTCGACTATCGACTCGACTCGACTATCGACTCGACTCGACTATCGACTATCGACTCGACTATCGACTCGACTATCGACTCGACTATCGACTCGACTCGACTATCGACTATCGACTCGACTATCGACTCGACTATCGACTCGACTCGACTATCGACTCGACTCGACTATCGACTCGACTCGACTATCGACTCGACTCGACTATCGACTACCGACTCGACTATCGACTCGACTCGACTATCGACTATCGACTCGACTATCGACTCGACTCGACTATCGACTATCGACTCGACTATCGACTCGACTCGACTATCGACTCGACTCGAGTATCGACTCGACTCGACTATCGACTATCGACTCGACTATCGACTCGACTATCGACTAGACTCGACTATCGACTATCGACTCGACTATCGACTCGACTATCGACTATCGACTCGACTCGACTATCGACTATCGACTCGACTATCGACTCGATTATCGACTCGACTCGACTATCGACTATCGACTCGACTATCGACTCGACTCGACTATCGACTCGACTCGACTATCGACTCGACTCGACTATCGACTCGACTCGACTATCGACTCGACTCGACTATCGACTCGACTCTACTATCGACTCGACTCGACTCGACTATCGACCCGACTCGACTCGACTATCGACCCGACTCGACTCGACTATCGACTCGACTCGACTATCGACTCAACTCGACTATCGACTCGACTCGACTATGGACTATCGACTCGACTATCGACTCGACTCGACTATCGACTATCGACTCGACTATCGACTATCGACTCGACTATCGACTATCGACTCGACTATCGACTATCGACTATCGACTATCGACTCGACTATCGACTATCGACTCGACTATCGACTCGACTATCGACTCGACTATCGACTCGACTCGACTATCGACTCGACTCGACTATCGACTCGACTCGACTATCGACTCGACTCGACTATCGACTATCGACTCGACTATCGACTCGACTATCGACTCGACTCGACTATCGACTATCGACTAGACTATCGACTCGACTCGACTATCGACTCGACTCGACTATCGACTCGACTCGACTATCGACTCGGCTCGACTATCGACTCGACTCGACTATCGACTACCGACTCGACTATCGACTCGACTCGACTATCGACTCGACTCGATTATCGACTCGACTATCGACTCGACTCGACTATCGACTATCGACTCGACTATCGACTCGATTATCGACTCGACTCGACTATCGACTATCGACTCGACTATCGACTCGACTCGACTATCGACTCGACTCGACTATCGACTCGACTCGACTATCGACTCGACTCTACTATCGACTCGACTCTACTATCGACTCGACTCGACTCGACTATCGACCCGACTAGACTCGACTATCGACCCGACTCGACTCGACTATCGACTCGACTCGACTATCGACTCGACTCGACTATCGACTCAACTCGACTATCGACTCGACTCGACTATCGACTCGACTCGACTATCGACTCGACTCGACTATCGACTCGACTCGACTATCGACTCGACTCGACTATCGACTCGACTATCGACTCGACTCGACTATCGACTATCGACTCGACTCGACTATCGACTATCGACTCGACTATCGACTCGACTCGACTATCGACTCGACTCGACTATCGACTCGACTCGACTATCGACTCGACTCGACTATCGACTCGACTCGACTATCGACTATCGACTCGACTATCGACTCGACTATCGACTCGACTCCACTATCGACTATCGACTCGACTCGACTATCGACTCGACTATCGACTCGACTATCGACTCGACTATCGACTCGACTCGACTATCGACTATCGACTCGACTCGACTATCGACTCGACTCGACTATCGACTATCGACTCGACTATCGACTCGACTCGACTATCGACTATCGACTCGACTATCGACTCGACTCGACTATCGACTATCGACTCGACTATTGACTCGACTCGACTATCGACTCGACTCGACTATCGACTCGACTCGACTATCGACTCGACTATCGACTATCGACTCGACTATCGACTCGACTATCGACTCGACTCGACTATCGACTCGACTCGACTATCGACTATCGACTCGACTATCGACTCGACTCGACTATCGACTCGACTCGACTATCGACTATCGACTCGACTCGACTATCGACTCGACTCGACTATCGACTCGACTCGACTCGACTATCGACTCGACTCGACTATCGACTCGACTCGACTATCGACTCGACTCGACTATCGACTCGACTCGACTATCGACTCGACTCGACTATCGACTCGACTCGACTATCGACTCGACTCGACTATCGACTCGACTCGACTATCGACTCGACTCGACTATCGACTCGACTCGACTATCGACTCGACTCGACTATCGACTCGACTCGACTATCGACTCGACTCGACTATCGACTCGACTCGACTATCGACTCGACTCTACTATCGACTCGACTCGACTCGACTATCGACCCGACTCGACTCGACTATCGACTCGACTCGACTATCGACTCAACTCGACTATCGACTCGACTCGACTATGGACTATCGACTCGACTATCGACTCGACTCGACTATCGACTATCGACTCGACTATCGACTCGACTCGACTATCGACTATCGACTCGACTATCGACTATCGACTCGACTATCGACTATCGACTCGACTATCGACTATCGACTATCGACTATCGACTCGACTATCGACTATCGACTCGACTATCGACTCGACTCGACTATCGACTATCGACTCGACTATCGACTATCGACTATTGACTCGACTCGACTATCGACTCGACTATCGACTCGACTCGACTATCGACTATCGACTCGACTATCGACTCGACTATCGACTCGACTCGACTGTCGACTATCGACTCGACTATCGACTCGACTCGACTATCGACTGGACTCGACTATCGACTCGACTATCGACTCGACTCGACTCGACTATCGACTCGACTCGACTCGACTATCGACTCGACTATCGACTCGACTCGACTATCGACTATCGACTCGACTATCGACTCGACTATCGACTCGACTCGACTATCGACTATCGACTCGACTATCGACTATCGACTATCGACTCGACTATCGACTATCGACTCGACTATCGACTATCGACTCGACTATCGACTATCGACTCGACTATCGACTATCGACTCGACTCGACTATCGACTATCGACTCGACTCGACTATCGACTATCGACTCGACTATCGACTCGACTCGACGATCGACTATCGACTCGACTCGACTATCGACTCGACTCGACTATCGACTCGACTATCGACTCGACTCGACTATCGACTACCGACTCGACTATCGACTCGACTCGACTATCGACTCGACTCGATTATCGACTCGACTATCGACTCGACTCGACTATCGACTATCGACTCGACTATCGACTCGATTATCGACTCGACTCGACTATCGACTATCGACTCGACTATCGACTCGACTCGACTATCGACTCGACTCGACTATCGACTCGACTCGACTATCGACTCGACTCGACTATCGACTCGACTCTACTATCGACTCGACTCGACTCGACTATCGACCCGACTAGACTCGACTATCGACCCGACTCGACTCGACTATCGACTCGACTCGACTATCGACGCAACTCGACTATCGACTCGACTCGACTATCGACTCGACTCGACTATCGACTCGACTCGACTATCGACTCGACTCGACTATCGACTCGACTCGACTATCGACTCAACTCGACTATCGACTCGACTCGACTATCGACTCGACTCGACTATCGACTCGACTCGACTATCGACTCGACTATCGACTCGACTCGACTATCGACTATCGACTCGACTATCGACTCGACTCGACTATCGACTATCGACTCGACTATCGACTCGACTATCGACTCGACTCGACTATCGACTATCGACTCGACTATCGACTCGACTCGACTATCGACTATCGACTCGACTATCGACTCGACTATCGACTCGACTCGACTATCGACTATCGACTCGACTCGACTATCGACTCGACTCGACTCGACTATCCACTATCGACTCGACTATCGACTCGACTCGACTATCGACTATCGACTCGACTATCGACTATCGACTCGACTATCGACTCGACTCGACTATCGACTATCGACTCGACTATCGACTCGACTCGACTATCGACTATCGACTCGACTATCGACTCGACTCGACTATCGACTCGACTATCGACTCGACTATCGACTCGACTCGACTATCGACTATCGACTCGACTCGACTATCGACTCGACTCGACTATCGACTATCGACTCGACTATCGACTCGACTCGACTATCGACTATCGACTCGACTATCGACTCGACTCGACTATCGACTATCGACTCGACTATTGACTCGACTCGACTATCGACTCGACTATCGACTCGACTCGACTATCGACTCGACTCGACTATCGACTCGACTCGACTATCGACTATCGACTCGACTATCGACTCGACTATCGACTCGACTCGACTATCGACTATCGACTCGACTATCGACTCGACTATCGACTATCGACTCGACTATCGACTATCGACTCGACTATCGACTATCGACTATCGACTATCGACTCGACTATCGACTATCGACTCGACTATCGACTCGACTATCGACTCGACTATCGACTCGACTCGACTATCGACTCGACTCGACTATCGACTCGACTCGACTATCGACTCGACTCGACTATCGACTATCGACTCGACTATCGACTCGACTATCGACTCGACTATCGACTCGACTCGACTATCGACTATCGACTATCGACTATCGACTCGACTATCGACTATCGACTCGACTATCGACTCGACTCGACTATCGACTATCGACTCGACTATCGACTATCGACTATTGACTCGACTCGACTATCGACTCGACTATCGACTCGACTCGACTATCGACTATCGACTCGACTATCGACTCGACTATCGACTCGACTCGACTGTCGACTATCGACTCGACTATCGACTCGACTCGACTATCGACTGGACTCGACTATCGACTCGACTATCGACTCGACTCGACTCTACTATCGACTCGACTCGACTCGACTATCGACTCGACTATCGACTCGACTCGACTATCGACTATCGACTCGACTATCGACTCGACTATCGACTCGACTCGACTATCGACTATCGACTCGACTATCGACTATCGACTCGACTATCGACTCGACTCGACTATCGACTATCGACTCGACTATCGACTATCGACTATCGACTCGACTATCGACTATCGACTCGACTATCGACTATCGACTCGACTATCGACTATCGACTCGACTCGACTATCGACTATCGACTCGACTCGACTATCGACTATCGACTCGACTATCGACTCGACTCGACGATCGACTATCGACTCGACTCGACTATCGACTCGACTCGACTATCGACTACCGACTCGACTATCGACTCGACTCGACTATCGACTCGACTCGATTCTCGACTCGACTATCGACTCGACTCGACTATCGACTATCGACTCGACTATCGACTCGATTATCGACTCGACTCGACTATCGACTATCGACTCGACTATCGACTCGACTCGACTATCGACTCGACTCGACTATCGACTCGACTCGACTATCGACTCGACTCGACTATCGACTCGACTCTACTATCGACTCGACTCGACTCGACTATCGACCCGACTAGACTCGACTATCGACCCGACTCGACTCGACTCTCGACTCGACTCGACTATCGACTCAACTCGACTATCGACTCGACTCGACTATCGACTCGACTCGACCATCGACTCGACTCGACTATCGACTCGACTCGACTATCGACTCGACTCGACTATCGACTCAACTCGACTATCGACTCGACTCGACTATCGACTCGACTCGACTATCGACTCGACTCGACTATCGACTCGACTATCGACTCGACTCGACTATCGACTATCGACTCGACTATCGACTCGACTCGACTATCGACTATCGACTCGACTATCGACTCGACTATCGACTCGACTCGACTATCGACTATCGACTCGACTCGACTCGACTATCCACTATCGACTCGACTATCGACTCGACTCGACTATCGACTCTCGACTCGACTATCGACTATCGACTCGACTATCTACTCGACTCGACTATCGACTCGACTATCGACTCGACTCGACTATCGACTATCGACTCGACTATCGACTCGACTCGACTATCGACTATCGACTCGACTATCGACTCGACTCGACTATCGACTCGACTATCGACTCGACTATCGACTCGACTCGACTATCGACTATCGACTCGACTCGACTATCGACTCGACTCGACTATCGACTATCGACTCGACTATCGACTCGACTCGACTATCGACTATTGACTCGACTCGACTATCGACTCGACTATCGACTCGACTCGACTATCGACTCGACTCGACTATCGACTCGACTCGACTATCGACTATCGACTCGACTATCGACTCGACTATCGACTCGACTATCGACTCGACTCGACTATCGACTATCGACTCGACTATCGACTCGACTATCGACTCGACTCGACTATCGACTCGACTCGACTATCGACTCGACTCGACTATCGACTACCGACTCGACTATCGACTCGACTCGACTATCGACTATCGACTCGACTATCGACTCGACTCGACTATCGACTATCGACTCGACTATCGACTCGACTCGACTATCGACTCGACTCGAGTATCGACTCGACTCGACTATCGACTATCGACTCGACTATCGACTCGACTATCGACTAGACTCGACTATCGACTATCGACTCGACTATCGACTCGACTATCGACTATCGACTCGACTCGACTATCGACTATCGACTCGACTATCGACTCGATTATCGACTCGACTCGACTATCGACTATCGACTCGACTATCGACTCGACTCGACTATCGACTCGACTCGACTATCGACTCGACTCGACTATCGACTCGACTCGACTATCGACTCGACTCGACTATCGACTCGACTCTACTATCGACTCGACTCGACTCGACTATCGACCCGACTCGACTCGACTATCGACCCGACTCGACTCGACTATCGACTCGACTCGACTATCGACTCAACTCGACTATCGACTCGACTCGACTATGGACTATCGACTCGACTATCGACTCGACTCGACTATCGACTATCGACTCGACTATCGACTCGACTCGACTATCGACTATCGACTCGACTATCGACTATCGACTCGACTATCGACTATCGACTCGACTATCGACTATCGACTATCGACTATCGACTCGACTATCGACTATCGACTCGACTATCGACTCGACTATCGACTCGACTATCGACTCGACTCGACTATCGACTCGACTCGACTATCGACTCGACTCGACTATCGACTCGACTCGACTATCGACTATCGACTCGACTATCGACTCGACTCGACTATCGACTATCGACTCGACTATCGACTCGACTCGACTATCGACTCGACTCGACTATCGACTCGACTCGACTATCGACTCGGCTCGACTATCGACTCGACTCGACTATCGACTACCGACTCGACTATCGACTCGACTCGACTATCGACTCGACTCGATTATCGACTCGACTATCGACTCGACTCGACTATCGACTATCGACTCGACTATCGACTCGATTATCGACTCGACTCGACTATCGACTATCGACTCGACTATCGACTCGACTCGACTATCGACTCGACTCGACTATCGACTCGACTCGACTATCGACTCGACTCTACTATCGACTCGACTCTACTATCGACTCGACTCGACTCGACTATCGACCCGACTAGACTCGACTATCGACCCGACTCGACTCGACTATCGACTCGACTCGACTATCGACTCGACTCGACTATCGACTCAACTCGACTATCGACTCGACTCGACTATCGACTCGACTCGACTATCGACTCGACTCGACTATCGACTCGACTCGACTATCGACTCGACTATCGACTCGACTCGACTATCGACTATCGACTCGACTCGACTATCGACTATCGACTCGACTATCGACTCGACTCGACTATCGACTCGACTCGACTATCGACTCGACTCGACTATCGACTCGACTCGACTATCGACTATCGACTCGACTATCGACTCGACTATCGACTCGACTCCACTATCGACTATCGACTCGACTCGACTATCGACTCGACTATCGACTCGACTCGACTATCGACTCGACTATCGACTCGACTCGACTATCGACTATCGACTCGACTCGACTATCGACTCGACTCGACTATCGACTATCGACTCGACTATCGACTCGACTCGACTATCGACTATCGACTCGACTATCGACTCGACTCGACTATCGACTATCGACTCGACTATTGACTCGACTCGACTATCGACTCGACTCGACTATCGACTCGACTCGACTATCGACTATCGACTCGACTATCGACTCGACTATCGACTCGACTCGACTATCGACTCGACTCGACTATCGACTCGACTCGACTATCGACTCGACTCGACTATCGACTATCGACTCGACTCGACTATCGACTCGACTCGACTATCGACTCGACTCGACTATCGACTCGACTCGACTCGACTATCGACTCGACTCGACTATCGACTCGACTCGACTATCGACTCGACTCGACTATCGACTCGACTCGACTATCGACTCGACTCGACTATCGACTCGACTCGACTATCGACTCGACTCGACTATCGACTCGACTCGACTATCGACTCGACTCGACTATCGACTCGACTCGACTATCGACTCGACTCGACTCGACTATCGACTCGACTCGACTATCGACTCGACTCGACTATCGACTCGACTCGACTATCGACTCGACTCGACTATCGACTCGACTCGACTATCGACTCGACTCGACTATCGACTCGACTCGACTATCGACTCGACTCGACTATCGACTCGACTCGACTATCGACTCGACTCGACTATCGACTCGACTCGACTATCGACTCGACTCGACTATCGACTCGACTCGACTATCGACTCGACTCGACTATCGACTCGACTCGACTATCGACTCGACTCGACTATCGACTCGACTCGACTATCGACTCGACTCGACTATCGACTCGACTCGACTATCGACTCGACTCGACTATCGACTCGACTCGACTATCGACTCGACTCGACTATCGACTCGACTCGACTATCGACTCGACTCGACTATCGACTCGACTCGACTATCGACTCGACTCGACTATCGACTCGACTCGACTATCGACTCGACTCGACTATCGACTCGACTCGACTATCGACTCGACTCGACTATCGACTCGACTCGACTATCGACTCGACTCGACTATCGACTCGACTATCGACTCGACTCGACTATCGACTCGACTCGACTATCGACTCGACTCGACTATCGACTCGACTCGACTATCGACTCGACTCGACTATCGACTCGACTCGACTATCGACTCGACTCGACTATCGACTCGACTCGACTATCGACTCGACTCGACTATCGACTCGACTCGACTCGACTATCGACTCGACTCGACTATCGACTCGACTCGACTATCGACCCGACTATCGACTCGACTCGACTATCGACTCGACTCGACTATCGACTATCGACTCGACTATCGACTCGACTCGACTCGACTATCGACTATCGACTCGACTATCGACTCGACTCGACTATCGACTCGACTATCGACTCGACTCGACTATCGACTATCGACTATCGACTCGACTATCGACTCGACTCGACTATGGACTATCGACTCGACTATCGACTCGACTCGACTATCGACTATCGACTCGACTATCGACTCGACTCGACTATCGACTATCGACTCGACTATCGACTATCGACTCGACTATCGACTATCGACTCGACTATCGACTATCGACTATCGACTATCGACTCGACTATCGACTATCGACTCTACTATCGACTCGACTATCGACTCGACTCGACTATCGACTCGACTCGACTATCGACTCGACTCGACTATCGACTACCGACTCGACTATCGACTCGACTCGACTATCGACTCGACTCGATTATCGACTCGACTATCGACAAGACTCGACTATCGACTATCGACTCGACTATCGACTCGATTATCGACTCGACTCGACTATCGACTCGACTCGACTATCGACTCGACTCGACTATCGACTCGACTCGACTATCGACTCGACTCGACTATCGACTCGACTCGACTATCGACTCGACTCGACTATCGACTCGACTCTACTATCGACTCGACTCGACTCGACTATCGACCCGACTCGACTCGACTATCGACCCGACTCGACTCGACTATCGACTCGACTCGACTATCGACTCAACTCGACTATCGACTCGACTCGACTATGGACTATCGACTCGACTATCGACTCGACTCGACTATCGACTATCGACTCGACTATCGACTCGACTCGACTATCGACTATCGACTCGACTATCGACTATCGACTCGACTATCGACTATCGACTCGACTATCGACTATCGACTATCGACTATCGACTCGACTATCGACTATCGACTCGACTATCGACTCGACTCGACTATCGACTATCGACTCGACTATCGACTATCGACTATTGACTCGACTCGACTATCGACTCGACTATCGACTCGACTCGACTATCGACTATCGACTCGACTATCGACTCGACTATCGACTCGACTCGACTGTCGACTATCGACTCGACTATCGACTCGACTCGACTATCGACTGGACTCGACTATCGACTCGACTATCGACTCGACTCGACTCGACTATCGACTCGACTCGACTCGACTATCGACTCGACTATCGACTCGACTCGACTATCGACTATCGACTCGACTATCGACTCGACTATCGACTCGACTCGACTATCGACTATCGACTCGACTATCGACTATCGACTCGACTATCGACTCGACTCGACTATCGACTATCGACTCGACTATCGACTATCGACTATCGACTCGACTATCGACTATCGACTCGACTATCGACTATCGACTCGACTATCGACTATCGACTCGACTATCGACTATCGACTCGACTCGACTATCGACTATCGACTCGACTCGACTATCGACTATCGACTCGACTATCGACTCGACTCGACGATCGACTATCGACTCGACTCGACTATCGACTCGACTCGACTATCGACTCGACTATCGACTCGACTCGACTATCGACTACCGACTCGACTATCGACTCGACTCGACTATCGACTCGACTCGATTATCGACTCGACTATCGACTCGACTCGACTATCGACTATCGACTCGACTATCGACTCGATTATCGACTCGACTCGACTATCGACTATCGACTCGACTATCGACTCGACTCGACTATCGACTCGACTCGATTATCGACTCGACTCGACTATCGACTCGACTCGACTATCGACTCGACTCGACTATCGACTCGACTCGACTATCGACTCGACTCGACTATCGACTCGACTCGACTATCGACTCGACTCGACTATCGACTCGACTCTACTATCGACTCGACTCGACTCGACTATCGACCCGACTCGACTCGACTATCGACCCGACTCGACTCGACTATCGACTCGACTCGACTATCGACTCAACTCGACTATCGACTCGACTCGACTATGGACTATCGACTCGACTATCGACTCGACTCGACTATCGACTATCGACTCGACTATCGACTCGACTCGACTATCGACTATCGACTCGACTATCGACTATCGACTCGACTATCGACTATCGACTCGACTATCGACTATCGACTATCGACTATCGACTCGACTATCGACTATCGACTCGACTATCGACTCGACTCGACTATCGACTATCGACTCGACTATCGACTATCGACTATCGACTCGACTCGACTATCGACTCGACTATCGACTCGACTCGACTATCGACTATCGACTCGACTATCGACTCGACTATCGACTCGACTCGACTGTCGACTATCGACTCGACTATCGACTCGACTCGACTATCGACTCGACTCGACTATCGACTCGACTATCGACTCGACTCGACTCGACTATCGACTCGACTATCGACTCGACTCGACTATCGACTATCGACTCGACTATCGACTCGACTATCGACTCGACTCGACTATCGACTATCGACTCGACTATCGACTATCGACTCGACTATCGACTCGACTCGACTATCGACTATCGACTCGACTATCGACTATCTACTATCGACTCGACTATCGACTATCGACTCGACTATCGACTATCGACTCGACTATCGACTATCGACTCGACTATCGACTATCGACTCGACTCGACTATCGACTATCGACTCGACTCGACTATCGACTATCGACTCGACTAACGACTCGACTCGACGATCGACTATCGACTCGACTCGACTATCGACTCGACTCGACTATCGACTCGACTATCGACTCGACTCGACTATCGACTACCGACTCGACTATCGACTCGACTCGACTATCGACTCGACTCGATTATCGACTCGACTATCGACTCGACTCGACTATCGACTATCGACTCGACTATCGACTCGATTATCGACTCGACTCGACTATCGACTATCGACTCGACTATCGACTCGACTCGACTATCGACTCGACTCGACTATCGACTCGACTCGACTATCGACTCGACTCGACTATCGACTCGACTCTACTATCGACTCGACTCGACTCGACTATCGACCCGACTAGACTCGACTATCGACCCGACTCGACTCGACTATCGACTCGACTCGACTATCGACTCAACTCGACTATCGACTCGACTCGACTATCGACTCGACTCGACTATCGACTCGACTCGACTATCGACTCGACTCGACTATCGACTCAACTCGACTATCGACTCGACTCGACTATCGACTCGACTCGACTATCGACTCGACTCGACTATCGACTCGACTCGACTATCGACTCGACTCGACTATCGACTCGACTATCGACTCGACTCGACTATCGACTATCGACTCAACTATCGACTCGACTCGACTATCGACTATCGACTCGACTATCGACTCGACTATCGACTCGACTCGACTATCGACTATCGACTCGACTCGACTATCGACTCGACTCGACTCGACTATCCACTATCGACTCGACTATCGACTCGACTCGACTATCGACTATCGACTCGACTATCGACTATCGACTCGACTATCGACTCGACTCGACTATCGACTCGACTATCGACTCGACTCGACTATCGACTATCGACTCGACTATCGACTCGACTCGACTATCGACTATCGACTCGACTATCGACTCGACTCGACTATCGACTCGACTATCGACTCGACTATCGACTCGACTCGACTATCGACTATCGACTCGACTCGACTATCGACTCGACTCGACTATCGACTATCGACTCGACTATCGACTCGACTCGACTATCGACTATCGACTCGACTATCGACTCGACTCGACTATCGACTATCGACTCGACTATTGACTCGACTCGACTATCGACTCGACTATCGACTCGACTCGACTATCGACTCGACTCGACTATCGACTCGACTCGACTATCGACTATCGACTCGACTATCGACTCGACTATCGACTCGACTCGACTATCGACTATCGACTCGACTATCGACTCGACTATCGACTCGACTCGACTATCGACTCGACTCGACTATCGACTCGACTCGACTATCGACTACCGACTCGACTATCGACTCGACTCGACTATCGACTATCGACTCGACTATCGACTCGACTCGACTATCGACTATCGACTCGACTATCGACTCGACTCGACTATCGACTCGACTCGAGTATCGACTCGACTCGACTATCGACTATCGACTCGACTATCGACTCGACTATCGACTAGACTCGACTATCGACTATCGACTATCGACTCGACTATCGACTCGACTATCGACTCGACTATCGACTCGACTCGACTATCGACTCGACTCGACTATCGACTCGACTCGACTATCGACTCGGCTCGACTATCGACTCGACTCGACTATCGACTACCGACTCGACTATCGACTCGACTCGACTATCGACTCGACTCGATTATCGACTCGACTATCGACTCGACTCGACTATCGACTATCGACTCGACTATCGACTCGATTATCGACTCGACTCGACTATCGACTATCGACTCGACTATCGACTCGACTCGACTATCGACTCGACTCGACTATCGACTCGACTCGACTATCGACTCGACTCTACTATCGACTCGACTCTACTATCGACTCGACTCGACTCGACTATCGACCCGACTAGACTCGACTATCGACCCGACTCGACTCGACTATCGACTCGACTCGACTATCGACTCGACTCGACTATCGACTCAACTCGACTATCGACTCGACTCGACTATCGACTCGACTCGACTATCGACTCGACCCGACTATCGACTCGACTCGACTATCGACTCGACTATCGACTCGACTCGACTATCGACTATCGACTCGACTATCGACTCGACTCGACTATCGACTATCGACTCGACTATCGACTCGACTATCGACTCGACTCGACTATCGACTATCGACTCGACTATCGACTCGACTCGACTATCGACTATCGACTCGACTATTGACTCGACTCGACTATCGACTCGACTATCGACTCGACTCGACTATCGACTCGACTCGACTATCGACTCGACTCGACTATCTACTATCGACTCGACTATCGACTCGACTATCGACTCGACTATCGACTCGACTCGACTATCGACTATCGACTCGACTATCGACTCGACTATCGACTCGACTCGACTATCGACTCGACTCGACTATCGACTCGACTCGACTATCGACTATCGACTCGACTATCGACTCGACTCGACTATCGACTATCGACTCGACTATCGACTCGACTCGACTATCGACTATCGACTCGACTATCGACTCGACTCGACTATCGACTCGACTCGAGTATCGACTCGACTCGACTATCGACTATCGACTCGACTATCGACTCGACTATCGACTAGACTCGACTATCGACTATCGACTCGACTATCGACTCGACTATCGACTATCGACTCGACTCGACTATCGACTATCGACTCGACTATCGACTCGATTATCGACTCGACTCGACTATCGACTATCGACTCGACTATCGACTCGACTCGACTATCGACTCGACTCGACTATCGACTCGACTCGACTATCGACTCGACTCGACTATCGACTCGACTCGACTATCGACTCGACTCGACTATCGACTCGACTCGACTATCGACTCGACTCTACTATCGACTCGACTCGACTCGACTATCGACCCGACTCGACTCGACTATCGACCCGACTCGACTCGACTATCGACTCGACTCGACTATCGACTCAACTCGACTATCGACTCGACTCGACTATGGACTATCGACTCGACTATCGACTCGACTCGACTATCGACTATCGACTCGACTATCGACTCGACTCGACTATCGACTATCGACTCGACTATCGACTATCGACTCGACTATCGACTATCGACTCGACTATCGACTATCGACTATCGACTCGACTATCGACTCGACTATCGACTCGACTCGACTATCGACTCGACTCGACTATCGACTCGACTATCGACTATCGACTCGACTATCGACTCGACTATCGACTCGACTCGACTATCTACTCTCGACTCGACTATCGACTCGACTCGACTATCGACTCGACTCGACTATCGACTCGGCTCGACTATCGACTCGACTCGACTATCGACTACCGACTCGACTATCGACTCGACTCGACTATCGACTCGACTCGACTATCGACTCGAATCTATTATCGACTCGACTATCGACTCGATTATCGACTCGACTCGACTATCGACTATCGACTCGACTATCGACTCGACTCGACTATCTAATCGACTCGACTATCGACTCGACTCGACTATCGACTCGACTCGACTATCGACTCGACTCGACTATCGACTCGACTCGACTATCGACTCGACTCGACTATCGACTCGACTCGACTATCGACTCGACTCGACTATCGACTCGACTCGACTATCGACTCGACTCGACTATCGACTCGACTCGACTATCGACTCGACTCGACTATCGACTCGACTCGACTATCGACTCGACTCGACTATCGACTCGACTCGACTATCGACTCGACTCGACTATCGACTCGACTCGACTATCGACTCGACTCGACTATCGACTCGACTCGACTATCGACTCGACTCGACTATCGACTCGACTCGACTATCGACTCGACTCGACTATCGACTCGACTCGACTATCGACTCGACTCGACTATCGACTCGACTATCGACTCGACTCGACTATCGACTATCGACTCGACTATCGACTCGACTCGACTATCGACTATCGACTCGACTATCGACTCGACTATCGACTCGACTCGACTATCGACTATCGACTCGACTCGACTATCGACTCGACTCGACTCGACTATCCACTATCGACTCGACTATCGACTCGACTATCGACTATCGACTCGACTCGACTATCGAATATCGACTCGACTATCGACTCGACTCGACTATCGACTATCGACTCGACTATCGACTATCGACTCGACTATCGACTCGACTATCGACTCGACTCGACTATCGACTCGACTATCGACTCGACTATCGACTCGACTCGACTATCGACTATCGACTCGACTATCGACTCGACTCGACTATCGACTATCGACTCGACTATCGACTCGACTCGACTATCGACTCGACTATCGACTCGACTATCGACTCGACTCGACTATCGACTATCGACTCGACTCGACTATCGACTCGACTCGACTATCGACTATCGACTCGACTATCGACTCGACTCGACTATCGACTATCGACTCGACTATCGACTCGACTCGACTATCGACTCGACTATCGACTCGACTATCGACTCGACTCGACTATCGACTATCGACTCGACTCGACTATCGACTCGACTCGACTCGACTATCCACTATCGACTCGACTATCGACTCGACTATCGACTATCGACGCGACTATCGACTCGACTCGACTATCGACTATCGACTCGACTCGACTATCGACTATCGAATCGACTATCGACTCGACTCGACTATCGACTATCGACTCGACTATCGACTATCGACTCGACTATCGACTCGACTCGACTATCGACTCGACTATCGACTCGACTCGACTATCGACTATCGACTCGACTATCGACTCGACTCGACTATCGACTATCGACTCGACTATCGACTCGACTCGACTATCGACTCGACTATCGACTCGACTATCGACTCGACTCGACTATCGACTCGACTATCGACTCGACTCGACTATCGACTCGACTCGACTATCGACTCGACTCGACTATCGACTATCGACTCGACTATCGACTCGACTATCGACTCGACTCGACTATCGACTATCGACTCGACTATCGACTCGACTATCGACTCGACTCGACTATCGACTCGACTCGACTATCGACTACCGACTCGACTATCGACTCGACTCGACTATCGACTATCGACTCGACTATCGACTCGACTCGACTATCGACTATCGACTCGACTATCGACTCGACTATCGACTCGACTCGACTATCGACTATCGACTCGACTATCGACTCGACTATCGACTCGACTCGACTATCGACTCGACTCGACTATCGACTACCGACTCGACTATCGACTCGACTCGACTATCGACTATCGACTATCGACTCGACTATCGACTCGACTATCGACTATCGACTCGACTATCGACTCGACTCGACTATCGACTCGACTCGAGTATCGACTCGACTCGACTATCGACTATCGACTCGACTATCGACTCGACTCGACTATCGACTATCGACTCGACTATCGACTCGACTCGACTATCGACTCGACTCGACTATCGACTACCGACTCGACTATCGACTCGACTCGACTATCGACTATCGACTCGACTATCGACTCGACTCGACTATCGACTATCGACTCGACTATCGACTCGACTCGACTATCGACTATCGACTCGACTCGACTATCGACTATCGACTCGACTATCGACTCGACTATCGACTCGACTCGACTATCGACTATCGACTCGACTATCGACTCGACTCGACTATCGACTATCGACTCGACTATCGACTCGATTATCGACTCGACTCGACTATCGACCCGACTCGACTCGACTATCGACTCGACTCGACTATCGACTCAACTCGACTATCGACTCGACTCGACTATGGACTATCGACTCGACTATCGACTCGACTCGACTATCGACTATCGACTCGACTATCGACTCGACTCGACTATCGACTATCGACTCGACTATCGACTATCGACTCGACTATCGACTATCGACTCGACTATCGACTATCGACTATCGACTATCGACTCGACTATCGACTATCGACTCGACTATCGACTATCGACTCGACTATCGACTCGACTATCGACTCGACTCGACTATCGACTCGACTCGAGTATCGACTCGACTCGACTATCGACTATCGACTCGACTATCGACTCGACTATCGACTCGACTCGACTATCGACTATCGACTCGACTATCGACTCGACTCGACTATCGACTCGACTCGACTATCGACTATCGACTCGACTATCGACTCGACTATCGACTCGACTCGACTATCGACTCGACTCGACTATCGACTCGACTATCGACTCGACTCGACTATCGACTCGACTCTACTATCGACTCGACTCGACTCGACTATCGACCCGACTCGACTGGACTATCGACCCGACTCGACTCGACTATCGACTCGACTCGACTATCGACTCGACTCGACTATCGACTCGACTCGACTATCGACTCGACTCGACTATCGACTCGACTCGACTATCGACTCGACTATCGACTCGACTCGACTATCGACTATCGACTCGACTCGACTATCGACTCGACTCGACTATCGACTCGACTCGACTATCGACTCGACTCGACTATCGACTCGACTCGACTATCGACTCGACTCGACTATCGACTCGACTCTACTATCGACTCGACTCGACTCGACTATCGACCCGACTAGACTCGACTATCGACCCGACTCGACTCGACTATCGACTCGACTCGACTATCGACTCAACTCGACTATCGACTCGACTCGACTATCGACTCGACTCGACTATCGACTCGGCTCGACTATCGACTCGACTCGACTACCGACTCGACTATCGACTCGACTCGACTATCGACTCGACTCGATTATCGACTCGACTATCGACTCGACTCGACTATCGACTATCGACTCGACTATCGACTCGATTATCGACTCGACTCGACTATCGACTATCGACTCGACTATCGACTCGACTCGACTATCGACTCGACTCGACTATCGACTCGACTCGACTATCGACTCGACTCTACTCTCGACTCGACTCTACTATCGACTCGACTCGACTCGACTATCGACCCGACTAGACTCGACTATCGACCCGACTCGACTCGACTATCGACTCGACTCGACTATCGACTCGACTCGACTATCGACTCGACTCGACTATCGACTCGACTCGACTATCGACTCGACTCGACTATCGACTCGACTCGACTATCGACTCGACTCGACTATCGACTCGACTCGACTATCGACTCGACTCGACTATCGACTCGACTCGACTATCGACTCGACTCGACTATCGACTCGACTCGACTATCGACTCGACTCGACTATCGACTCGACTCGACTATCGACTCGACTCGACTATCGACTCGACTCGACTATCGACTCGACTCGACTATCGACTCGACTATCGACTCGACTCGACTATCGACTATCGACTCGACTATCGACTCGACTCGACTATCGACTATCGACTCGACTATCGACTCGACTATCGACTCGACTCGACTATCGACTATCGACTCGACTCGACTATCGACTCGACTCGACTCGACTATCGACTATCGACTCGACTATCGACTCGACTATCGACTATCGACTCGACTATCGACTCGACTCGACTATCGACTATCGACTCGACTCGACTATCGAATATCGACTCGACTATCGACTCGACTCGACTATCGACTATCGACTCGACTATCGACTATCGACTCGACTATCGACTCGACTATCGACTCGACTCGACTATCGACTCGACTATCGACTCGACTCGACTATCGACTCGACTATCGACTCGACTATCGACTCGACTCGACTATCGACTATCGACTCGACTCGACTATCGACTCGACTCGACTATCGACTATCGACTCGACTATCGACTCGACTCGACTATCGACTATCGACTCGACTATCGACTCGACTCGACTATCGACTATCGACTCGACTATCGACTCGACTATCGACTCGACTATCGACTCGACTCGACTATCGACTATCGACTCGACTCGACTATCGACTCGACTCGACTCGACTATCCACTATCGACTCGACTATCGACTCGACTATCGACTCGACTATCGACTCGACTCGACTATCGACTCGACTATCGACTCGACTCGACTATCGACTATCGACTCGACTATCGACTCGACTCGACTATCGACTATCGACTCGACTATCGACTATCGACTCGACTATCGACTCGACTCGACTATCGACTCGACTATCGACTCGACTCGACTATCGACTATCGACTCGACTATCGACTCGACTCGACTATCGACTATCGACTCGACTATCGACTCGACTCGACTATCGACTCGACTATCGACTATCGACTCGACTATCGACTCGACTCGACTATCGACTCGACTCGACTATCGACTCGACTCGACTATCGACTATCGACTCGACTATCGACTCGACTATCGACTCGACTATCGACTCGACTCGACTATCGACTATCGACTCGACTATCGACTCGACTATCGACTCGACTCGACTATCGACTCGACTCGACTATCGACTACCGACTCGACTATCGACTCGACTCGACTATCGACTATCGACTCGACTATCGACTCGACTCGACTATCGACTATCGACTCGACTATCGACTCGACTATCGACTCGACTCGACTATCGACTATCGACTCGACTATCGACTCGACTATCGACTCGACTCGACTATCGACTCGACTCGACTATCGACTACCGACTCGACTATCGACTCGACTCGACTATCGACTATCGACTCGACTATCGACTCGACTCGACTATCGACTATCGACTCGACTATCGACTCGACTCGACTATCGACTCGACTCGAGTATCAACTCGACTCGACTATCGACTATCGACTCGACTATCGACTCGACTCGACTATCGACTATCGACTCGACTATCGACTCGACTCGACTATCGACTCGACTCGACTATCGACTACCGACTCGACTATCGACTCGACTCGACTATCGACTATCGACTCGACTATCGACTCGACTCGACTATCGACTATCGACTCGACTATCGACGCGACTCGACTATCGACTATCGACTCGACTCGACTATCGACTATCGACTCGACTATCGACTCGACTATCGACTCGACTCGACTATCGACTATCGACTCGACTATCGACTCGACTCGACTATCGACTATCGACTCGACTATCGACTCGATTATCGACTCGACTCGACTATCGACTATCGACTCGACTATCGACTCGACTCGACTATCGACTCGACTCGACTATCGACTCGACTCGACTATCGACTCGACTCGACTATCGACTCGACTCTACTATCGACTCGACTCGACTCGACTATCGACCCGACTCGACTCGACTATCGACCCGACTCGACTCGACTATCGACTCGACTCGACTATCGACTCAACTCGACTATCGACTCGACTCGACTATGGACTATCGACTCGACTATCGACTCGACTCGACTATCGACTATCGACTCGACTATCGACTCGACTCGACTATCGACTATCGACTCGACTATCGACTATCGACTCGACTATCGACTATCGACTCGACTATCGACTATCGACTATCGATTATCGACTCGACTATCGACTATCGACTCGACTATCGACTATCGACTCGACTATCGACTCGACTATCGACTCGACTCGACTATCGACTCGACTCGAGTATCGACTCGACTCGACTATCGACTATCGACTCGACTATCGACTCGACTATCGACTCGACTCGACTATCGACTATCGACTCGACTATCGACTCGACTCGACTATCGACTCGACTCGACTATCGACTATCGACTCGACTATCGACTCGACTATCGACTCGACTATCGACTCGACTCGACTATCGACTCGACTCGACTATCGACTCGACTATCGACTCGACTCGACTATCGACTCGACTCGACTATGGACTATCGACTCGACTATCGACTCGACTCGACTATCGACTATCGACTCGACTATCGACTCGACTCGACTATCGACTATCGACTCGACTATCGACTATCGACTCGACTATCGACTATCGACTCGACTATCGACTATCGACTATCGATTATCGACTCGACTATCGACTATCGACTCGACTATCGACTATCGACTCGACTATCGACTCGACTATCGACTCGACTATCGACTCGACTCGACTATCGACTCGACTCGAGTATCGACTCGACTCGACTATCGACTATCGACTCGACTATCGACTCGACTATCGACTCGACTCGACTATCGACTATCGACTCGACTATCGACTCGACTCGACTATCGACTCGACTCGACTATCGACTATCGACTCGACTATCGACTCGACTATCGACTCGACTATCGACTCGACTCGACTATCGACTCGACTCGACTATCGACTCGACTATCGACTCGACTCGACTATCGACTCGACTCTACTCTCGACTCGACTCGACTCGACTATCGACCCGACTCGACTGGACTATCGACCCGACTCGACTCGACTATCGACTCGACTCGACTATCGACTCAACTCGACTATCGACTCGACTCGACTATCGACTCGACTCGACTATCGACTCGACTCGACTATCGACTCGACTATCGACTCGACTCGACTATCGACTATCGACTCGACTCGACTATCGACTCGACTCGACTATCGACTCGACTCGACTATCGACTCGACTCGACTATCGACTCGACTCGACTATCGACTCGACTCTACTATCGACTCGACTCGACTCGACTATCGACTCGACTCCACTATCGACTATCGACTCGACTCGACTATCGACTCGATTATCGACTCGACTCGACTATCGACTATCGACTCGACTCGACTATCGACTCGACTCGACTATCGACTATCGACTCGACTATCGACTCGACTCGACTATCGACTATCGACTCGACTATCGACTCGACTCGACTATCGACTATCGACTCGACTATTGACTCGACTCGACTATCGACTCGACTCGACTATCGACTCGACTCGACTATCGACTCGACTCGACTATCGACTCGACTCGACTATCGACTCGACTATCGACTCGACTCGACTATCGACTATCGACTCGACTATCGACTCGACTCGACTATCGACTATCGACTCGACTATCGACTCGACTATCGACTCGACTATCGACTCGACTCGACTATCGACTATCGACTCGACTCGACTATCGACTCGACTCGACTCGACTATCCACTATCGACTCGACTCTCGACTCGACTATCGACTATCGACTCGACTATCGACTCGACTCGACTATCGACTATCGACTCGACTCGACTATCGAATATCGACTCGACTATCGACTCGACTCGACTATCGACTATCGACTCGACTATCGACTATCGACTCGACTATCGACTCGACTATCGACTCGACTCGACTATCGACTCGACTATCGACTCGACTATCGACTCGACTCGACTATCGACTATCGACTCGACTATCGACTCGACTCGACTATCGACTATCGACTCGACTATCGACTCGACTCGACTATCGACTCGACTATCGACTCGACTATCGACTCGACTCGACTATCGACTATCGACTCGACTCGACTATCGACTCGACTCGACTATCGACTATCGACTCGACTATCGACTCGACTCGACTATCGACTATCGACTCGACTATCGACTCGACTCGACTATCGACTATCGACTCGACTATCGACTCGACTATCGACTCGACTATCGACTATCGACTCGACTATCGACTCGACTATCGACTCGACTATCGACTCGACTCGACTATCGACTATCGACTCGACTCGACTATCGACTCGACTCGACTATCGACTATCGACTCGACTATCGACTATCGACTCGACTATCGACTCGACTCGACTATCGACTCGACTATCGACTCGACTCGACTATCGACTATCGACTCGACTATCGACTCGACTCGACTATCGACTATCGACTCGACTATCGACTCGACTCGACTATCGACTCGACTATCGACTCGACTATCGACTCGACTCGACTGTCGACTCGACTATCGACTCGACTCGACTATCGACTCGACTCGACTATCGACTATCGACTCGACTATCGACTCGACTATCGACTCGACTCGACTATCGACTATCGACTCGACTATCGACTCGACTATCGACTCGACTCGACTATCGACTCGACTCGACTATCGACTACCGACTCGACTATCGACTCGACTCGACTATCGACTATCGACTCGACTATCGACTCGACTCGACTATCGACTATCGACTCGACTATCGACTCGACTATCGACTCGACTCGACTATCGACTATCGACTCGACTATCGACTCGACTATCGACTCGACTCGACTATCGACTCGACTCGACTATCGACTACCGACTCGACTATCGACTCGACTCGACTATCGACTATCGACTCGACTATCGACTCGACTCGACTATCGACTCGACTCGACTATCGACTCGACTCGACTATCGACTCGACTCGACTATCGACTATCGACTCGACTATCGACTCGACTATCGACTCGACTCGACTATCGACTATCGACTCGACTCGACTATCGACTCGACTATCGACTCGACTCGACTATCGACTATCGACTCGACTCGACTATCGACTATCGACTCGACTATCGACTCGACTCGACTATCGACTATCGACTCGACTATCGACTCGACTCGACTATCGACTATCGACTCGACTATTGACTCGACTCGACTATCGACTCGACTCGACTATCGACTCGACTCGACTATCGACTCGACTCGACTATCGACTCGACTCGACTATCGACTCGACTCGACTATCGACTATCGACTCGACTCGACTATCGACTCGACTATCGACTCGACTCGACTCGACTATCGACTCGACTATCGACTCGACTCGACTATCGACTATCGACTCGACTCGACTCGACTATCGACTCGACTATCGACTCGACTCGACTATCGACTATCGACTCGACTCGACTATCGACTATCGACTCGACTATCGACTCGACTCGACTATCGACTCGACTCGACTATCGACTCGACTCGACTATCGACTCGACTCGACTATCGACTCGACTCGACTATCGACTCGACTCGACTATCGACTATCGACTCGACTATCGACTCGACTATCGACTCGACTCGACTATCGACTATCGACTCGACTCGACTATCGACTCGACTATCGACTCGACTCGACTATCGACTATCGACTCGACTCGACTATCGACTCGACTCGACTATCGACTCGACTCGACTATCGACTCGACTCGACTATCGACTCGACTCTACTATCGACTCGACTCGACTCGACTATCGACCCGACTCGACTGGACTATCGACCCGACTCGACTCGACTATCGACTCGACTCGACTATCGACTCAACTCGACTATCGACTCGACTCGACTATCGACTCGACTCGACTATCGACTCGACTCGACTATCGACTCGACTCGACTATCGACTATCGACTCGACTCGACTATCGACTCGACTCGACTATCGACTCGACTCGACTATCGACTCGACTCGACTATCGACTCGACTCGACTATCGACTCGACTCGACTATCGACTCGACTCTACTATCGACTCGACTCGACTCGACTATCGACCCGACTAGACTCGACTATCGACCCGACTCGACTCGACTATCGACTCGACTCGACTATCGACTCAACTCGACTATCGACTCGACTCGACTATCGACTCGACTCGACTATCGACTCGGCTCGACTATCGACTCGACTCGACTATCGACTCAACTCGACTATCGACTCGACTCGACTATCGACTCGACTCGACTATCGACTCGACTCGACTATCGACTCGACTATCGACTCGACTCGACTATCGACTATCGACTCGACTATCGACTCGACTCGACTATCGACTATCGACTCGACTATCGACTCGACTATCGACTCGACTCGACTATCGACTATCGACTCGACTCGACTATCGACTCGACTCGACTCGACTATCCACTATCGACTCGACTATCGACTCGACTATCGACTATCGACTCGACTATCGACTCGACTCGACTATCGACTATCGACTCGACTCGACTATCGACTATCGACTCGACTCGACTATCGACTATCGACTCGACTATCGACTCGACTATCGACTCGACTCGACTATCGACTCGACTCGACTATCGACTCGACTCGACTATCGACTCGACTCGACTATCGACTCGACTCGACTATCGACTCGACTCGACTATCGACTATCGACTCGACTATCGACTCGACTATCGACTCGACTCGACTATCGACTATCGACTCGACTCGACTATCGACTTGACTATCGACTCGACTCGACTATCGACTATCGACTCGACTCGACTATCGACTATCGACTCGACTATCGACTCGACTCGACTATCGACTATCGACTCGACTATCGACTCGACTCGACTATCGACTATCGACTCGACTATTGACTCGACTCGACTATCGACTCGACTCGACTATCGACTCGACTCGACTATCGACTCGACTCGACTATCGACTCGACTCGACTATCGACTCGACTCGACTATCGACTATCGACTCGACTCGACTATCGACTCGACTATCGACTCGACTCGACTCGACTATCGACTCGACTATCGACTCGACTCGACTCTCGACTCTCGACTCGACTCGACTCGACTATCGACTCGACTATCGACTCGACTCGACTATCGACTATCGACTCGACTCGACTATCGACTATCGACTCGACTATCGACTCGACTCGACTATCGACTCGACTCGACTATCGACTCGACTCGACTATCGACTCGACTCGACTATCGACTCGACTCGACTATCGACTCGACTCGACTATCGACTATCGACTCGACTATCGACTCGACTATCGACTCGACTCGACTATCGACTATCGACTCGACTCGACTATCGACTCGACTATCGACTCGACTCGACTATCGACTATCGACTCGACTCGACTATCGACTCGACTCGACTATCGACTCGACTCGACTATCGACTCGACTCGACTATCGACTCGACTCGACTATCGACTATCGACTCGACTCGACTATCGACTCGACTATCGACTCGACTCGACTCGACTATCGACTCGACTATCGACTCGACTCGACTATCGACTATCGACTCGACTCGACTATCGACTATCGACTCGACTATCGACTCGACTCGACTATCGACTCGACTCGACTATCGACTCGACTCGACTATCGACTCGACTCGACTATCGACTCGACTCGACTATCGACTCGACTCGACTATCGACTCGACTATCGACTCGACTATCGACTCGACTCCACTATCGACTATCGACTCGACTCGACTATCGACTCGACTATCGACTCGACTCGACTATCGACTATCGACTCGACTCGACTATCGACTCGACTCGACTATCGACTATCGACTCGACTATCGACTCGACTCGACTATCGACTATCGACTCGACTATCGACTCGACTCGACTATCGACTATCGACTCGACTATTGACTCGACTCGACTATCGACTCGACTCGACTATCGACTCGACTCGACTATCGACTCGACTCGACTATCGACTCGACTATCGACTCGACTCGACTATCGACTATCGACTCGACTATCGACTCGACTCGACTATCGACTATCGACTATCGACTATCGACTCGACTATCGACTCGACTCGACTATCGACTATCGACTCGACTCGACTATCGACTCGACTCGACTCGACAATCCACTATCGACTCGACTATCGACTCGACTATCGACTATCGACTCGACTAGCGACTCGACTCGACTATCGACTATCGACTCGACTCGACTATCGAATATCGACTCGACTAACGACTCGACTCGACTATCGACTATCGACTCGACTATCGACTATCGACTCGACTATCGACTCGACTATCGACTCGACTCGACTATCGACTCGACTATCGACTCGACTCGACTATCGACTATCGACTCGACTATCGACTCGACTCGACTATCGACTATCGACTCGACTATCGACTCGACTCGACTATCGACTCGACTATCGACTCGACTATCGACTCGACTCGACTATCGACTATCGACTCGACTCGAATATCGACTCGACTCGACTATCGACTATCGACTCGACTATCGACTCGACTCGACTATCGACTATCGACTCGACTATCGACTCGACTCGACTATCGACTATCGACTCGACTATCGACTCGACTATCGACTCGACTATCGACTATCGACTCGACTATCGACTCGACTATCGACTCGACTATCGACTCGACTCGACTATCGACTATCGACTCGACTCGACTATCGACTCGACTCGACTCGACTATCCACTATCGACTCGACTATCGACTCGACTATCGACTATCGACTCGACTATCGACTCGACTCGACTATCGACTATCGACTCGACTCGACTATCGACTATCGACTCGACTATCGACTCGACTCGACTATCGACTATCGACTCGACTATCGACTATCGACTCGACTATCGACTCGACTCGACTATCGACTCGACTATCGACTCGACTCGACTATCGACTATCGACTCGACTATCGACTCGACTCGACTATCGACTATCGACTCGACTATCGACTCGACTCGACTATCGACTCGACTATCGACTCGACTATCGACTCGACTCGACTATCGACTCGACTATCGACTCGACTCGACTATCGACTCGACTCGACTATCGACTCGACTCGACTATCGACTATCGACTCGACTATCGACTCGACTATCGACTCGACTCGACTATCGACTATCGACTCGACTATCGACTCGACTATCGACTCGACTCGACTATCGACTCGACTCGACTATCGACTACCGACTCGACTATCGACTCGACTCGACTATCGACTCGACTCGACTATCGACTATCGACTCGACTATCGACTCGACTATCGACTCGACTCGACTATCGACTATCGACTCGACTCGACTATCGACTCGACTATCGACTCGACTCGACTATCGACTATCGACTCGACTCGACTATCGACTCGACTCGACTATCGACTCGACTCGACTATCGACTCGACTCGACTATCGACTCGACTCGACTATCGACTATCGACTCGACTCGACTATCGACTCGACTATCGACTCGACTCGACTCGACTATCGACTCGACTATCGACTCGACTCGACTATCGACTATCGACTCGACTCGACTATCGACTATCGACTCGACTATCG
Source organism: Pemphredon lugubris (assembly GCA_933228935.1). Lineage (NCBI taxonomy): Eukaryota > Metazoa > Arthropoda > Insecta > Hymenoptera > Crabronidae > Pemphredon > Pemphredon lugubris. The sequence goes on along the minus strand of OW121815.1, from coordinate 38,368,146 downwards.
ACTCGACTCGACTATCGACTCGACTCGACTATCGACTCGACTCGACTATCGACTCGACTCGACTATCGACTCGACTCGACTATCGACTCGACTCGACTATCGACTCGACTCGACTATCGACTCGACTATCGACTCGACTATCGACTCGACTCCACTATCGACTATCGACTCGACTCGACTATCGACTCGACTATCGACTCGACTCGACTATCGACTATCGACTCGACTCGACTATCGACTCGACTCGACTATCGACTATCGACTCGACTATCGACTCGACTCGACTATCGACTATCGACTCGACTATCGACTCGACTCGACTATCGACTATCGACTCGACTATTGACTCGACTCGACTATCGACTCGACTCGACTATCGACTCGACTCGACTATCGACTCGACTCGACTATCGACTATCGACTCGACTCGACTATCGACTCGACTATCGACTCGACTCGACTCGACTATCGACTCGACTCGACTATCGACTCGACTCGACTATCGACTCGACTCGACTATCGACTCGACTCGACTATCGACTATCGACTCGACTCGACTATCGACTCGACTATCGACTCGACTCGACTCGACTATCGACTCGACTATCGACTCGACTCGACTATCGACTATCGACTCGACTCGACTATCGACTATCGACTCGACTATCGACTCGACTCGACTATCGACTCGACTCGACTATCGACTCGACTCGACTATCGACTCGACTCGACTATCGACTCGACTCGACTATCGACTCGACTCGACTATCGACTCGACTCCACTATCGACTATCGACTCGACTCGACTATCGACTCGACTATCGACTCGACTCGACTATCGACTATCGACTCGACTCGACTATCGACTCGACTCGACTATCGACTATCGACTCGACTATCGACTCGACTCGACTATCGACTATCGACTCGACTATCGACTCGACTCGACTATCGACTATCGACTCGACTATAGACTCGACTCGACTATCGACTCGACTCGACTATCGACTCGACTCGACTATCGACTCGACTCGACTATCGACTCGACTATCGACTCGACTCGACTATCGACTATCGACTCGACTATCGACTCGACTCGACTATCGACTATCGACTCGACTATCGACTCGACTATCGACTCGACTCGACTATCGACTATCGACTCGACTCGACTATCGACTCGACTCGACTCGACTATCCACTATCGACTCGACTATCGACTCGACTATCGACTATCGACTCGACTATCGACTCGACTCGACTATCGACTATCGACTCGACTCGACTATCGACTATCGACTCGACTATCGACTCGACTCGACTATCGACTATCGACTCGACTATCGACTATCGACTCGACTATCGACTCGACTATCGACTCGACTCGACTATCGACTCGACTATCGACTCGACTCGACTATCGACTATCGACTCGACTATCGACTCGACTCGACTATCGACTATCGACTCGACTATCGACTCGACTCGACTATCGACTCGACTATCGACTCGACTATCGACTCGACTCGACTATCGACTATCGACTCGACTCGAATATCGACTCGACTCGACTATCGACTATCGACTCGACTATCGACTCGACTCGACTATCGACTATCGACTCGACTATCGACTCGACTCGACTATCGACTATCGACTCGACTATCGACTCGACTATCGACTCGACTATCGACTATCGACTCGACTATCGACTCGACTATCGACTCGACTATCGACTCGACTCGACTATCGACTATCGACTCGACTCGACTATCGACTCGACTCGACTCGACTATCCACTATCGACTCGACTATCGACTCGACTATCGACTATCGACTCGACTTTCGACTCGACTCGACTATCGACTATCGACTCGACTCTACTATCGACTATCGACTCGACTATCGACTCGACTCGACTATCGACTATCGACTCGACTATCGACTATCGACTCGACTATCGACTCGACTCGACTATCGACTCGACTATCGACTCGACTCGACTATCGACTATCGACTCGACTATCGACTCGACTCGACTATCGACTATCGACTCGACTATCGACTCGACTCGACTATCGACTCGACTATCGACTCGACTATCGACTCGACTCGACTATCGACTCGACTATCGACTCGACTCGACTATCGACTCGACTCGACTATCGACTCGACTCGACTATCGACTATCGACTCGACTATCGACTCGACTATCGACTCGACTCGACTATCGACTATCGACTCGACTATCGACTCGACTATCGACTCGACTCGACTATCGACTCGACTCGACTATCGACTACCGACTCGACTATCGACTCGACTCGACTATCGACTATCGACTCGACTATCGACTCGACTATCGACTCGACTCGACTATCGACTATCGACTCGACTATCGACTCGACTATCGACTCGACTCGACTATCGACTATCGACTCGACTATCGACTCGACTATCGACTCGACTCGACTATCGACTCGACTCGACTATCGACTACCGACTCGACTATCGACTCGACTCGACTATCGACTATCGACTCGACTATCGACTCGACTCGACTATCGACTATCGACTCGACTATCGACTCGACTCGACTATCGACTCGACTCGAGTATCGACTCGACTCGACTATCGACTATCGACTCGACTATCGACTCGACTCGACTATCGACTATCGACTCGACTATCGACTCGACTCGACTATCGACTCGACTCGACTATCGACTATCGACTCGACTATCGACTCGACTCGACTATCGACTATCGACTCGACTCGACTATCGACTATCGACTCGACTATCGACTCGACTCGACTATCGACTATCGACTCGACTCGACTATCGACTCGACTCGACTATCGACTCGACTCGACTATCGACTCGACTCGACTATCGACTCGACTCGACTATCGACTCGACTCTACTATCGACTCGACTCGACTCGACTATCGACCCGACTAGACTCGACTATCGACCCGACTCTACTATCGACTCGACTCGACTCGACTATCGACCCGACTCGACTCGACTATCGACCCGACTCGACTCGACTATCGACTCGACTCGACTATCGACTCAACTCGACTATCGACTCGACTCGACTATCGACTATCGACTCGACTATCGACTCGACTCGACTATCGACTATCGACTCGACTATCGACTCGACTCGACTCGACTATCGACTATCGACTCGACTATCGACTATCGACTCGACTATCGACTATCGACTCGACTATCGACTATCGACTCGACTATCGACTATCGACTATCGACTATCGACTCGACTATCGACTATCGACTCGACTATCGACTATCGACTCGACTATCGACTATCGACTCGACTATCGACTATCGACTCGACTATCGACTCGACTATCGACTCGACTCGACTATCGACTATCGACTCGACTATCGACTCGACTCGACTATCGACTATCGACTCGACTATCGACTCGACTATCGACTCGACTCGACTATCGACTATCGACTCGACTATCGACTCGACTCGACTATCGACTCGACTCGACTATCGACTATCGACTCGACTATCGACTCGACTATCGACTCGACTATCGACTCGACTCGACTATCGACTCGACTCGACTATCGACTCGACTATCGACTCGACTCGACTATCGACTCGACTCTACTATCGACTCGACTCGACTCGACTATCGACCCGACTCGACTGGACTATCGACCCGACTCGACTCTACTATCGACTCGACTCGACTCGACTATCGACTCGACTCGACTATCGACTACCGACTCGACTATCGACTCGACTCGACTATCGACTCGACTCGATTATCGACTCGACTATCGACTCGACTCGACTATCGACTATCGACTCGACTATCGACTCGATTATCGACTCGACTCGACTATCGACTATCGACTCGACTATCGACTCGACTCGACTATCGACTCGACTCGACTATCGACTCGACTCTACTATCGACTCGACTCTACTATCGACTCGACTCGACTCGACTATCGACCCGACTAGACTCGACTATCGACCCGACTCGACTCGACTATCGACTCGACTCGACTATCGACTCGACTCGACTATCGACTCGACTCGACTATCGACTCGACTCGACTATCGACTCGACTCGACTATCGACTCGACTCGACTATCGACTCGACTCGACTATCGACTCGACTCGACTATCGACTCGACTCGACTATCGACTCGACTCGACTATCGACTCGACTCGACTATCGACTCGACTCGACTATCGACTCGACTCGACTATCGACTCGACTCGACTATCGACTCGACTCGACTATCGACTCGACTCGACTATCGACTCGACTCGACTATCGACTCGACTCGACTATCGACTCGACTCGACTATCGACTCGACTCGACTATCGACTCGACTCGACTATCGACTCGACTATCGACTCGACTCGACTATCGACTCGACTCGACTATCGACTCGACTATCGACTCGACTATCGACTCGACTCCACTATCGACTATCGACTCGACTCGACTATCGACTCGACTATCGACTCGACTCGACTATCGACTATCGACTCGACTCGACTATCGACTCGACTCGACTATCGACTCGACTCGACTATCGACTATCGACTCGACTATCGACTATCGACTCGACTATCGACTCGACTATCGACTCGACTCGACTATCGACTCGACTATCGACTCGACTATCGACTCGACTCGACTATCGACTATCGACTCGACTATCGACTCGACTCGACAATCGACTATCGACTCGACTATAGACTCGACTCGACTATCGACTCGACTATCGACTCGACTATCGACTCGACTCGACTATCGACTATCGACTCGACTCGACTATCGACTCGACTCGACTATCGACTATCGACTCGACTATCGACTCGACTCGACTATCGACTATCGACTCGACTATCGACTCGACTCGACTATCGACTATCGACTCGACTATCGACTCGACTATCGACTCGACTATCGACTATCGACTCGACTATCGACTCGACTATCGACTCGACTATCGACTCGACTCGACTATCGACTATCGACTCGACTCGACTATCGACTCGACTCGACTCGACTATCCACTATCGACTCGACTATCGACTCGACTATCGACTATCGACTCGACTATCGACTCGACTCGACTATCGACTATCGACTCGACTATCGACTCGACTATCGACTCGACTCGACTATCGACTATCGACTCGACTATCGACTCGACTATCGACTCGACTCGACTATCGACTCGACTCGACTATCGACTACCGACTCGACTATCGACTCGACTCGACTATCGACTATCGACTCGACTATCGACTCGACTCGACTATCGACTATCGACTCGACTATCGACTCGACTCGACTATCGACTCGACTCGAGTATCGACTCGACTCGACTATCGACTATCGACTCGACTATCGACTCGACTCGACTATCGACTATCGACTCGACTATCGACTCGACTCGACTATCGACTCGACTCGACTATCGACTATCGACTCGACTATCGACTCGACTCGACTATCGACTATCGACTCGACTCGACTATCGACTATCGACTCGACTATCGACTCGACTCGACTATCGACTATCGACTCGACTATCGACTCGATTATCGACTCGACTCGACTATCGACTATCGACTCGACTATCGACTCCACTCGACTATCGACTCGACTCGACTATCGACTCGACTCGACTATCGACTCGACTCGACTATCGACTCGACTCGACTATCGACTCGACTCGACTATCGACTCGACTCTACTATCGACTCGACTCGACTCGACTATCGACCCGACTCGACTCGACTATCGACCCGACTCGACTCGACTATCGACTCGACTCGACTATCGACTCAACTCGACTATCGACTCGACTCGACTATGGACTATCGACTCGACTATCGACTCTACTCGACTATCTACTATCGACTCTACTATCGACTCGACTCGACTATCGACTATCGACTCGACTATCGACTATCGACTCGACTATCGACTATCGACTCGACTATCGACTATCGACTCGACTATCGACTATCGACTCGACTATCGACTATCGACTATCGACTATCGACTCGACTATCGACTATCGACTCGACTATCGACTATCGACTCGACTATCGACTATCGACTCGACTATCGACTCGACTATCGACTCGACTCGACTATCGACTCGACTCGAGAATCGACTCGACTCGACTATCGACTATCGACTCGACTATCGACTCGACTATCGACTCGACTCGACTATCGACTATCGACTCGACTATCGACTCGACTCGACTATCGACTCGACTCGACTATCGACTATCGACTCGACTATCGACTCGACTATCGACTCGACTATCGACTCGACTATCGACTCGACTCGACTATCGACTCGACTCGACTATCGACTCGACTATCGACTCGACTCGACTATCGACTCGACTCTACTATCGACTCGACTCGACTCGACTATCGACCCGACTCGACTGGACTATCGACCCGACTCGACTCGACTATCGACTCGACTCGACTATCGACTCAACTCGACTATCGACTCGACTCGACTATCGACTCGACTCGACTATCGACTCGACTCGACTATCGACTCGACTATCGACTCGACTCGACTATCGACTATCGACTCGACTCGACTATCGACTCGACTCGACTATCGACTCGACTCGACTATCGACTCGACTCGACTATCGACTCGACTCGACTATCGACTCGACTCGACTATCGACTCGACTCTACTATCGACTCGACTCGACTCGACTATCGACCCGACTAGACTCGACTATCGACCCGACTCGACTCGACTATCGACTCGACTCGACTATCGACTCAACTCGACTATCGACTCGGCTCGACTATCGACTCGACTCGACTATCGACTACCGACTCGACTATCGACTCGACTCGACTATCGACTCGACTCGATTATCGACTCGACTATCGACTCGACTCGACTATCGACTATCGACTCGACTATCGACTCGATTATCGACTCGACTCGACTATCGACTATCGACTCGACTATCGACTCGACTCGACTATCGACTCGACTCGACTATCGACTCGACTCTACTATCGACTCGACTCTACTATCGACTCGACTCGACTCGACTATCGACCCGACTAGACTCGACTATCGACCCGACTCGACTCGACTATCGACTCGACTCGACTATCGACTCGACTCGACTATCGACTCGACTCGACTATCGACTCGACTCGACTATCGACTCGACTCGACTATCGACTCGACTCGACTATCGACTCGACTCGACTATCGACTCGACTCGACTATCGACTCGACTCGACTATCGACTCGACTCGACTATCGACTCGACTCGACTATCGACTCGACTCGACTATCGACTCGACTCGACTATCGACTCGACTCGACTATCGACTCGACTCGACTATCGACTCGACTCGACTATCGACTCGACTCGACTATCGACTCGACTCGACTATCGACTCGACTCGACTATCGACTCGACTCGACTATCGACTCGACTCGACTATCGACTCGACTCGACTATCGACTCGACTCGACTATCGACTCGACTCGACTATCGACTCGACTCGACTATCGACTCGACTCGACTATCGACTCGACTCGACTATCGACTCGACTCGACTATCGACTCGACTCGACTATCGACTCGACTATCGACTCGACTCGACTATCGACTATCGACTCGACTATCGACTCGACTCGACTATCGACTATCGACTCGACTATCGACTCGACTATCGACTCGACTCGACTATCGACTATCGACTCGACTCGACTATCGACTCGACTCGACTCGACTATCCACTATCGACTCGACTATCGACTCGACTATCGACTATCGACTCGACTATCGACTCGACTCGACTATCGACTATCGACTCGACTCGACTATCGAATATCGACTCGACTATCGACTCGACTCGACTATCGACTATCGACTCGACTATCGACTATCGACTCGACTATCGACTCGACTATCGACTCGACTCGACTATCGACTCGTCTATCGACTCGACTATCGACTCGACTCGACTATCGACTATCGACTCGACTATCGACTCGACTCGACTATCGACTATCGACTATCGACTCGACTATCGACTCGACTCGACTATCGACTCGACTATCGACTCGACTATCGACTCGACTCGACTATCGACTATCGACTCGACTCGACTATCGACTCGACTCGACTATCGACTATCGACTCGACTATCGACTATCGACTCGACTATCGACTCGACTCGACTATCGACTATCGACTCGACTATCGACTCGACTATCGACTCGACTATCGACTCGACTCGACTATCGACTATCGACTCGACTCGACTATCGACTCGACTCGACTCGACTATCCACAATCGACTCGACTATCGACTCGACTATCGACTATCGACTCGACTATCGACTCGACTCGACTATCGACTATCGACTCGACTCGACTATCGACTATCGACTCGACTATCGACTCGACTCGACTATCGACTATCGACTCGACTATCGACTATCGACTCGACTATCGACTCGACTCGACTATCGACTCGACTATCGACTCGACTCGACTATCGACTATCGACTCGACTATCGACTCGACTCGACTATCGACTATCGACTCGACTATCGACTCGACTCGACTATCGACTCGACTATCGACTCGACTCGACTATCGACTCGACTATCGACTCGACTCGACTATCGACTCGACTCGACTATCGACTCGACTCGACTATCGACTATCGACTCGACTATCGACTCGACTATCGACTCGACTCGACTATCGACTATCGACTCGACTATCGACTCGACTATCGACTCGACTCGACTATCGACTCGACTCGACTATCGACTACCGACTCGACTATCGACTCGACTCGACTATCGACTATCGACTCGACTATCGACTCGACTCGACTATCGACTATCGACTCGACTATCGACTCGACTATCGACTCGACTCGACTATCGACTATCGACTCGACTATCGACTCGACTATCGACTCGACTCGACTATCGACTCGACTCGACTATCGACTACCGACTCGACTATCGACTCGACTCGACTATCGACTATCGACTCGACTATCGACTCGACTCGACTATCGACTATCGACTCGACTATCGACTCGACTCGACTATCGACTCGACTCGAGTATCGACTCGACTCGACTATCGACTATCGACTCGACTATCGACTCGACTATCGACTATCGACTCGACTATCGACTCGACTCGACTATCGACTCGACTCGACTATCGACTACCGACTCGACTATCGACTCGACTCGACTATCGACTATCGACTCTACTATCGACTCGACTCGACTATCGACTATCGACTCGACTATCGACTCGACTCGACTATCGACTATCGACTCGACTATCGACTCGACTATCGACTCGACTCGACTATCGACTATCGACTCGACTATCGACTCGACTCGACTATCGACTCGACTCTACTATCGAATCGACTCGACTCGACTATCGACCCGACTCGACTCGACTATCGACCCGACTCGACTCGACTATCGACTCGACTCGACTATCGACTCAACTCGACTATCGACTCGACTCGACTATGGACTATCGACTCGACTATCGACTCGACTCGACTATCGACTATCGACTCGACTATCGACTCGACTCGACTATCGACTATCGACTCGACTATCGACTATCGACTCGACTATCGACTATCGACTCGACTATCGACTATCGACTATCGACTATCGACTCGACTATCGACTATCGACTCGACTATCGACTATCGACTCGACTATCGACTCGACTATCGACTCGACTCGACTATCGACTCGACTCGAGTATCGACTCGACTCGACTATCGACTATCGACTCGACTATCGACTCGACTATCGACTCGACTCGACTATCGACTATCGACTCGACTATCGACTCGACTCGACTATCGACTCGACTCGACTATCGACTATCGACTCGACTATCGACTCGACTATCGACT
>OW121815.1:38311840-38357939 GCA_933228935.1 Pemphredon lugubris | reverse complement strand
AGTCGAGTCGAGTCGAGTCGATAGTCGAGTCGAGTCGAGTCGAGTCCGATAGTCGAGTCGATAGTCGAGTCGATAGTCGAGTCGATAGTCGAGTCGATAGTCGAGTCGAGTCGAGGTCGATAGTCGAGTCGAAGTCGAGTCGATAGTCGAGTCGAAGTCGAGTCGATAGTCGAGTCGATAGTCGAGTCGATAGTCGAGTCGATAGTCGAGTCGAGTCGAGTCGATAGTCGAGTCGAGTCGAGTTCGATAGTCGAGTCGATAGTCGAGTCGATAGTCGAGTCGATAGTCGAGTCGATAGTCGAGTCGAGTCGAGTCGAGTCGATAGTCGAGTCGATAGTCGAGTCGATAGTCGAGTCGATAGTCGAGTCGATAGTCGAGTCGAGTCGAGTCGATAGTCGAGTCGAGTCGAGTCGATAGTCGAGTCGATAGTCGAGTCGATAGTCGAGTCGATAGTCGAGTCGATAGTCGAGTCGATAGTCGAGTCGAGTCGAGTCGATAGTCGAGTCGATAGTCGAGTCGATAGTCGAGTCGATAGTCGAGTCGAGTCGATAGTCGAGTCGATAGTCGAGTCGATAGTCGAGTCGAGTCGATAGTCGAGTCGATAGTCGAGTCGATAGTCGAGTCGATAGTCGAGTCGATAGTCGAGTCGATAGTCGAGTCGAGTCGAGTCGATAGTCGAGTCGAGTCGAGTCGATAGTCGAGTCGATAGTCGAGTCGATAGTCGAGTCGATAGTCGAGTCGATAGTCGAGTCGATAGTCGAGTCGATAGTCGAGTCGATAGTCGAGTCGATAGTCGAGTCGATAGTCGAGTCGATAGGTCGAGTCGATAGTCGAGTCGATAGTCGAGTCGATAGTCGAGTCGATAGTCGAGTCGATAGTCGAGTCGATAGTCGAGTCGATAGTCGAGTCGATAGTCGAGTCGATAGTCGAGTCGATAGTCGAGTCGATAGTCGAGTCGATAGTCGAGTCGATAGTCGAGTCGATAGTCGAGTCGATAGTCGAGTCGATAGTCGAGTCGATAGTCGAGTCGATAGTCGAGTCGATAGTCGAGTCGAGTCGATAGTCGAGTCGATAGTCGAGTCGATAGTCGAGTCGATAGTCGAGTCGATAGTCGAGTCGATAGTCGAGTCGATAGTCGAGTCGATAGTCGAGTCGAGTCGAGTCGATAGTCGAGTCGATAGTCGAGTCGATAGTCGAGTCGATAGTCGAGTCGATAGTCGAGTCGATAGTCGAGTCGATAGTCGAGTCGATAGTCGAGTCGATAGTCGAGTCGAGTCGAGTCGATAGTCGAGTCGAGTCGAGTCGATAGTCGAGTCGAGTCGAGTCGATAGTCGAGTCGATAGTCGAGTCGATAGTCGAGTCGAGTCGAGTCGAGTCGATAGTCGAGTCGATAGTCGAGTCGATAGTCGTGTTGAGTCGAGTCGAGTCGAGTCGATAGTCGAGTCGAGTCGAGTCGAGTCGATAGTCGAGTCGATAGTCGAGTCGATAGTCGAGTCGATAGTCGAGTCGATAGTCGAGTCGAGTCGAGTCGATAGTCGAGTCGAGTCGAGTCGATAGTCGAGTCGATAGTCGAGTCGATAGTCGAGTCGATAGTCGAGTCGATAGTCGAGTCGATAGTCGAGTCGAGTCGAGTCGATAGTCGAGTCGAGTCGAGTCGATAGTCGAGTCGATAGTCGAGTCGATAGTCGAGTCGATAGTCGAGTCGATAGTCGAGTCGAGTCGAGTCGAGTCGATAGTCGAGTCGATAGTCGAGTCGATAGTCGAGTCGATAGTCGAGTCGATAGTCGAGTCGAGTCGAGTCGATAGTCGAGTCGATAGTCGAGTCGATAGTCGAGTCGATAGTCGAGTCGATAGTCGAGTCGATAGTCGAGTCGATAGTCGAGTCGATAGTCGAGTCGAGTCGAGTCGATAGTCGAGTCGATAGTCGAGTCGATAGTCGAGTCGATAGTCGAGTCGAGTCGATAGTCGAGTCGATAGTCGAGTCGATAGTCGAGTCGAGTCGATAGTCGAGTCGATAGTCGAGTCGATAGTCGAGTCGATAGTCGAGTCGATAGTCGAGTCGATAGTCGAGTCGAGTCGAGTCGATAGTCGAGTCGAGTCGAGTCGATAGTCGAGTCGATAGTCGAGTCGATAGTCGAGTCGATAGTCGAGTCGATAGTCGAGTCGATAGTCGAGTCGATAGTCGAGTCGATAGTCGAGTCGATAGTCGAGTCGATAGTCGAGTCGATAGTCGAGTCGATAGTCGAGTCGATAGTCGAGTCGATAGTCGAGTCGATAGTCGAGTCGATAGTCGAGTCGATAGTCGAGTCGATAGTCGAGTCGATAGTCGAGTCGATAGTCGAGTCGATAGTCGAGTCGATAGTCGAGTCGATAGTCGAGTCGATAGTCGAGTCGATAGTCGAGTCGATAGTCGAGTCGAGTCGAGTCGATAGTCGAGTCGATAGTCGAGTCGATAGTCGAGTCGATAGTCGAGTCGATAGTCGAGTCGATAGTCGAGTCGATAGTCGAGTCGATAGTCGAGTCGATAGTCGAGTCGATAGTCGAGTCGATAGTCGAGTCGATAGTCGAGTCGAGTCGAGTCGATAGTCGAGTCGATAGTCGAGTCGATAGTCGAGTCGAGTCGAGTCGATAGTCGAGTCGAGTCGAGTCGATAGTCGAGTCGAAATCGAGTCGATAGTCGAGTCGATAGTCGAGTCGATAGTCGAGTCGATAGTCGAGTCGAGTCGAGTCGAGTCGATAGTCGAGTCGATAGTCGAGTCGATAGTCGTGTTGAGTCGAGTCGAGTCGAGTCGATAGTCGAGTCGAGTCGAGTCGAGTCGAGTCGATAGTCGAGTCGATAGTCGAGTCGATAGTCGAGTCGATAGTCGAGTCGATAGTCGAGTCGAGTCGAGTCGATAGTCGAGTCGAGTCGAGTCGATAGTCGAGTCGATAGTCGAGTCGATAGTCGAGTCGATAGTCGAGTCGATAGTCGAGTCGATAGTCGAGTTGAGTCGAGTCGAGTCGAGTCGATAGTCGAGTCGAGTCGAGTCGAGTCGATAGTCGAGTCGATAGTCGAGTCGATAGTCGAGTCGATAGTCGAGTCGAGTCGAGTCGATAGTCGAGTCGATAGTCGAGTCGATAGTCGAGTCGATAGTCGAGTCGATAGTCGAGTCGATAGTCGAGTCGATAGTCGAGTCGATAGTCGAGTCGAGTCGAGTCGATAGTCGAGTCGATAGTCGAGTCGATAGTCGAGTCGATAGTCGAGTCGAGTCGATAGTCGAGTCGATAGTCGAGTCGATAGTCGAGTCGAGTCGATAGTCGAGTCGATAGTCGAGTCGATAGTCGAGTCGATAGTCGAGTCGATAGTCGAGTCGATAGTCGAGTCGATAGTCGAGTCGATAGTCGAGTCGAGTCGAGTCGATAGTCGAGTCGATAGTCGAGTCGATAGTCGAGTCGATAGTCGAGTCGATAGTCGAGTCGATAGTCGAGTCGATAGTCGAGTCGATAGTCGAGTCGATAGTCGAGTCGATAGTCGAGTCGAGAGTCGAGTCGATAGTCGAGTCGATAGTCGAGTCGATAGTCGAGTCGATAGTCGAGTCGATAGTCGAGTCGATAGTCGAGTCGATAGTCGAGTCGATAGTCGAGTCGATAGTCGAGTCGATAGTCGAGTCGATAGTCGAGTCGATAGTCGAGTCGATAGTCGAGTCGAGTCGAGTCGATAGTCGAGTCGAGTCGAGTCGATAGTCGAGTCGAGTCGAGTCGAGTCGATAGTCGAGTCGAGTCGATAGTCGAGTCGATAGTCGAGTCGATAGTCGAGTCGAGTCGATAGTCGAGTCGATAGTCGAGTCGATAGTCGAGTCGATAGTCGAGTCGATAGTCGAGTCGATAGTCGAGTCGATAGTCGAGTCGATAGTCGAGTCGATAGTCGAGTCGATAGTCGAGTCGATAGTCGAGTCGATAGTCGAGTCGATAGTCGAGTCGATAGTCGAGTCGATAGTCGAGTCGATAGTCGAGTCGATAGTCGAGTCGATAGTCGAGTCGATAGTCGAGTCGATAGTCGAGTCGATAGTCGAGTCGATAGTCGAGTCGATAGTCGAGTCGATAGTCGAGTCGATAGTCGAGTCGATAGTCGAGTCGATAGTCGAGTCGATAGTCGAGTCGATAGTCGAGTCGATAGTCGAGTCGATAGTCGAGTCGATAGTCGAGTCGATAGTCGAGTCGATAGTCGAGTCGATAGTCGAGTCGATAGTCGAGTCGATAGTCGAGTCGATAGTCGAGTCGATAGTCGAGTCGATAGTCGAGTCGATAGTCGAGTCGATAGTCGAGTCGATAGTCGAGTCGATAGTCGAGTCGATAGTCGAGTCGATAGTCGAGTCGATAGTCGAGTCGATAGTCGAGTCGATAGTCGAGTCGATAGTCGAGTCGATAGTCGAGTCGATAGTCGAGTCGATAGTCGAGTCGATAGTCGAGTCGAGTCGAGTCGATAGTCGAGTCGAGTCGAGTCGATAGTCGAGTCGATAGTCGAGTCGATAGTCGAGTCGATAGTCGAGTCGACTCGAGTCGAGTCGATAGTCGAGTCGATAGTCGAGTCGATAGTCGAGTTGAGTCGAGTCGAGTCGAGTCGATAGTCGAGTCGAGTCGAGTCGAGTCGATAGTCGAGTCGATAGTCGAGTCGATAGTCGAGTCGATAGTCGAGTCGAGTCGAGTCGATAGTCGAGTCGAGTCGATAGTCGAGTCGATAGTCGAGTCGATAGTCGAGTCGATAGTCGAGTCGATAGTCCAGTCGATAGTCGAGTTGAGTCGAGTCGAGTCGAGTCGATAGTCGAGTCGAGTCGAGTCGAGTCGATAGTCGAGTCGATAGTCGAGTCGATAGTCGAGTCGATAGTCGAGTCGATAGTCGAGTCGAGTCGAGTCGATAGTCGAGTCGATAGTCGAGTCGATAGTCGAGTCGATAGTCGAGTCGATAGTCGAGTCGATAGTCGAGTCGATAGTCGAGTCGAGTCGAGTCGATAGTCGAGTCGATAGTCGAGTCGATAGTCGAGTCGAGTCGATAGTCGAGTCGAGTCGATAGTCGAGTCGAGTCGATAGTCGAGTCGAGTCGATAGTCGAGTCGATAGTCGAGTCGATAGTCGAGTCGATAGTCGAGTCGATAGTCGAGTCGAGTCGAGTCGATAGTCGAGTCGAGTCGAGTCGATAGTCGAGTCGATAGTCGAGTCGATAGTCGAGTCGATAGTCGAGTCGATAGTCGAGTCGATAGTCGAGTCGATAGTCGAGTCGATAGTCGAGTCGATAGTCGAGTCGATAGTCGAGTCGATAGTCGAGTCGATAGTCGAGTCGATAGTCGAGTCGATAGTCGAGTCGATAGTCGAGTCGATAGTCGAGTCGATAGTCGAGTCGATAGTCGAGTCGATAGTCGAGTCGATAGTCGAGTCGATAGTCGAGTCGATAGTCGAGTCGATAGTCGAGTCGATAGTCGAGTCGATAGTCGAGTCGATAGTCGAGTCGATAGTCGAGTCGATAGTCGAGTCGATAGTCGAGTCGATAGTCGAGTCGATAGTCGAGTCGATAGTCGAGTCGATAGTCGAGTCGATAGTCGAGTCGATAGTCGAGTCGATAGTCGAGTCGATAGTCGAGTCGATAGTCGAGTCGAGTCGAGTCGATAGTCGAGTCGAGTCGAGTCGATAGTCGATAGTCGATAGTCGAGTCGATAGTCGAGTCGATAGTCGAGTCGATAGTCGAGTCGATAGTCGAGTCGAGTCGATAGTCGAGTCGATAGTCGAGTCGATAGTCGAGTCGATAGTCGAGTCGATAGTCGAGTCGAGTCGATAGTCGAGTCGATAGTCGAGTCGATAGTCGAGTCGATAGTCGAGTCGATAGTCGAGTCGATAGTCGAGTCGATAGTCGAGTCGATAGTCGAGTCGATAGTCGAGTCGATAGTCGAGTCGATAGTCGAGTCGATAGTCGAGTCGATAGTCGAGTCGATAGTCGAGTCGATAGTCGAGTCGATAGTCGAGTCGATAGTCGAGTCGATAGTCGAGTCGATAGTCGAGTCGATAGTCGAGTCGATAGTCGAGTCGATAGTCGAGTCGATAGTCGAGTCGATAGTCGAGTCGATAGTCGAGTCGATAGTCGAGTCGATAGTCGAGTCGATAGTCGAGTCGATAGTCGAGTCGATAGTCGAGTCGATAGTCGAGTCGATAGTCGAGTCGATAGTCGAGTCGATAGTCGAGTCGATAGTCGAGTCGATAGTCGAGTCGATAGTCGAGTCGATAGTCGAGTCGATAGTCGAGTCGATAGTCGAGTCGATAGTCGAGTCGATAGTCGAGTCGATAGTCGAGTCGATAGTCGAGTCGATAGTCGAGTCGATAGTCGAGTCGATAGTCGAGTCGATAGTCGAGTCGATAGTCGAGTCGATAGTCGAGTCGATAGTCGAGTCGATAGTCGAGTCGATAGTCGAGTCGATAGTCGAGTCGATAGTCGAGTCGATAGTCGAGTCGATAGTCGAGTCGATAGTCGAGTCGATAGTCGAGTCGATAGTCGAGTCGATAGTCGAGTCGATAGTCGAGTCGATAGTCGAGTCGATAGTCGAGTCGATAGTCGAGTCGATAGTCGAGTCGATAGTCGAGTCGATAGTCGAGTCGATAGTCGAGTCGATAGTCGAGTCGATAGTCGAGTCGATAGTCGAGTCGATAGTCGAGTCGATAGTCGAGTCGATAGTCGAGTCGATAGTCGAGTCGATAGTCGAGTCGATAGTCGAGTCGATAGTCGAGTCGATAGTCGAGTCGATAGTCGAGTCGATAGTCGAGTCGATAGTCGAGTCGATAGTCGAGTCGATAGTCGAGTCGATAGTCGAGTCGATAGTCGAGTCGATAGTCGAGTCGATAGTCGAGTCGATAGTCGAGTCGATAGTCGAGTCGATAGTCGAGTCGATAGTCGAGTCGATAGTCGAGTCGATAGTCGAGTCGATAGTCGAGTCGATAGTCGAGTCGATAGTCGAGTCGATAGTCGAGTCGATAGTCGAGTCGATAGTCGAGTCGATAGTCGAGTCGATAGTCGAGTCGATAGTCGAGTCGATAGTCGAGTCGATAGTCGAGTCGATAGTCGAGTCGATAGTCGAGTCGATAGTCGAGTCGATAGTCGAGTCGATAGTCGAGTCGATAGTCGAGTCGATAGTCGAGTCGATAGTCGAGTCGATAGTCGAGTCGATAGTCGAGTCGATAGTCGAGTCGATAGTCGAGTCGATAGTCGAGTCGATAGTCGAGTCGAGTCGATAGTCGAGTCGATAGTCGAGTCGATAGTCGAGTCGATAGTCGAGTCGATAGTCGAGTCGATAGTCGAGTCGATAGTCGAGTCGATAGTCGAGTCGATAGTCGAGTCGATAGTCGAGTCGATAGTCGAGTCGATAGTCGAGTCGATAGTCGAGTCGAGTCGAGTCGATAGTCGAGTCGAGTCGAGTCGATAGTCGAGTCGATAGTCGAGTCGATAGTCGAGTCGATAGTCGAGTCGAGTCGAGTCGAGTCGATAGTCGAGTCGATAGTCGAGTCGATAGTCGAGTTGAGTCGAGTCGAGTCGAGTCGATAGTCGAGTCGAGTCGAGTCGAGTCGATAGTCGAGTCGATAGTCGAGTCGATAGTCGAGTCGATAGTCGAGTCGATAGTCGAGTCGAGTCGAGTCGATAGTCGAGTCGAGTCGAGTCGATAGTCGAGTCGATAGTCGAGTCGATAGTCGAGTCGATAGTCGAGTCGATAGTCCAGTCGATAGTCGAGTTGAGTCGAGTCGAGTCGAGTCGATAGTCGAGTCGAGTCGAGTCGAGTCGATAGTCGAGTCGATAGTCGAGTCGATAGTCGAGTCGATAGTCGAGTCGATAGTCGAGTCGAGTCGAGTCGATAGTCGAGTCGATAGTCGAGTCGATAGTCGAGTCGATAGTCGAGTCGATAGTCGAGTCGATAGTCGAGTCGATAGTCGAGTCGATAGTCGAGTCGATAGTCGAGTCGATAGTCGAGTCGATAGTCGAGTCGATAGTCGATAGTCGAGTCGAGTCGATAGTCGAGTCGAGTCGATAGTCGAGTCGAGTCGATAGTCGAGTCGACGATAGTCGAGTCGATAGTCGAGTCGATAGTCGAGTCGATAGTCGAGTCGAGTCGAGTCGATAGTCGAGTCGAGTCGAGTCGATAGTCGAGTCGATAGTCGAGTCGATAGTCGAGTCGATAGTCGAGTCGATAGTCGAGTCGATAGTCGAGTCGATAGTCGAGTCGATAGTCGAGTCGATAGTCGAGTCGATAGTCGAGTCGATAGTCGAGTCGATAGTCGAGTCGATAGTCGAGTCGATAGTCGAGTCGATAGTCGAGTCGATAGTCGAGTCGATAGTCGAGTCGATAGTCGAGTCGATAGTCGAGTCGATAGTCGAGTCGATAGTCGAGTCGATAGTCGAGTCGAGTCGAGTCGATAGTCGAGTCGATAGTCGAGTCGATAGTCGAGTCGATAGTCGAGTCGATAGTCGAGTCGAGTCGATAGTCGAGTCGAGTCGATAGTCGAGTCGAGTCGATAGTCGAGTCGATAGTCGAGTCGATAGTCGAGTCGATAGTCGAGTCGATAGTCGAGTCGAGTCGAGTCGATAGTCGAGTCGAGTCGAGTCGATAGTCGAGTCGATAGTCGAGTCGATAGTCGAGTCGATAGTCGAGTCGATAGTCGAGTCGATAGTCGAGTCGATAGTCGAGTCGATAGTCGAGTCGATAGTCGAGTCGATAGTCGAGTCGATAGTCGAGTCGATAGTCGAGTCGATAGTCGAGTCGATAGTCGAGTCGATAGTCGAGTCGATAGTCGAGTCGATAGTCGAGTCGATAGTCGAGTCGATAGTCGAGTCGATAGTCGAGTCGATAGTCGAGTCGATAGTCGAGTCGATAGTCGAGTCGATAGTCGAGTCGAGTCGAGTCGATAGTCGAGTCGATAGTCGAGTCGATAGTCGAGTCGATAGTCGAGTCGATAGTCGAGTCGATAGTCGAGTCGAGTCGAGTCGAGTCGATAGTCGAGTCGATAGTCGAGTCGATAGTCGAGTTGAGTCGAGTCGAGTCGAGTCGATAGTCGAGTCGAGTCGAGTCGAGTCGATAGTCGAGTTGAGTCGAGTCGAGTCGAGTCGATAGTCGAGTCGAGTCGAGTCGAGTCGATAGTCGAGTCGATAGTCGAGTCGATAGTCGAGTCGATAGTCGAGTCGAGTCGAGTCGATAGTCGAGTCGATAGTCGAGTCGATAGTCGAGTCGATAGTCGAGTCGATAGTCGAGTCGATAGTCGAGCCGATAGTCGAGTCGATAGTCGAGTCGATAGTCGAGTCGATAGTCGAGTCGATAGTCGAGTCGATAGTCGAGTCGATAGTCGAGTCGATAGTCGAGTCGATAGTCAAGCCGATAGTCGAGTCGATAGTCGAGTCGATAGTCGAGTCGATAGTCGAGTCGATAGTCGAGTCGATAGTCCAGTCGAGTCGAGTCGATAGTCGAGTCGATAGTCGAGTCGATAGTCGAGTCGATAGTCGAGTCGATAGTCGAGTCGATAGTCGAGTCGATAGTCGAGTCGATAGTCGAGTCGATAGTCGAGTCGATAGTCGAGTCGATAGTCGAGTCGATAGTCGAGTCGATAGTCGAGTCGATAGTCGAGTCGATAGTCGAGTCGATAGTCGAGTCGATAGTCGAGTCGATAGTCGAGTCGATAGTCGAGTCGATAGTCGAGTCGATAGTCGAGTCGATAGTCGAGTCGATAGTCGAGTCGATAGTCGAGTCGATAGTCGAGTCGATAGTCGAGTCGAGTCGAGTCGATAGTCGAGTCGAGTCGAGTCGATAGTCGAGTCGAGTCGAGTCGATAGTCGAGTCGATAGTCGAGTCGATAGTCGAGTCGATAGTCGAGTCGAGTCGAGTCGAGTCGATAGTCGAGTCGATAGTCGAGTCGATAGTCGAGTTGAGTCGAGTCGAGTCGAGTCGATAGTCGAGTCGAGTCGAGTCGAGTCGATAGTCGAGTCGATAGTCGAGTCGATAGTCGAGTCGATAGTCGAGTCGATAGTCGAGTCGAGTCGAGTCGATAGTCGAGTCGAGTCGAGTCGATAGTCGAGTCGATAGTCGAGTCGATAGTCGAGTCGATAGTCGAGTCGATAGTCCAGTCGATAGTCGAGTTGAGTCGAGTCGAGTCGAGTCGATAGTCGAGTCGAGTCGAGTCGAGTCGATAGTCGAGTCGATAGTCGAGTCGATAGTCGAGTCGATAGTCGAGTCGATAGTCGAGTCGAGTCGAGTCGATAGTCGAGTCGATAGTCGAGTCGATAGTCGAGTCGATAGTCGAGTCGATAGTCGAGTCGATAGTCGAGTCGATAGTCGAGTCGATAGTCGAGTCGAGTCGATAGTCGAGTCGATAGTCGAGTCGATAGTCGAGTCGATAGTCGAGTCGAGTCGATAGTCGAGTCGAGTCGATAGTCGAGTCGAGTCGATAGTCGAGTCGATAGTCGAGTCGATAGTCGAGTCGATAGTCGAGTCGATAGTCGAGTCGAGTCGAGTCGATAGTCGAGTCGAGTCGAGTCGATAGTCGAGTCGATAGTCGAGTCGATAGTCGAGTCGATAGTCGAGTCGATAGTCGAGTCGATAGTCGAGTCGATAGTCGAGTCGATAGTCGAGTCGATAGTCGAGTCGATAGTCGAGTCGATAGTCGAGTCGATAGTCGAGTCGATAGTCGAGTCGATAGTCGAGTCGATAGTCGAGTCGATAGTCGAGTCGATAGTCGAGTCGATAGTCGAGTCGATAGTCGAGTCGATAGTCGAGTCGATAGTCGAGTCGATAGTCGAGTCGATAGTCGAGTCGATAGTCGAGTCGAGTCGAGTCGATAGTCGAGTCGATAGTCGAGTCGATAGTCGAGTCGAGTCGATAGTCGAGTCGAGTCGATAGTCGAGTCGAGTCGATAGTCGAGTCGATAGTCGAGTCGATAGTCGAGTCGATAGTCGAGTCGATAGTCGAGTCGATAGTCGAGTCGAGTCGAGTCGATAGTCGAGTCGAGTCGAGTCGATAGTCGAGTCGATAGTCGAGTCGATAGTCGAGTCGATAGTCGAGTCGATAGTCGAGTCGATAGTCGAGTCGATAGTCGAGTCGATAGTCGAGTCGATAGTCGAGTCGATAGTCGAGTCGATAGTCGAGTCGATAGTCGAGTCGATAGTCGAGTCGATAGTCGAGTCGATAGTCGAGTCGATAGTCGAGTCGATAGTCGAGTCGATAGTCGAGTCGATAGTCGAGTCGATAGTCGAGTCGATAGTCGAGTCGATAGTCGAGTCGATAGTCGAGTCGATAGTCGAGTCGATAGTCGAGTCGAGTCGAGTCGATAGTCGAGTCGATAGTCGAGTCGATAGTCGAGTCGATAGTCGAGTCGATAGTCGAGTCGATAGTCGAGTCGAGTCGAGTCGAGTCGATAGTCGAGTCGATAGTCGAGTCGATAGTCGAGTTGAGTCGAGTCGAGTCGAGTCGATAGTCGAGTCGAGTCGAGTCGAGTCGATAGTCGAGTTGAGTCGAGTCGAGTCGAGTCGATAGTCGAGTCGAGTCGAGTCGAGTCGATAGTCGAGTCGATAGTCGAGTCGATAGTCGAGTCGATAGTCGAGTCGAGTCGAGTCGATAGTCGAGTCGATAGTCGAGTCGATAGTCGAGTCGATAGTCGAGTCGATAGTCGAGTCGATAGTCGAGCCGATAGTCGAGTCGATAGTCGAGTCGATAGTCGAGTCGATAGTCGAGTCGATAGTCGAGTCGATAGTCGAGTCGATAGTCGAGTCGATAGTCGAGTCGATAGTCGAGCCGATAGTCGAGTCGATAGTCGAGTCGATAGTCGAGTCGATAGTCGAGTCGATAGTCCAGTCGAGTCGAGTCGATAGTCGAGTCGAGTCGAGTCGATAGTCGAGTCGATAGTCGAGTCGATAGTCGAGTCGATAGTCGAGTCGATAGTCGAGTCGATAGTCGAGTCGATAGTCGAGTCGATAGTCGAGTCGATAGTCGAGTCGATAGTCGAGTCGATAGTCGAGTCGATAGTCGAGTCGATAGTCGAGTCGATAGTCGAGTCGATAGTCGAGTCGATAGTCGAGTCGATAGTCGAGTCGATAGTCGAGTCGATAGTCGAGTCGATAGTCGAGTTGAGTCGAGTCGAGTCGAGTCGATAGTCGAGTCGAGTCGAGTCGAGTCGATAGTCGAGTCGATAGTCGAGTCGATAGTCGAGTCGATAGTCGAGTCGATAGTCGAGTCGAGTCGAGTCGATAGTCGAGTCGATAGTCGAGTCGATAGTCGAGTCGATAGTCGAGTCGATAGTCGAGTCGATAGTCGAGTCGATAGTCGAGTCGATAGTCGAGTCGATAGTCGAGTCGATAGTCGAGTCGATAGTCGAGTCGATAGTCGAGTCGATAGTCGAGTCGATAGTCGAGTCGATAGTCGAGTCGATAGTCGAGTCGATAGTCGAGTCGATAGTCGAGTCGAGTCGAGTCGAGTCGATAGTCGAGTCGATAGTCGAGTCGATAGTCGAGTCGATAGTCGAGTCGATAGTCGAGTCGATAGTCGAGTCGATAGTCGAGTCGATAGTCGAGTCGATAGTCGAGTCGATAGTCGAGTCGATAGTCGAGTCGATAGTCGAGTCGATAGTCGAGTCGATAGTCGAGTCGAGTCGAGTCGACAGTCGAGTCGAGGATAGTCGATAGTCGAGTCGAGTCGAGTCGATAGTCGAGTCGATAGTCGAGTCGAGTCGAGTCGATAGTCGAGTCGAGTCGAGTCGAGTCGATAGTCGAGTCGATAGTCGAGTCGATAGTCGAGTCGATAGTCGAGTCGATAGTCGAGTCGATAGTCGAGTCGATAGTCGAGTCGATAGTCGAGTCGATAGTCGAGTCGATAGTCCAGTCGAGTCGAGTCGATAGTTGAGTCGAGTCGAGTCGATAGTCGAGTCGAGTCGAGTCGATAGTCGAGTCGAGTCGAGTCGAGGATAGTCGATAGTCGATAGTCGAGTCCAGTCGAGTCGATAGTCGAGTCGATAGTCGAGTCGATAGTCGAGTCGAGTCGATAGTCGAGTCGATAGTCGAGTCGATAGTCGAGTCGATAGTCGAGTCGATAGTCGAGTCGATAGTCGAGTCGATAGTCGAGTCGATAGTCGAGTCGATAGTCGAGTCGATAGTCGAGTCGATAGTCGAGTCGATAGTCGAGTCGATAGTCGAGTCGATAGTCGAGTCGATAGTCGAGTCGATAGTCGAGTCGATAGTCGAGTCGATAGTCGAGTCGATAGTCGAGTCGATAGTCGAGTCGATAGTCGAGTCGATAGTCGAGTCGATAGTCGAGTCGATAGTCGAGTCGATAGTCGAGTCGATAGTCGAGTCGATAGTCGAGTCGATAGTCGAGTCGATAGTCGAGTCGATAGTCGAGTCGATAGTCGAGTCGATAGTCGAGTCGATAGTCGAGTCGATAGTCGAGTCGATAGTCGAGTCGATAGTCGAGTCGATAGTCGAGTCGATAGTCGAGTCGATAGTCGAGTCGATAGTCGAGTCGATAGTCGAGTCGATAGTCGAGTCGATAGTCGAGTCGATAGTCGAGTCGATAGTCGAGTCGATAGTCGAGTCGATAGTCGAGTCGATAGTCGAGTCGATAGTCGAGTCGATAGTCGAGTCGATAGTCGAGTCGATAGTCGAGTCGATAGTCGAGTCGATAGTCGAGTCGATAGTCGAGTCGAGTCGAGTCGAGTCGATAGTCGAGTCGAGTCGATTCGAGTCGAGTCGATAGTCGAGTCGAGTCGAGTCGATAGTCGAGTCGAGTCGAGTCGAGTCGATAGTCGAGTCGATAGTCGACTCGATAGTCGAGTCGATAGTCGAGTCGATAGTCGAGTCGATAGTCGAGTCGATAGTCGAGTCGATAGTCGAGTCGAGTCGAGTCGAGTCGATAGTCGAGTCGATAGTCGAGTCGATAGTCGAGTCGATAGTCGAGTCGATAGTCGAGTCGATAGTCGAGTCGATAGTCGAGTCGATAGTCGAGTCGATAGTCGAGTCGATAGTCGAGTCGATAGTCGAGTCGATAGTCGAGTCGATAGTCGAGTCGATAGTCGAGTCGATAGTCGAGTCGATAGTCGAGTCGATAGTCGAGTCGATAGTCGAGTCGATAGTCGAGTCGATAGTCGAGTCGATAGTCGAGTCGATAGTCGAGTCGAGTCGAGTCGAGTCGAGTCGATAGTCGAGTCGATAGTCGAGTCGATAGTCGAGTCGAGTCGAGTCGAGTCGATAGTCGAGTCGAGTCGATTCGAGTCGAGTCGATAGTCGAGTCGAGTCGAGTCGATAGTCGAGTCGAGTCGAGTCGATAGTCGAGTCGAGTCGAGTCGAGTCGATAGTCGAGTCGATAGTCGACTCGATAGTCGAGTCGATAGTCGAGTCGATAGTCGAGTCGATAGTCGAGTCGATAGTCGAGTCGATAGTCGAGTCGAGTCGAGTCGAGTCGAGTCGATAGTCGAGTCGATAGTCGAGTCGATAGTCGAGTCGAGTCGAGTCGAGTCGATAGTCGAGTCGAGTCGATTCGAGTCGAGTCGATAGTCGAGTCGAGTCGAGTCGATAGTCGAGTCGAGTCGAGTCGATAGTCGAGTCGAGTCGAGTCGAGTCGAGTCGAGTCGATAGTCGAGTCGAGTCGATAGTCGAGTCGAGTCGAGTCGAATCGATAGTCGAGTCGAGTCGAGTCGATAGTCGAGTCGAGTCGAGTCGATAGTCGAGTCGAGTCGAGTCGAGTCGATAGTCGAGTCGATAGTCGAGTCGATAGTCGAGTCGATAGTCGAGTCGATAGTCGAGTCGATAGTCGAGTCGATAGTCGAGTCGATAGTCGAGTCGATAGTCGAGTCGATAGTCGAGTCGATAGTCGAGTCGATAGTCGAGTCGATAGTCGAGTCGATAGTCGAGTCGATAGTCGAGTCGATAGTCGAGTCGATAGTCGAGTCGATAGTCGAGTCGATAGTCGAGTCGATAGTCGGGTCGATAGTCGGGTCGATAGTCGAGTCGATAGTCGAGTCGATAGTCGAGTCGATAGTCGAGTCGATAGTCGAGTCGATAGTCGAGTCGATAGTCGAGTCGATAGTCGAGTCGATAGTCGAGTCGATAGTCGAGTCGATAGTCGAGTCGATAGTCGAGTCGATAGTCGAGTCGATAGTCGAGTCGATAGTCGAGTCGATAGTCGAGTCGATAGTCGAGTCGATAGTCGAGTCGATAGTCGAGTCGATAGTCGAGTCGATAGTCGAGTCGATAGTCGAGTCGATAGTCGAGTCGAGTCGAGTCGAGTCGATAGTCGAGTCGATAGTCGAGTCGATAGTCGAGTCGATAGTCGAGTCGATAGTCGAGTCGATAGTCGAGTCGATAGTCGAGTCGATAGTCGAGTCGATAGTCGAGTCGATAGTCGAGTCGATAGTCGAGTCGATAGTCGAGTCGATAGTCGAGTCGAGTCGAGTCGACAGTCGAGTCGAGGATAGTCGATAGTCGAGTCGAGTCGAGTCGATAGTCGAGTCGATAGTCGAGTCGAGTCGAGTCGATAGTCGAGTCGAGTCGAGTCGAGTCGATAGTCGAGTCGATAGTCGAGTCGATAGTCGAGTCGATAGTCGAGTCGATAGTCGAGTCGATAGTCGAGTCGATAGTCGAGTCGATAGTCGAGTCGATAGTCGAGTCGATAGTCCAGTCGAGTCGAGTCGATAGTTGAGTCGAGTCGAGTCGATAGTCGAGTCGAGTCGAGTCGATAGTCGAGTCGAGTCGAGTCGAGGATAGTCGATAGTCGATAGTCGAGTCCAGTCGAGTCGATAGTCGAGTCGATAGTCGAGTCGATAGTCGAGTCGAGTCGATAGTCGAGTCGATAGTCGAGTCGATAGTCGAGTCGATAGTCGAGTCGATAGTCGAGTCGATAGTCGAGTCGATAGTCGAGTCGATAGTCGAGTCGATAGTCGAGTCGATAGTCGAGTCGATAGTCGAGTCGATAGTCGAGTCGATAGTCGAGTCGATAGTCGAGTCGATAGTCGAGTCGATAGTCGAGTCGATAGTCGAGTCGATAGTCGAGTCGATAGTCGAGTCGATAGTCGAGTCGATAGTCGAGTCGATAGTCGAGTCGATAGTCGAGTCGATAGTCGAGTCGATAGTCGAGTCGATAGTCGAGTCGATAGTCGAGTCGATAGTCGAGTCGATAGTCGAGTCGATAGTCGAGTCGATAGTCGAGTCGATAGTCGAGTCGATAGTCGAGTCGATAGTCGAGTCGATAGTCGAGTCGATAGTCGAGTCGATAGTCGAGTCGATAGTCGAGTCGATAGTCGAGTCGATAGTCGAGTCGATAGTCGAGTCGATAGTCGAGTCGATAGTCGAGTCGATAGTCGAGTCGATAGTCGAGTCGATAGTCGAGTCGATAGTCGAGTCGATAGTCGAGTCGATAGTCGAGTCGATAGTCGAGTCGATAGTCGAGTCGATAGTCGAGTCGATAGTCGAGTCGATAGTCGAGTCGATAGTCGAGTCGAGTCGAGTCGAGTCGATAGTCGAGTCGAGTCGATTCGAGTCGAGTCGATAGTCGAGTCGAGTCGAGTCGATAGTCGAGTCGAGTCGAGTCGAGTCGATAGTCGAGTCGATAGTCGACTCGATAGTCGAGTCGATAGTCGAGTCGATAGTCGAGTCGATAGTCGAGTCGATAGTCGAGTCGATAGTCGAGTCGAGTCGAGTCGAGTCGATAGTCGAGTCGATAGTCGAGTCGATAGTCGAGTCGATAGTCGAGTCGATAGTCGAGTCGATAGTCGAGTCGATAGTCGAGTCGATAGTCGAGTCGATAGTCGAGTCGATAGTCGAGTCGATAGTCGAGTCGATAGTCGAGTCGATAGTCGAGTCGATAGTCGAGTCGATAGTCGAGTCGATAGTCGAGTCGATAGTCGAGTCGATAGTCGAGTCGATAGTCGAGTCGATAGTCGAGTCGATAGTCGAGTCGATAGTCGAGTCGATAGTCGAGTCGAGTCGAGTCGAGTCGAGTCGATAGTCGAGTCGATAGTCGAGTCGATAGTCGAGTCGAGTCGAGTCGAGTCGATAGTCGAGTCGAGTCGATTCGAGTCGAGTCGATAGTCGAGTCGAGTCGAGTCGATAGTCGAGTCGAGTCGAGTCGATAGTCGAGTCGAGTCGAGTCGAGTCGATAGTCGAGTCGATAGTCGACTCGATAGTCGAGTCGATAGTCGAGTCGATAGTCGAGTCGATAGTCGAGTCGATAGTCGAGTCGATAGTCGAGTCGAGTCGAGTCGAGTCGAGTCGATAGTCGAGTCGATAGTCGAGTCGATAGTCGAGTCGAGTCGAGTCGAGTCGATAGTCGAGTCGAGTCGATTCGAGTCGAGTCGATAGTCGAGTCGAGTCGAGTCGATAGTCGAGTCGAGTCGAGTCGATAGTCGAGTCGAGTCGAGTCGAGTCGAGTCGAGTCGATAGTCGAGTCGAGTCGATAGTCGAGTCGAGTCGAGTCGAATCGATAGTCGAGTCGAGTCGAGTCGATAGTCGAGTCGAGTCGAGTCGATAGTCGAGTCGAGTCGAGTCGAGTCGATAGTCGAGTCGATAGTCGAGTCGATAGTCGAGTCGATAGTCGAGTCGATAGTCGAGTCGATAGTCGAGTCGATAGTCGAGTCGATAGTCGAGTCGATAGTCGAGTCGATAGTCGAGTCGATAGTCGAGTCGATAGTCGAGTCGATAGTCGAGTCGATAGTCGAGTCGATAGTCGAGTCGATAGTCGAGTCGATAGTCGAGTCGATAGTCGAGTCGATAGTCGAGTCGATAGTCGAGTCGATAGTCGGGTCGATAGTCGGGTCGATAGTCGAGTCGATAGTCGAGTCGATAGTCGAGTCGATAGTCGAGTCGATAGTCGAGTCGATAGTCGAGTCGATAGTCGAGTCGATAGTCGAGTCGATAGTCGAGTCGATAGTCGAGTCGATAGTCGAGTCGATAGTCGAGTCGATAGTCGAGTCGATAGTCGAGTCGATAGTCGAGTCGATAGTCGAGTCGATAGTCGAGTCGATAGTCGAGTCGATAGTCGAGTCGATAGTCGAGTCGATAGTCGAGTCGTTAGTCGAGTCGATAGTCGAGTCGATAGTCGAGTCGATAGTCGAGTCGATAGTCGAGTCGATAGTCGAGTCGATAGTCGAGTCGATAGTCGAGTCGATAGTCGAGTCGATAGTCGAGTCGATAGTCGACTCGATAGTCGAGTCGATAGTCGAGTCGATAGTCGAGTCGATAGTCGAGTCGATAGTCGAGTCGATAGTCGAGTCGAGTCGAGTCGAGTCGAGTCGATAGTCGAGTCGATAGTCGAGTCGATAGTCGAGTCGAGTCGAGTCGAGTCGATAGTCGAGTCGAGTCGATTCGAGTCGAGTCGATAGTCGAGTCGAGTCGAGTCGATAGTCGAGTCGAGTCGAGTCGATAGTCGAGTCGAGTCGAGTCGAGTCGAGTCGAGTCGATAGTCGAGTCGAGTCGATAGTCGAGTCGAGTCGAGTCGAATCGATAGTCGAGTCGAGTCGAGTCGATAGTCGAGTCGAGTCGAGTCGATAGTCGAGTCGAGTCGAGTCGAGTCGATAGTCGAGTCGATAGTCGAGTCGATAGTCGAGTCGATAGTCGAGTCGATAGTCGAGTCGATAGTCGAGTCGATAGTCGAGTCGATAGTCGAGTCGATAGTCGAGTCGATAGTCGAGTCGATAGTCGAGTCGATAGTCGAGTCGATAGTCGAGTCGATAGTCGAGTCGATAGTCGAGTCGATAGTCGAGTCGATAGTCGAGTCGATAGTCGAGTCGATAGTCGAGTCGATAGTCGAGTCGATAGTCGGGTCGATAGTCGAGTCGATAGTCGAGTCGATAGTCGAGTCGATAGTCGGGTCGATAGTCGGGTCGATAGTCGGGTCGATAGTCGGGTCGATAGTCGAGTCGATAGTCGAGTCGATAGTCGAGTCGATAGTCGAGTCGATAGTCGAGTCGATAGTCGAGTCGATAGTCGAGTCGATAGTCGAGTCGATAGTCGAGTCGATAGTCGAGTCGATAGTCGAGTCGATAGTCGAGTCGATAGTCGAGTCGATAGTCGAGTCGATAGTCGAGTCGATAGTCGAGTCGATAGTCGAGTCGATAGTCGAGTCGATAGTCGAGTCGATAGTCGAGTCGATAGTCGAGTCGATAGTCGAGTCGATAGTCGAGTCGATAGTCGAGTCGATAGTCGAGTCGATAGTCGAGTCGATAGTCGAGTCGATAGTCGAGTCGATAGTCGAGTCGATAGTCGAGTCGATAGTCGAGTCGATAGTCGAGTCGATAGTCGAGTCGATAGTCGAGTCGATAGTCGAGTCGATAGTCGAGTCGATAGTCGAGTCGATAGTCGAGTCGATAGTCGAGTCGATAGTCGAGTCGATAGTCGAGTCGATAGTCGAGTCGATAGTCGAGTCGATAGTCGAGTCGATAGTCGAGTCGATTGTCGAGTCGATTGTCGAGTCGATAGTCGAGTCGATAGTCGAGTCGATAGTCGAGTCGATAGTCGAGTCGATAGTCGAGTCGATAGTCGAGTCGATAGTCGAGTCGATAGTCGAGTCGATAGTCGAGTCGATAGTCGAGTCGATAGTCGAGTCGATAGTCGAGTCGATAGTCGAGTCGATAGTCGAGTCGATAGTCGAGTCGATAGTCGAGTCGATAGTCGAGTCGATAGTCGAGTCGATAGTCGAGTCGAGGATAGTCGATAGTCGAGTCGAGTCGAGTCGATAGTCGAGTCGATAGTCGAGTCGAGTCGAGTCGAGTCGAGTCGAGTCGAGTCGATAGTCGAGTCGAGTCGATAGTCGAGTCGAGTCGAGTCGAATCGATAGTCGAGTCGAGTCGAGTCGATAGTCGAGTCGAGTCGAGTCGATAGTCGAGTCGATAGTCGAGTCGAGTCGAGTCGAGTCGATAGTCGAGTCGATAGTCGAGTCGATAGTCGAGTCGATAGTCGAGTCGATAGTCGAGTCGATAGTCGAGTCGATAGTCGAGTCGATAGTCGAGTCGATAGTCGAGTCGATAGTCGAGTCGATAGTCGAGTCGATAGTCGAGTCGATAGTCGAGTCGATAGTCGAGTCGATAGTCGAGTCGATAGTCGAGTCGATAGTCGAGTCGATAGTCGAGTCGATAGTCGAGTCGATAGTCGAGTCGATAGTCGAGTCGATAGTCGAGTCGATAGTCGAGTCGATAGTCGAGTCGATAGTCGAGTCGATAGTCGAGTCGATAGTCGAGTCGATAGTCGAGTCGATAGTCGAGTCGATAGTCGAGTCGATAGTCGAGTCGATAGTCGAGTCGATAGTCGAGTCGATAGTCGAGTCGATAGTCGAGTCGATAGTCGAGTCGATAGTCGAGTCGATAGTCGAGTCGATAGTCGAGTCGATAGTCGAGTCGATAGTCGAGTCGATAGTCGAGTCGATAGTCGAGTCGATAGTCGAGTCGATAGTCGAGTCGATAGTCGAGTCGATAGTCGAGTCGATAGTCGAGTCGATAGTCGAGTCGATAGTCGAGTCGATAGTCGAGTCGATAGTCGAGTCGATAGTCGAGTCGAGTCGAGTCGATAGTCGAGTCGATAGTCGAGTCGATAGTCGATTCGAGTCGAGTCGATAGTCGAGTCGAGTCGAGTCGAGTCGATAGTCGAGTCGATAGTCGAGTCGATAGTCGATTCGAGTCGAGTCGATAGTCGAGTCGAGTCGAGTCGATAGTCGAGTCGAGTCGAGTCGAGTCGATAGTCGAGTCGAGTCGATAGTCGAGTCGATAGTCGAGTCGATAGTCGAGTCGAGTCGAGTCGATAGTCGAGTCGATAGTCGAGTCGAGTCGAGTAGTCGAGTCGATAGTCGAGTCGATAGTCGAGTCGATAGTCGAGTCGATAGTCGAGTCGATAGTCGAGTCGATAGTCGAGTCGATAGTCGAGTCGATAGTCGAGTCGATAGTCGAGTCGATAGTCGAGTCGATAGTCGAGTCGATAGTCGAGTCGATAGTCGAGTCGATAGTCGAGTCGATAGTCGAGTCGATAGTCGAGTCGATAGTCGAGTCGATAGTCGAGTCGATAGTCGAGTCGATAGTCGAGTCGATAGTCGAGTCGATAGTCGAGTCGATAGTCGAGTCGATAGTCGAGTCGATAGTCGAGTCGATAGTCGAGTCGAGTCGATAGTCGAGTCGATAGTCGAGTCGATAGTCGAGTCGATAGTCGAGTCGATAGTCGAGTCGATAGTCGAGTCGATAGTCGAGTCGATAGTCGAGTCGATAGTCGAGTCGATAGTCGAGTCGATAGTCGAGTCGATGTCGAGTCGATAGTCGAGTCGATAGTCGAGTCGATAGTCGAGTCGATAGTCGAGTCGATAGTCGAGTCGATAGTCGAGTCGATAGTCGAGTCGATAGTCGAGTCGATAGTCGAGTCGATAGTCGAGTCGATAGTCGAGTCGATAGTCGAGTCGATAGTCGAGTCGATAGTCGAGTCGATAGTCGAGTCGATAGTCGAGTCGATAGTCGAGTCGATAGTCGAGTCGATAGTCGAGTCGATAGTCGAGTCGATAGTCGAGTCGATAGTCGAGTCGATAGTCGAGTCGATAGTCGAGTCGATAGTCGAGTCGATAGTCGAGTCGATAGTCGAGTCGATAGTCGAGTCGATAGTCGAGTCGATAGTCGAGTCGATAGTCGAGTCGAGTCGAGTCGATAGTCGAGTCGATAGTCGAGTCGATAGTCGAGTCGATAGTCGAGTCGATAGTCGAGTCGATAGTCGAGTCGAGTCGAGTCGATAGTCGAGTCGAGTCGAGTCGATAGTCGAGTCGAGTCGAGTCGAGTCGATAGTCGAGTCGAGTCGATAGTCGAGTCGATAGTCGAGTCGATAGTCGAGTCGAGTGATAGTCGAGTCGATAGTCGAGTCGATAGTCGAGTGGATAGTCGAGTCGATAGTCGAGTCGATAGTCGAGTCGATAGTCGAGTCGAGTCGAGTCGATAGTCGAGTCGAGTCGAGTCGATAGTCGAGTCGAGTCGAGTCGATAGTCGAGTCGATAGTCGAGTCGATAGTCGAGTCGATAGTCGAGTCGATAGTCGAGTCGAGTCGAGTCGATAGTCGAGTCGATAGTCGAGTCGATAGTCGAGTCGATAGTCGAGTCGATAGTCGAGTCGATAGTCGAGTCGATAGTCGAGTCGATAGTCGAGTCGAGTCGAGTCGATAGTCGAGTCGATAGTCGAGTCGATAGTCGAGTCGATAGTCGAGTCGAGTCGATAGTCGAGTCGAGTCGATAGTCGAGTCGAGTCGATAGTCGAGTCGATAGTCGAGTCGATAGTCGAGTCGATAGTCGAGTCGATAGTCGAGTCGATAGTCGAGTCGAGTCGAGTCGATAGTCGAGTCGAGTCGATAGTCGAGTCGATAGTCGAGTCGATAGTCGAGTCGATAGTCGAGTCGATAGTCGAGTCGATAGTCGAGTCGATAGTCGAGTCGATAGTCGAGTCGATAGTCGAGTCGATAGTCGAGTCGATAGTCGAGTCGATAGTCGAGTCGATAGTCGAGTCGATAGTCGAGTCGATAGTCGAGTCGATAGTCGAGTCGATAGTCGAGTCGATAGTCGAGTCGATAGTCGAGTCGATAGTCGAGTCGATAGTCGAGTCGATAGTCGAGTCGATAGTCGAGTCGATAGTCGAGTCGATAGTCGAGTCGATAGTCGAGTCGATAGTCGAGTCGATAGTCGAGTCGATAGTCGAGTCGATAGTCGAGTCGATAGTCGAGTCGATAGTCGAGTCGATAGTCGAGTCGAGTCGAGTCGATAGTCGAGTCGATAGTCGAGTCGATAGTCGAGTCGATAGTCGAGTCGATAGTCGAGTCGATAGTCGAGTCGAGTCGAGTCGATAGTCGAGTCGAGTCGAGTCGATAGTCGAGTCGAGTCGAGTCGAGTCGATAGTCGAGTCGAGTCGATAGTCGAGTCGATAGTCGAGTCGATAGTCGAGTCGAGTCGATAGTCGAGTCGATAGTCGAGTCGATAGTCGAGTCGGTCGGTCGATAGTCGAGTCGATAGTCGAGTCGATAGTCGAGTCGATAGTCGAGTCGATAGTCGAGTCGATAGTCGAGTCGATAGTCGAGTCGATAGTCGAGTCGAGTCGAGTCGATAGTCGAGTCGATAGTCGAGTCGATAGTCGAGTCGATAGTCGAGTCGAGTCGATAGTCGAGTCGAGTCGATAGTCGAGTCGAGTCGATAGTCGAGTCGATAGTCGAGTCGATAGTCGAGTCGATAGTCTGAGTCGATAGTCGAGTCGATAGTCGAGTCGAGTCGAGTCGATAGTCGAGTCGAGTCGTAGTCGAGTCGATAGTCGAGTCGATAGTCGAGTCGATAGTCGAGTCGATAGTCGAAGTCGATAGTCGAGTCGATAGTCGAGTCGATAGTCGAGTCGATAGTCGAGTCGATAGTCGAGTCGATAGTCGAGTCGATAGTCGAGTCGATAGTCGAGTCGATAGTCGAGTCGATAGTCGAGTCGATAGTCGAGTCGATAGTCGAGTCGATAGTCGAGTCGATAGTCGAGTCGATAGTCGAGTTCGATAGTCGAGTCGATAGTCGAGTCGATAGTCGAGTCGATAGTCGAGTCGAGTCGATAGTCGAGTCGATAGTCGAGTCGATAGTCGAGTCGATAGTCGAGTCGATAGTCGAGTCGATAGTCGAGTCGATAGTCGAGTCGATAGTCGAGTCGAGTCGAGTCGAGTCGATAGTCGAGTCGATAGTCGAGTCGATAGTCGTGTTGAGTCGAGTCGAGTCGAGTCGATAGTCGAGTCGAGTCGAGTCGAGTCGATAGTCGAGTCGATAGTCGAGTCGATAGTCGAGTCGATAGTCGAGTCGATAGTCGAGTCGATAGTCGAGTCGAGTCGAGTCGATAGTCGAGTCGAGTCGAGTCGATAGTCGAGTCGATAGTCGAGTCGATAGTCGAGTCGATAGTCGAGTCGATAGTCGAGTCGATAGTCGAGTTGAGTCGAGTCGAGTCGAGTCGATAGTCGAGTCGAGTCGAGTCGAGTCGATAGTCGAGTCGATAGTCGAGTCGATAGTCGAGTCGATAGTCGATCATAGTCGAGTCTCGATAGTCGAGTCGAGTCGAGTCGATAGTCGAGTCGATAGTCGAGTCGATAGTCGAGTCGATAGTCGAGTCGATAGTCGAGTCGATAGTCGAGTCGATAGTCGAGTCGATAGTCGAGTCGATAGTCGAGTCGAGTCGAGTCGATAGTCGAGTCGATAGTCGAGTCGATAGTCGAGTCGATAGTCGAGTCGAGTCGATAGTCGAGTCGAGTCGATAGTCGAGTCGAGTCGATAGTCGAGTCGATAGTCGAGTCGATAGTCGAGTCGATAGTCGAGTCGATAGTCGAGTCGATAGTCGAGTCGAGTCGAGTCGATAGTCGAGTCGAGTCGATAGTCGAGTCGATAGTCGAGTCGATAGTCGAGTCGATAGTCGAGTCGATAGTCGAGTCGATAGTCGAGTCGATAGTCGAGTCGATAGTCGAGTCGATAGTCGAGTCGATAGTCGAGTCGATAGTCGAGTCGATAGTCGAGTCGATAGTCGAGTCGATAGTCGAGTCGATAGTCGAGTCGATAGTCGAGTCGATAGTCGAGTCGATAGTCGAGTCGATAGTCGAGTCGATAGTCGAGTCGAGTCGAGTCGATAGTCGAGTCGATAGTCGAGTCGATAGTCGAGTCGATAGTCGAGTCGATAGTCGAGTCGATAGTCGAGTCGATAGTCGAGTCGATAGTCGAGTCGAGTCGAGTCGATAGTCGAGTCGAGTCGAGTCGATAGTCGAGTCGAGTCGAGTCGAGTCGATAGTCGAGTCGAGTCGATAGTCGAGTCGATAGTCGAGTCGATAGTCGAGTCGAGTCGATAGTCGAGTCGATAGTCGAGTCGATAGTCGAGTCGATAGTCGAGTCGATAGTCGAGTCGATAGTCGAGTCGATAGTCGAGTCGAGTCGATAGTCGAGTCGATAGTCGAGTCGATAGTCGAGTCGAGTCGATAGTCGAGTCGATAGTCGAGTCGATAGTCGAGTCGATAGTCGAGTCGATAGTCGAGTCGATAGTCGAGTCGATAGTCGAGTCGAGTCGATAGTCGAGTCGATAGTCGAGTCGATAGTCGAGTCGATAGTCGAGTCGATAGTCGAGTCGATAGTCGAGTCGATAGTCGAGTCGATAGTCGAGTCGATAGTCGAGTCGAGTCGATAGTCGAGTCGATAGTCGAGTCGATAGTCGAGTCGATAGTCGAGTCGATAGTCGAGTCGATAGTCGAGTCGATAGTCGAGTCGATAGTCGAGTCGATAGTCGAGTCGATAGTCGAGTCGATAGTCGAGTCGATAGTCGAGTCGAGTCGAGTCGATAGTCGAGTCGAGTCGAGTCGATAGTCGAGTCGAGTCGAGTCGATAGTCGAGTCGATAGTCGAGTCGATAGTCGAGTCGATAGTCGAGTCGAGTCGAGTCGAGTCGATAGTCGAGTCGATAGTCGAGTCGATAGTCGAGTTGAGTCGAGTCGAGTCGAGTCGATAGTCGAGTCGATAGTCGAGTCGATAGTCGAGTCGAGTCGAGTCGATAGTCGAGTCGAGTCGAGTCGATAGTCGAGTCGATAGTCGAGTCGATAGTCGAGTCGATAGTCGAGTCGATAGTCCAGTCGATAGTCGAGTTGAGTCGAGTCGAGTCGAGTCGATAGTCGAGTCGAGTCGAGTCGAGTCGATAGTCGAGTCGATAGTCGAGTCGATAGTCGAGTCGATAGTCGAGTCGATAGTCGAGTCGAGTCGATAGTCGAGTCGATAGTCGAGTCGATAGTCGAGTCGATAGTCGAGTCGATAGTCGAGTCGATAGTCGAGTCGATAGTCGAGTCGATAGTCGAGTCGATAGTCGAGTCGAGTCGAGTCGATAGTCGAGTCGATAGTCGAGTCGATAGTCGAGTCGAGTCGATAGTCGAGTCGAGTCGATAGTCGAGTCGAGTCGATAGTCGAGTCGATAGTCGAGTCGATAGTCGAGTCGATAGTCGAGTCGATAGTCGAGTCGATAGTCGAGTCGATAGTCGAGTCGAGTCGAGTCGATAGTCGAGTCGATAGTCGAGTCGATAGTCGAGTCGATAGTCGAGTCGATAGTCGAGTCGATAGTCGAGTCGATAGTCGAGTCGATAGTCGAGTCGATAGTCGAGTCGATAGTCGAGTCGATAGTCGAGTCGATAGTCGAGTCGATAGTCGAGTCGATAGTCGAGTCGATAGTCGAGTCGATAGTCGAGTCGATAGTCGAGTCGATAGTCGAGTCGATAGTCGAGTCGATAGTCGAGTCGATAGTCGAGTCGATAGTCGAGTCGATAGTCGAGTCGAGTCGAGTCGATAGTCGAGTCGATAGTCGAGTCGATAGTCGAGTCGATAGTCGAGTCGAGTCGATAGTCGAGTCGAGTCGATAGTCGAGTCGATAGTCGAGTCGATAGTCGAGTCGATAGTCGAGTCGATAGTCGAGTCGAGTCGAGTCGATAGTCGAGTCGATAGTCGAGTCGATAGTCGAGTCGATAGTCGAGTCGATAGTCGAGTCGATAGTCGAGTCGATAGTCGAGTCGATAGTCGAGTCGATAGTCGAGTCGATAGTCGAGTCGATAGTCGAGTCGATAGTCGAGTCGATAGTCGAGTCGATAGTCGAGTCGATAGTCGAGTCGATAGTCGAGTCGATAGTCGAGTCGATAGTCGAGTCGATAGTCGAGTCGATAGTCGAGTCGATAGTCGAGTCGATAGTCGAGTCGATAGTCGAGTCGATAGTCGAGTCGATAGTCGAGTCGATAGTCGAGTCGATAGTCGAGTCGATAGTCGAGTCGATAGTCGAGTCGATAGTCGAGTCGATAGTCGAGTCGATAGTCGAGTCGAGTCGAGTCGATAATCGAGTCGATAGTCGAGTCGATAGTCGAGTCGATAGTCGAGTCGATAGTCGAGTCGATAGTCGATAGTCGAGTCGATAGTCGAGTCGATAGTCGAGTTGAGTCGGGTCGAGTCGAGTCGATAGTCGAGTCGAGTCGAGTCGAGTCGATAGTCGAGTCGATAGTCGAGTCGATAGTCGAGTCGATAGTCGAGTCGAGTCGAGTCGATAGTCGAGTCGATAGTCGAGTCGATAGTCGAGTCGATAGTCGAGTCGATAGTCGAGTCGATAGTCGAGTCGATAGTCGAGTCGATAGTCGAGTCGATAGTCGAGTCGATAGTCGAGTCGATAGTCGAGTCGATAGTCGAGTCGATAGTCGAGTCGATAGTCGAGTCGATAGTCGAGTCGATAGTCGAGCCGATAGTCGAGTCGATAGTCGAGTCGATAGTCGAGTCGATAGTCGAGTCGATAGTCGAGTCGATAGTCGAGTCGATAGTCCAGTCGAGTCGAGTCGATAGTCGAGTCGAGTCGAGTCGATAGTCGAGTCGATAGTCGAGTCGATAGTCGAGTCGATAGTCGAGTCGATAGTCGAGTCGAGTCGAGTCGATAGTCGAGTCGAGTCGAGTCGATAGTCGAGTCGAGTCGAGTCGAGTCGATAGTCGAGTCGAGTCGATAGTCGAGTCGATAGTCGAGTCGATAGTCGAGTCGATAGTCGAGTCGAGTCGATAGTCGAGTCGATAGTCGAGTCGATAGTCGAGTCGATAGTCGAGTCGATAGTCGAGTCGAGTCGATAGTCGAGTCGATAGTCGAGTCGATAGTCGAGTCGATAGTCGAGTCGATAGTCGAGTCGATAGTCGAGTCGATAGTCGAGTCGATAGTCGAGTCGATAGTCGAGTCGATAGTCGAGTCGATAGTCGAGTCGATAGTCGAGTCGATAGTCGAGTCGATAGTCGAGTCGATAGTCGAGTCGATAGTCGAGTCGATAGTCGAGTCGATAGTCGAGTCGATAGTCGAGTCGATAGTCGAGTCGATAGTCGAGTCGATAGTCGAGTCGATAGTCGAGTCGATAGTCGAGTCGATAGTCGAGTCGATAGTCGAGTCGATAGTCGAGTCGATAGTCGAGTCGATAGTCGAGTCGATAGTCGAGTCGATAGTCGAGTCGATAGTCGAGTCGATAGTCGAGTCGATAGTCGAGTCGATAGTCGAGTCGATAGTCGAGTCGATAGTCGAGTCGATAGTCGAGTCGATAGTCGAGTCGATAGTCGAGTCGATAGTCGAGTCGATAGTCGAGTCGATAGTCGAGTCGATAGTCGAGTCGATAGTCGAGTCGATAGTCGAGTCGATAGTCGAGTCGATAGTCGAGTCGATAGTCGAGTCGAGTCGATAGTCGAGTCGATAGTCGAGTCGATAGTCGAGTCGATAGTCGAGTCGATAGTCGAGTCGATAGTCGAGTCGATAGTCGAGTCGATAGTCGAGTCGATAGTCGAGTCGATAGTCGAGTCGATAGTCGAGTCGAGTCGAGTCGATAGTCGAGTCGAGTCGAGTCGATAGTCGAGTCGAGTCGAGTCGATAGTCGAGTCGATAGTCGAGTCGATAGTCGAGTCGATAGTCGAGTCGAGTCGAGTCGAGTCGATAGTCGAGTCGATAGTCGAGTCGATAGTCGAGTTGAGTCGAGTCGAGTCGAGTCGATAGTCGAGTCGAGTCGAGTCGATAGTCGAGTCGATAGTCGAGTCGATAGTCGAGTCGATAGTCGAGTCGATAGTCGAGTCGAGTCGAGTCGATAGTCGAGTCGAGTCGAGTCGATAGTCGAGTCGATAGTCGAGTCGATAGTCGAGTCGATAGTCGAGTCGATAGTCCAGTCGATAGTCGAGTTGAGTCGAGTCGAGTCGAGTCGATAGTCGAGTCGAGTCGAGTCGAGTCGATAGTCGAGTCGATAGTCGAGTCGATAGTCGAGTCGATAGTCGAGTCGATAGTCGAGTCGAGTCGAGTCGATAGTCGAGTCGATAGTCGAGTCGATAGTCGAGTCGATAGTCGAGTCGATAGTCGAGTCGATAGTCGAGTCGATAGTCGAGTCGATAGTCGAGTCGAGTCGAGTCGATAGTCGAGTCGATAGTCGAGTCGATAGTCGAGTCGATAGTCGAGTCGAGTCGATAGTCGAGTCGAGTCGATAGTCGAGTCGATAGTCGAGTCGATAGTCGAGTCGAGTCGAGTCGATAGTCGAGTCGAGTCGAGTCGATAGTCGAGTCGATAGTCGAGTCGATAGTCGAGTCGATAGTCGAGTCGATAGTCGAGTCGATAGTCGAGTCGATAGTCGAGTCGATAGTCGAGTCGATAGTCGAGTCGATAGTCGAGTCGATAGTCGAGTCGATAGTCGAGTCGATAGTCGAGTCGATAGTCGAGTCGATAGTCGAGTCGATAGTCGAGTCGATAGTCGAGTCGATAGTCGAGTCGATAGTCGAGTCGATAGTCGAGTCGATAGTCGAGTCGATAGTCGAGTCGATAGTCGAGTCGAGTCGAGTCGATAGTCGAGTCGATAGTCGAGTCGATAGTCGAGTCGATAGTCGAGTCGAGTCGATAGTCGAGTCGAGTCGATAGTCGAGTCGAGTCGATAGTCGAGTCGATAGTCGAGTCGATAGTCGAGTCGATAGTCGAGTCGATAGTCGAGTCGATAGTCGAGTCGAGTCGAGTCGATAGTCGAGTCGAGTCGAGTCGATAGTCGAGTCGATAGTCGAGTCGATAGTCGAGTCGATAGTCGAGTCGATAGTCGAGTCGATAGTCGAGTCGATAGTCGAGTCGATAGTCGAGTCGATAGTCGAGTCGATAGTCGAGTCGATAGTCGAGTCGATAGTCGAGTCGATAGTCGAGTCGATAGTCGAGTCGATAGTCGAGTCGATAGTCGAGTCGATAGTCGAGTCGATAGTCGAGTCGATAGTCGAGTCGATAGTCGAGTCGATAGTCGAGTCGATAGTCGAGTCGATAGTCGAGTCGAGTCGAGTCGATAGTCGAGTCGATAGTCGAGTCGATAGTCGAGTCGATAGTCGAGTCGATAGTCGAGTCGATAGTCGAGTCGAGTCGAGTCGAGTCGATAGTCGAGTCGATAGTCGAGTCGATAGTCGAGTTGAGTCGAGTCGAGTCGAGTCGATAGTCGAGTCGAGTCGAGTCGAGTCGATAGTCGAGTTGAGTCGAGTCGAGTCGAGTCGATAGTCGAGTCGAGTCGAGTCGAGTCGATAGTCGAGTCGATAGTCGAGTCGATAGTCGAGTCGATAGTCGAGTCGAGTCGAGTCGATAGTCGAGTCGATAGTCGAGTCGATAGTCGAGTCGATAGTCGAGTCGATAGTCGAGTCGATAGTCGAGCCGATAGTCGAGTCGATAGTCGAGTCGATAGTCGAGTCGATAGTCGAGTCGATAGTCGAGTCGATAGTCGAGTCGATAGTCGAGTCGATAGTCGAGTCGATAGTCGAGCCGATAGTCGAGTCGATAGTCGAGTCGATAGTCGAGTCGATAGTCGAGTCGATAGTCGAGTCGATAGTCCAGTCGAGTCGAGTCGATAGTCGAGTCGAGTCGAGTCGATAGTCGAGTCGAGTCGAGTCGAGGATAGTCGATAGTCGATAGTCGAGTCCAGTCGAGTCGATAGTCGAGTCGATAGTCGAGTCGATAGTCGAGTCGATAGTCGAGTCGAGTCGATAGTCGAGTCGATAGTCGAGTCGATAGTCGAGTCGATAGTCGAGTCGATAGTCGAGTCGATAGTCGAGCCGATAGTCGAGTCGATAGTCGAGTCGATAGTCGAGTCGATAGTCGAGTCGATAGTCGAGTCGATAGTCGAGTCGATAGTCGAGTCGATAGTCGAGTCGATAGTCGAGCTGATAGTCGAGTCGATAGTCGAGTCGATAGTCGAGTCGATAGTCGAGTCGATAGTCGAGTCGATAGTCCAGTCGAGTCGAGTCGATAGTCGAGTCGAGTCGAGTCGATAGTCGAGTCGATAGTCGAGTCGATAGTCGAGTCGATAGTCGAGTCGATAGTCGAGTCGATAGTCGAGTCGATAGTCGAGTCGATAGTCGAGTCGATAGTCGAGTCGATAGTCGAGTCGATAGTCGAGTCGATAGTCGAGTCGATAGTCGAGTCGAGTCGAGTCGATAGTCGAGTCGATAGTCGAGTCGATAGTCGAGTCGATAGTCGAGTCGAGTCGATAGTCGAGTCGAGTCGATAGTCGAGTCGAGTCGATAGTCGAGTCGATAGTCGAGTCGATAGTCGAGTCGATAGTCGAGTCGATAGTCGAGTCGATAGTCGAGTCGAGTCGAGTCGATAGTCGAGTCGAGTCGATAGTCGAGTCGATAGTCGAGTCGATAGTCGAGTCGATAGTCGAGTCGATAGTCGAGTCGATAGTCGAGTCGATAGTCGAGTCGATAGTCGAGTCGATAGTCGAGTCGATAGTCGAGTCGATAGTCGAGTCGATAGTCGAGTCGATAGTCGAGTCGATAGTCGAGTCGATAGTCGAGTCGATAGTCGAGTCGATAGTCGAGTCGATAGTCGAGTCGATAGTCGAGTCGATAGTCGAGTCGATAGTCGAGTCGATAGTCGAGTCGATAGTCGAGTCGAGTCGATAGTCGAGTCGATAGTCGAGTCGATAGTCGAGTCGATAGTCGAGTCGATAGTCGAGTCGATAGTCGAGTCGATAGTCGAGTCGATAGTCGAGTCGAGTCGAGTCGAGTCGATAGTCGAGTCGATAGTCGAGTCGATAGTCGTGTTGAGTCGAGTCGAGTCGAGTCGATAGTCGAGTCGAGTCGAGTCGAGTCGATAGTCGAGTCGATAGTCGAGTCGATAGTCGAGTCGATAGTCGAGTCGATAGTCGAGTCGATAGTCGAGTCGAGTCGAGTCGATAGTCGAGTCGAGTCGAGTCGATAGTCGAGTCGATAGTCGAGTCGATAGTCGAGTCGATAGTCGAGTCGATAGTCGAGTTGAGTCGAGTCGAGTCGAGTCGATAGTCGAGTCGAGTCGAGTCGAGTCGATAGTCGAGTCGATAGTCGAGTCGATAGTCGAGTCGATAGTCGAGTCGATAGTCGAGTCGATAGTCGAGTCGATAGTCGAGTCGATAGTCGAGTCGATAGTCGAGTCGATAGTCGAGTCGATAGTCGAGTCGATAGTCGAGTCGATAGTCGAGTCGATAGTCGAGTCGATAGTCGAGTCGATAGTCGAGTCGAGTCGAGTCGATAGTCGAGTCGATAGTCGAGTCGATAGTCGAGTCGATAGTCGAGTCGATAGTCGAGTCGATAGTCGAGTCGAGTCGAGTCGAGTCGATAGTCGAGTCGATAGTCGAGTCGATAGTCGAGTTGAGTCGAGTCGAGTCGAGTCGATAGTCGAGTCGAGTCGAGTCGAGTCGATAGTCGAGTTGAGTCGAGTCGAGTCGAGTCGATAGTCGAGTCGAGTCGAGTCGAGTCGATAGTCGAGTCGATAGTCGAGTCGATAGTCGAGTCGATAGTCGAGTCGAGTCGATAGTCGAGTCGATAGTCGAGTCGATAGTCGAGTCGATAGTCGAGTCGATAGTCGAGTCGATAGTCGAGCCGATAGTCGAGTCGATAGTCGAGTCGATAGTCGAGTCGATAGTCGAGTCGATAGTCGAGTCGATAGTCGAGTCGATAGTCGAGTCGATAGTCGAGTCGATAGTCGAGCCGATAGTCGAGTCGATAGTCGAGTCGATAGTCGAGTCGATAGTCGAGTCGATAGTCGAGTCGATAGTCCAGTCGAGTCGAGTCGATAGTCGAGTCGAGTCGAGTCGATAGTCGAGTCGAGTCGAGTCGAGGATAGTCGATAGTCGATAGTCGAGTCCAGTCGAGTCGATAGTCGAGTCGATAGTCGAGTCGATAGTCGAGTCGATAGTCGAGTCGAGTCGATAGTCGAGTCGATAGTCGAGTCGATAGTCGAGTCGATAGTCGAGTCGATAGTCGAGTCGATAGTCGAGCCGATAGTCGAGTCGATAGTCGAGTCGATAGTCGAGTCGATAGTCGAGTCGATAGTCGAGTCGATAGTCGAGTCGATAGTCGAGTCGATAGTCGAGTCGATAGTCGAGCCGATAGTCGAGTCGATAGTCGAGTCGATAGTCGAGTCGATAGTCGAGTCGATAGTCGAGTCGATAGTCCAGTCGAGTCGAGTCGATAGTCGAGTCGAGTCGAGTCGATAGTCGAGTCGATAGTCGAGTCGATAGTCGAGTCGATAGTCGAGTCGATAGTCGAGTCGATAGTCGAGTCGATAGTCGAGTCGATAGTCGAGTCGATAGTCGAGTCGATAGTCGAGTCGATAGTCGAGTCGATAGTCGAGTCGATAGTCGAGTCGAGTCGAGTCGATAGTCGAGTCGATAGTCGAGTCGATAGTCGAGTCGATAGTCGAGTCGAGTCGATAGTCGAGTCGAGTCGATAGTCGAGTCGAGTCGATAGTCGAGTCGATAGTCGAGTCGATAGTCGAGTCGATAGTCGAGTCGATAGTCGAGTCGATAGTCGAGTCGAGTCGAGTCGATAGTCGAGTCGAGTCGATAGTCGAGTCGATAGTCGAGTCGATAGTCGAGTCGATAGTCGAGTCGATAGTCGAGTCGATAGTCGAGTCGATAGTCGAGTCGATAGTCGAGTCGATAGTCGAGTCGATAGTCGAGTCGATAGTCGAGTCGATAGTCGAGTCGATAGTCGAGTCGATAGTCGAGTCGATAGTCGAGTCGATAGTCGAGTCGATAGTCGAGTCGATAGTCGAGTCGATAGTCGAGTCGATAGTCGAGTCGATAGCGAGTAGATAGTCGAGTCGTAGTCGAGTCGAGTCGATAGTCGAGGTCGATTAGTCGAGTCGATAGTCGAGTCGATAGTCGAGTCGATAGTCGAGTCGATAGTCGAGTCGATAGTCGAGTCGATAGTCGAGTCGAGTCGAGTCGAGTCGATAGTCGAGTCGATAGTCGAGTCGATAGTCGTGTTGAGTCGAGTCGAGTCGAGTCGATAGTCGAGTCGAGTCGAGTCGAGTCGATAGGTCGAGTCGATAGTCGAGTCGATAGTCGAGTCGATAGTCGAGTCGATAGTCGAGTCGATAGTCGAGTCGAGTCGAGTCGATAGTCGAGTCGAGTCGAGTCGATAGTCGAGTCGATAGTCGAGTCGATAGTCGAGTCGATAGTCGAGTCGATAGTCGAGTCGATAGTCGAGTTGAGTCGAGTCGAGTCGAGTCGATAGTCGAGTCGAGTCGAGTCGAGTCGATAGTCGAGTCGATAGTCGAGTCGATAGTCGAGTCGATAGTCGAGTCGATAGTCGAGTCGAGTCGAGTCGATAGTCGAGTCGATAGTCGAGTCGATAGTCGAGTCGATAGTCGAGTCGATAGTCGAGTCGATAGTCGAGTCGATAGTCGAGTCGATAGTCGAGTCGATAGTCGAGTCGAGTCGAGTCGATAGTCGAGTCGATAGTCGAGTCGATAGTCGAGTCGATAGTCGAGTCCGAGTCGATAGTCAACGTCGAGTCGATAGTCGAGTCGAGTCGATAGTCGAGTCGATAGTCGAGTCGATAGTCGAGTCGATAGTCGAGTCGATAGTCGAGTCGATAGTCGAGTCGAGTCGAGTCGATAGTCGA
The DNA here is from genome assembly GCA_933228935.1 of Pemphredon lugubris. NCBI lineage: Eukaryota > Metazoa > Arthropoda > Insecta > Hymenoptera > Crabronidae > Pemphredon > Pemphredon lugubris. The sequence goes on along the minus strand of OW121815.1, from coordinate 38,323,532 downwards.
GTCGAGTCGATAGTCGAGTCGATAGTCGAGTCGATAGTCGAGTCGATGAGTCGATAGTCGAGTCGATAGTCGAGTCGATAGTCGAGTCGATAGTCGAGTCGATAGTCGAGTCGATAGTCGAGTCGATAGTCGAGTCGATAGTCGAGTCGATAGTCGAGTCGATAGTCGAGTCGATAGTCGAGTCGATAGTCGAGTCGATAGTCGAGTCGATAGTCGAGTCGATAGTCGAGTCGATAGTCGAGTCGATAGTCGAGTCGATAGTCGAGTCGATAGTCGAGTCGAGTCGAGTCGATAGTCGAGTCGATAGTCGAGTCGATAGTCGAGTCGATAGTCGAGTCGATAGTCGAGTCGATAGTCGAGTCGATAGTCGAGTCGATAGTCGAGTCGAGTCGAGTCGATAGTCGAGTCGAGTCGAGTCGATAGTCGAGTCGAGTCGAGTCGAGTCGATAGTCGAGTCGAGTCGATAGTCGAGTCGATAGTCGAGTCGATAGTCGAGTCGAGTCGATAGTCGAGTCGATAGTCGAGTCGATAGTCGAGTCGATAGTCGAGTCGATAGTCGAGTCGATAGTCGAGTCGATAGTCGAGTCGAGTCGATAGTCGAGTCGATAGTCGAGTCGATAGTCGAGTCGAGTCGATAGTCGAGTCGATAGTCGAGTCGATAGTCGAGTCGATAGTCGAGTCGATAGTCGAGTCGATAGTCGAGTCGATAGTCGAGTCGATAGTCGAGTCGATAGTCGAGTCGATAGTCGAGTCGATAGTCGAGTCGATAGTCGAGTCGATAGTCGAGTCGATAGTCGAGTCGATAGTCGAGTCGATAGTCGAGTCGATAGTCGAGTCGATAGTCGAGTCGATAGTCGAGTCGATAGTCGAGTCGATAGTCGAGTCGATAGTCGAGTCGATAGTCGAGTCGATAGTCGAGTCGATAGTCGAGTCGATAGTCGAGTCGATAGTCGAGTCGATAGTCGAGTCGATAGTCGAGTCGATAGTCGAGTCGATAGTCGAGTCGATAGTCGAGTCGATAGTCGAGTCGATAGTCGAGTCGATAGTCGAGTCGATAGTCGAGTCGATAGTCGAGTCGATAGTCGAGTCGATAGTCGAGTCGATAGTCGAGTCGATAGTCGAGTCGATAGTCGAGTCGATAGTCGAGTCGATAGTCGAGTCGATAGTCGAGTCGATAGTCGAGTCGATAGTCGAGTCGATAGTCGAGTCGATAGTCGAGTCGATAGTCGAGTCGATAGTCGAGTCGATAGTCGAGTCGATAGTCGAGTCGATAGTCGAGTCGATAGTCGAGTCGATAGTCGAGTCGATAGTCGAGTCGATAGTCGAGTCGATAGTCGAGTCGATAGTCGAGTCGATAGTCGAGTCGATAGTCGAGTCGATAGTCGAGTCGATAGTCGAGTCGATAGTCGAGTCGATAGTCGAGTCGATAGTCGAGTCGAGTCGATAGTCGAGTCGATAGTCGAGTCGATAGTCGAGTCGATAGTCGAGTCGATAGTCGAGTCGATAGTCGAGTCGATAGTCGAGTCGATAGTCGAGTCGATAGTCGAGTCGAGTCGATAGTCGAGTCGATAGTCGAGTCGATAGTCGAGTCGATAGTCGAGTCGATAGTCGAGTCGATAGTCGAGTCGATAGTCGAGTCGATAGTCGAGTCGATAGTCGAGTCGATAGTCGAGTCGATAGTCGAGTCGATAGTCGAGTCGATAGTCGAGTCGAGTCGAGTCGATAGTCGAGTCGAGTCGAGTCGATAGTCGAGTCGAGTCGAGTCGATAGTCGAGTCGATAGTCGAGTCGATAGTCGAGTCGATAGTCGAGTCGAGTCGAGTCGAGTCGATAGTCGAGTCGATAGTCGAGTCGATAGTCGAGTTGAGTCGAGTCGAGTCGAGTCGATAGTCGAGTCGATAGTCGAGTCGATAGTCGAGTCGAGTCGAGTCGATAGTCGAGTCGAGTCGAGTCGATAGTCGAGTCGATAGTCGAGTCGATAGTCGAGTCGATAGTCGAGTCGATAGTCCAGTCGATAGTCGAGTTGAGTCGAGTCGAGTCGAGTCGATAGTCGAGTCGAGTCGAGTCGAGTCGATAGTCGAGTCGATAGTCGAGTCGATAGTCGAGTCGATAGTCGAGTCGATAGTCGAGTCGAGTCGATAGTCGAGTCGATAGTCGAGTCGATAGTCGAGTCGATAGTCGAGTCGATAGTCGAGTCGATAGTCGAGTCGATAGTCGAGTCGAGTCGAGTCGATAGTCGAGTCGATAGTCGAGTCGATAGTCGAGAGTCGAGTCGATAGTCGAGTCGAGTCGATAGTCGAGTCGAGTCGATAGTCGAGTCGATAGTCGAGTCGATAGTCGAGTCGATAGTCGAGTCGATAGTCGAGTCGAGTCGAGTCGATAGTCGAGTCGAGTCGAGTCGATAGTCGAGTCGATAGTCGAGTCGATAGTCGAGTCGATAGTCGAGTCGATAGTCGAGTCGATAGTCGAGTCGATAGTCGAGTCGATAGTCGAGTCGATAGTCGAGTCGATAGTCGAGTCGATAGTCGAGTCGATAGTCGAGTCGATAGTCGAGTCGATAGTCGAGTCGATAGTCGAGTCGATAGTCGAGTCGATAGTCGAGTCGATAGTCGAGTCGATAGTCGAGTCGATAGTCGAGTCGATAGTCGAGTCGATAGTCGAGTCGATAGTCGAGTCGATAGTCGAGTCGAGTCGAGTCGATAGTCGAGTCGATAGTCGAGTCGATAGTCGAGTCGATAGTCGAGTCGAGTCGATAGTCGAGTCGAGTCGATAGTCGAGTCGATAGTCGAGTCGATAGTCGAGTCGATAGTCGAGTCGATAGTCGAGTCGAGTCGAGTCGATAGTCGAGTCGATAGTCGAGTCGATAGTCGAGTCGATAGTCGAGTCGATAGTCGAGTCGATAGTCGAGTCGATAGTCGAGTCGATAGTCGAGTCGATAGTCGAGTCGATAGTCGAGTCGATAGTCGAGTCGATAGTCGAGTCGATAGTCGAGTCGATAGTCGAGTCGATAGTCGAGTCGATAGTCGAGTCGATAGTCGAGTCGATAGTCGAGTCGATAGTCGAGTCGATAGTCGAGTCGATAGTCGAGTCGATAGTCGAGTCGATAGTCGAGTCGATAGTCGAGTCGATAGTCGAGTCGATAGTCGAGTCGATAGTCGAGTCGATAGTCGAGTCGATAGTCGAGTCGAGTCGAGTCGATAGTCGAGTCGATAGTCGAGTCGATAGTCGAGTCGATAGTCGAGTCGATAGTCGAGTCGATAGTCGATAGTCGAGTCGATAGTCGAGTCGATAGTCGAGTTGAGTCGGGTCGAGTCGAGTCGATAGTCGAGTCGAGTCGAGTCGAGTCGATAGTCGAGTCGATAGTCGAGTCGATAGTCGAGTCGATAGTCGAGTCGAGTCGAGTCGATAGTCGAGTCGATAGTCGAGTCGATAGTCGAGTCGATAGTCGAGTCGATAGTCGAGTCGATAGTCGAGTCGATAGTCGAGTCGATAGTCGAGTCGATAGTCGAGTCGATAGTCGAGTCGATAGTCGAGTCGATAGTCGAGTCGATAGTCGAGTCGATAGTCGAGTCGATAGTCGAGTCGATAGTCGAGCCGATAGTCGAGTCGATAGTCGAGTCGATAGTCGAGTCGATAGTCGAGTCGATAGTCGAGTCGATAGTCGAGTCGATAGTCCAGTCGAGTCGAGTCGATAGTCGAGTCGAGTCGAGTCGATAGTCGAGTCGATAGTCGAGTCGATAGTCGAGTCGATAGTCGAGTCGATAGTCGAGTCGAGTCGAGTCGATAGTCGAGTCGAGTCGAGTCGATAGTCGAGTCGAGTCGAGTCGAGTCGATAGTCGAGTCGAGTCGATAGTCGAGTCGATAGTCGAGTCGATAGTCGAGTCGATAGTCGAGTCGAGTCGATAGTCGAGTCGATAGTCGAGTCGATAGTCGAGTCGATAGTCGAGTCGATAGTCGAGTCGAGTCGATAGTCGAGTCGATAGTCGAGTCGATAGTCGAGTCGATAGTCGAGTCGATAGTCGAGTCGATAGTCGAGTCGATAGTCGAGTCGATAGTCGAGTCGATAGTCGAGTCGATAGTCGAGTCGATAGTCGAGTCGATAGTCGAGTCGATAGTCGAGTCGATAGTCGAGTCGATAGTCGAGTCGATAGTCGAGTCGATAGTCGAGTCGATAGTCGAGTCGATAGTCGAGTCGATAGTCGAGTCGATAGTCGAGTCGATAGTCGAGCCGATAGTCGAGTCGATAGTCGAGTCGATAGTCGAGTCGATAGTCGAGTCGATAGTCGAGTCGATAGTCGAGTCGATAGTCGAGTCGAGTCGAGTCGATAGTCGAGTCGAGTCGAGTCGATAGTCGAGTCGATAGTCGAGTCGATAGTCGAGTCGATAGTCGAGTCGATAGTCGAGTCGAGTCGAGTCGATAGTCGAGTCGAGTCGAGTCGATAGTCGAGTCGAGTCGAGTCGAGTCGATAGTCGAGTCGAGTCGATAGTCGAGTCGATAGTCGAGTCGATAGTCGAGTCGATAGTCGAGTCGAGTCGATAGTCGAGTCGATAGTCGAGTCGATAGTCGAGTCGATAGTCGAGTCGATAGTCGAGTCGAGTCGATAGTCGAGTCGATAGTCGAGTCGATAGTCGAGTCGATAGTCGAGTCGATAGTCGAGTCGATAGTCGAGTCGATAGTCGAGTCGATAGTCGAGTCGATAGTCGAGTCGATAGTCGAGTCGATAGTCGAGTCGATAGTCGAGTCGATAGTCGAGTCGATAGTCGAGTCGATAGTCGAGTCGATAGTCGAGTCGATAGTCGAGTCGATAGTCGAGTCGATAGTCGAGTCGATAGTCGAGTCGATAGTCGAGTCGATAGTCGAGTCGATAGTCGAGTCGATAGTCGAGTCGATAGTCGAGTCGATAGTCGAGTCGATAGTCGAGTCGATAGTCGAGTCGATAGTCGAGTCGATAGTCGAGTCGATAGTCGAGTCGATAGTCGAGTCGATAGTCGAGTCGATAGTCGAGTCGATAGTCGAGTCGATAGTCGAGTCGATAGTCGAGTCGATAGTCGAGTCGATAGTCGAGTCGATAGTCGAGTCGATAGTCGAGTCGATAGTCGAGTCGATAGTCGAGTCGATAGTCGAGTCGATAGTCGAGTCGATAGTCGAGTCGATAGTCGAGTCGATAGTCGAGTCGATAGTCGAGTCGATAGTCGAGTCGATAGTCGAGTCGATAGTCGAGTCGATAGTCGAGTCGATAGTCGAGTCGATAGTCGAGTCGATAGTCGAGTCGATAGTCGAGTCGATAGTCGAGTCGATAGTCGAGTCGATAGTCGAGTCGATAGTCGAGTCGATAGTCGAGTCGATAGTCGAGTCGATAGTCGAGTCGAGTCGATAGTCGAGTCGATAGTCGAGTCGATAGTCGAGTCGATAGTCGAGTCGATAGTCGAGTCGATAGTCGAGTCGATAGTCGAGTCGATAGTCGAGTCGATAGTCGAGTCGATAGTCGAGTCGATAGTCGAGTCGAGTCGAGTCGATAGTCGAGTCGAGTCGAGTCGATAGTCGAGTCGAGTCGAGTCGATAGTCGAGTCGATAGTCGAGTCGATAGTCGAGTCGATAGTCGAGTCGATAGTCGAGTCGAGTCGAGTCGAGTCGATAGTCGAGTCGATAGTCGAGTCGATAGTCGAGTTGAGTCGAGTCGAGTCGAGTCGATAGTCGAGTCGAGTCGAGTCGATAGTCGAGTCGATAGTCGAGTCGATAGTCGAGTCGATAGTCGAGTCGATAGTCGAGTCGAGTCGAGTCGATAGTCGAGTCGAGTCGAGTCGATAGTCGAGTCGATAGTCGAGTCGATAGTCGAGTCGATAGTCGAGTCGATAGTCCAGTCGATAGTCGAGTTGAGTCGAGTCGAGTCGAGTCGATAGTCGAGTCGAGTCGAGTCGAGTCGATAGTCGAGTCGATAGTCGAGTCGATAGTCGAGTCGATAGTCGAGTCGATAGTCGAGTCGAGTCGAGTCGATAGTCGAGTCGATAGTCGAGTCGATAGTCGAGTCGATAGTCGAGTCGATAGTCGAGTCGATAGTCGAGTCGATAGTCGAGTCGATAGTCGAGTCGAGTCGAGTCGATAGTCGAGTCGATAGTCGAGTCGATAGTCGAGTCGATAGTCGAGTCGAGTCGATAGTCGAGTCGAGTCGATAGTCGAGTCGAGTCGATAGTCGAGTCGAGTCGATAGTCGAGTCGATAGTCGAGTCGATAGTCGAGTCGAGTCGAGTCGATAGTCGAGTCGAGTCGAGTCGATAGTCGAGTCGATAGTCGAGTCGATAGTCGAGTCGATAGTCGAGTCGATAGTCGAGTCGATAGTCGAGTCGATAGTCGAGTCGATAGTCGAGTCGATAGTCTAGTGGATAGTCGAGTCGATAGTCGAGTCGATAGTCGAGTCGATAGTCGAGTCGATAGTCGAGTCGATAGTCGAGTCGATAGTCGAGTCGATAGTCGAGTCGATAGTCGAGTCGATAGTCGAGTCGATAGTCGAGTCGATAGTCGAGTCGATAGTCGAGTCGATAGTCGAGTCGATAGTCGAGTCGAGTCGAGTCGATAGTCGAGTCGATAGTCGAGTCGATAGTCGAGTCGATAGTCGAGTCGAGTCGATAGTCGAGTCGAGTCGATAGTCGAGTCGAGTCGATAGTCGAGTCGATAGTCGAGTCGATAGTCGAGTCGATAGTCGAGTCGATAGTCGAGTCGATAGTCGAGTCGAGTCGAGTCGATAGTCGAGTCGAGTCGAGTCGATAGTCGAGTCGATAGTCGAGTCGATAGTCGAGTCGATAGTCGAGTCGATAGTCGAGTCGATAGTCGAGTCGATAGTCGAGTCGATAGTCGAGTCGATAGTCGAGTCGATAGTCGAGTCGATAGTCGAGTCGATAGTCGAGTCGATAGTCGAGTCGATAGTCGAGTCGATAGTCGAGTCGATAGTCGAGTCGATAGTCGAGTCGATAGTCGAGTCGATAGTCGAGTCGATAGTCGAGTCGATAGTCGAGTCGATAGTCGAGTCGATAGTCGAGTCGATAGTCGAGTCGATAGTCGAGTCGATAGTCGAGTCGATAGTCGAGTCGAGTCGAGTCGATAGTCGAGTCGATAGTCGAGTCGATAGTCGAGTCGATAGTCGAGTCGATAGTCGAGTCGAGTCGAGTCGAGTCGATAGTCGAGTCGATAGTCGAGTCGATAGTCGAGTTGAGTCGAGTCGAGTCGAGTCGATAGTCGAGTCGAGTCGAGTCGAGTCGATAGTCGAGTTGAGTCGAGTCGAGTCGAGTCGATAGTCGAGTCGAGTCGAGTCGAGTCGATAGTCGAGTCGATAGTCGAGTCGATAGTCGAGTCGATAGTCGAGTCGAGTCGAGTCGATAGTCGAGTCGATAGTCGAGTCGATAGTCGAGTCGATAGTCGAGTCGATAGTCGAGTCGATAGTCGAGCCGATAGTCGAGTCGATAGTCGAGTCGATAGTCGAGTCGATAGTCGAGTCGATAGTCGAGTCGATAGTCGAGTCGATAGTCGAGTCGATAGTCGAGTCGATAGTCGAGCCGATAGTCGAGTCGATAGTCGAGTCGATAGTCGAGTCGATAGTCGAGTCGATAGTCGAGTCGATAGTCCAGTCGAGTCGAGTCGATAGTCGAGTCGAGTCGAGTCGATAGTCGAGTCGAGTCGAGTCGAGGATAGTCGATAGTCGATAGTCGAGTCCAGTCGAGTCGATAGTCGAGTCGAGTCGATAGTCGAGTCGATAGTCGAGTCGATAGTCGAGTCGATAGTCGAGTCGATAGTCGAGTCGATAGTCGAGCCGATAGTCGAGTCGATAGTCGAGTCGATAGTCGAGTCGATAGTCGAGTCGATAGTCGAGTCGATAGTCGAGTCGATAGTCGAGTCGATAGTCGAGTCGATAGTCGAGCCGATAGTCGAGTCGATAGTCGAGTCGATAGTCGAGTCGATAGTCGAGTCGATAGTCGAGTCGATAGTCCAGTCGAGTCGAGTCGATAGTCGAGTCGAGTCGAGTCGATAGTCGAGTCGATAGTCGAGTCGATAGTCGAGTCGATAGTCGAGTCGATAGTCGAGTCGATAGTCGAGTCGATAGTCGAGTCGATAGTCGAGTCGATAGTCGAGTCGATAGTCGAGTCGATAGTCGAGTCGATAGTCGAGTCGATAGTCGAGTCGATAGTCGAGTCGATAGTCGAGTCGATAGTCGAGTCGATAGTCGAGTCGATAGTCGAGTCGATAGTCGAGTCGATAGTCGAGTTGAGTCGAGTCGAGTCGAGTCGATAGTCGAGTCGAGTCGAGTCGAGTCGATAGTCGAGTCGATAGTCGAGTCGATAGTCGAGTCGATAGTCGAGTCGATAGTCGAGTCGAGTCGAGTCGATAGTCGAGTCGATAGTCGAGTCGATAGTCGAGTCGATAGTCGAGTCGATAGTCGAGTCGATAGTCGAGTCGATAGTCGAGTCGATAGTCGAGTCGATAGTCGAGTCGATAGTCGAGTCGATAGTCGAGTCGATAGTCGAGTCGATAGTCGAGTCGATAGTCGAGTCGATAGTCGAGTCGATAGTCGAGTCGAGTCGAGTCGAGTCGATAGTCGAGTCGATAGTCGAGTCGATAGTCGAGTCGATAGTCGAGTCGAGTCGAGTCGAGTCGATAGTCGAGTCGATAGTCGAGTCGATAGTCGAGTCGATAGTCGAGTCGATAGTCGAGTCGAGTCGAGTCGATAGTCGAGTCGAGTCGAGTCGATAGTCGAGTCGAGTCGAGTCGAGTCGATAGTCGAGTCGAGTCGATAGTCGAGTCGATAGTCGAGTCGATAGTCGAGTCGATAGTCGAGTCGAGTCGATAGTCGAGTCGATAGTCGAGTCGATAGTCGAGTCGATAGTCGAGTCGATAGTCGAGTCGATAGTCGAGTCGATAGTCGAGTCGATAGTCGAGTCGATAGTCGAGTCGATAGTCGAGTCGATAGTCGAGTCGAGTCGAGTCGATAGTCGAGTCGAGTCGAGTCGACAGTCGAGTCGAGGATAGTCGATAGTCGAGTCGAGTCGAGTCGATAGTCGAGTCGATAGTCGAGTCGAGTCGAGTCGATAGTCGAGTCGAGTCGAGTCGATAGTCGAGTCGATAGTCGAGTCGATAGTCGAGTCGATAGTCGAGTCGATAGTCGAGTCGATAGTCGAGTCGATAGTCGAGTCGATAGTCGAGTCGATAGTCGAGTCGATAGTCGAGTCGATAGTCGAGTCGATAGTCGAGTCGATAGTCGAGTCGATAGTCGAGTCGATAGTCGAGTCGATAGTCCAGTCGAGTCGAGTCGATAGTTGAGTCGAGTCGAGTCGATAGTCGAGTCGAGTCGAGTCGATAGTCGAGTCGAGTCGAGTCGAGGATAGTCGATAGTCGATAGTCGAGTCCAGTCGAGTCGATAGTCGAGTCGATAGTCGAGTCGAGTCGATAGTCGAGTCGAGTCGATAGTCGAGTCGATAGTCGAGTCGATAGTCGAGTCGATAGTCGAGTCGATAGTCGAGTCGATAGTCGAGTCGATAGTCGAGTCGATAGTCGAGTCGATAGTCGAGTCGATAGTCGAGTCGATAGTCGAGTCGATAGTCGAGTCGATAGTCGAGTCGATAGTCGAGTCGATAGTCGAGTCGATAGTCGAGTCGATAGTCGAGTCGATAGTCGAGTCGATAGTCGAGTCGATAGTCGAGTCGATAGTCGAGTCGATAGTCGAGTCGATAGTCGAGTCGATAGTCGAGTCGATAGTCGAGTCGATAGTCGAGTCGATAGTCGAATCGATAGTCGAGTCGATAGTCGAGTCGATAGTCGAGTCGATAGTCGAGCCGATAGTCGAGTCGATAGTCGAGTCGATAGTCGAGTCGATAGTCGAGTCGAGTCGAGTCGAGGATAGTCGATAGTCGATAGTCGAGTCCAGTCGAGTCGATAGTCGAGTCGATAGTCGAGTCGATAGTCGAGTCGAGTCGATAGTCGAGTCGATAGTCGAGTCGATAGTCGAGTCGATAGTCGAGTCGATAGTCGAGTCGATAGTCGAGTCGATAGTCGAGTCGATAGTCGAGTCGATAGTCGAGTCGATAGTCGAGTCGATAGTCGAGTCGATAGTCGAGTCGATAGTCGAGTCGATAGTCGAGTCGATAGTCGAGTCGATAGTCGAGTCGATAGTCGAGTCGATAGTCGAGTCGATAGTCGAGTCGATAGTCGAGTCGATAGTCGAGTCGATAGTCGAGTCGATAGTCGAGTCGATAGTCGAGTCGATAGTCGAGTCGATAGTCGAGTCGATAGTCGAGTCGATAGTCGAGTCGATAGTCGAGTCGATAGTCGAGTCGATAGTCGAGTCGATAGTCGAGTCGATAGTCGAGTCGATAGTCGAGTCGATAGTCGAGTCGATAGTCGAGTCGATAGTCGAGTCGATAGTCGAGTCGATAGTCGAGTCGATAGTCGAGTCGATAGTCGAGTCGATAGTCGAGTCGATAGTCGAGTCGATAGTCGAGTCGATAGTCGAGTCGATAGTCGAGTCGATAGTCGAGTCGATAGTCGAGTCGATAGTCGAGTCGATAGTCGAGTCGATAGTCGAGTCGATAGTCGAGTCGATAGTCGAGTCGATAGTCGAGTCGATAGTCGAGTCGATAGTCGAGTCGATAGTCGAGTCGATAGTCGAGTCGATAGTCGAGTCGATAGTCGAGTCGATAGTCGAGTCGATAGTCGAGTCGATAGTCGAGTCGATAGTCGAGTCGATAGTCGAGTCGATAGTCGAGTCGATAGTCGAGTCGATAGTCGAGTCGATAGTCGAGTCGATAGTCGAGTCGATAGTCGAGTCGATAGTCGAGTCGATAGTCGAGTCGATAGTCGAGTCGATAGTCGAGTCGATAGTCGAGTCGATAGTCGAGTCGATAGTCGAGTCGATAGTCGAGTCGATAGTCGAGTCGATAGTCGAGTCGATAGTCGAGTCGATAGTCGAGTCGATAGTCGAGTCGATAGTCGAGTCGATAGTCGAGTCGATAGTCGAGTCGATAGTCGAGTCGATAGTCGAGTCGATAGTCGAGTCGATAGTCGAGTCGATAGTCGAGTCGATAGTCGAGTCGATAGTCGAGTCGATAGTCGACTCGATAGTCGAGTCGATAGTCGAGTCGATAGTCGAGTCGATAGTCGAGTCGATAGTCGAGTCGATAGTCGAGTCGAGTCGAGTCGAGTCGAGTCGATAGTCGAGTCGATAGTCGAGTCGATAGTCGAGTCGAGTCGAGTCGAGTCGAGTCGATTCGAGTCGAGTCGATAGTCGAGTCGAGTCGAGTCGATAGTCGAGTCGAGTCGAGTCGATAGTCGAGTCGAGTCGAGTCGAGTCGAGTCGAGTCGATAGTCGAGTCGAGTCGATAGTCGAGTCGAGTCGAGTCGAATCGATAGTCGAGTCGAGTCGAGTCGATAGTCGAGTCGAGTCGAGTCGATAGTCGAGTCGAGTCGAGTCGAGTCGATAGTCGAGTCGATAGTCGAGTCGATAGTCGAGTCGATAGTCGAGTCGATAGTCGAGTCGATAGTCGAGTCGATAGTCGAGTCGATAGTCGAGTCGATAGTCGAGTCGATAGTCGAGTCGATAGTCGAGTCGATAGTCGAGTCGATAGTCGAGTCGATAGTCGAGTCGATAGTCGAGTCGATAGTCGAGTCGATAGTCGAGTCGATAGTCGAGTCGATAGTCGAGTCGATAGTCG
>OW121815.1:38265264-38311640 GCA_933228935.1 Pemphredon lugubris | reverse complement strand
ACTATCGACTATCGACTATCGACTATCGACTATCGACTATCGACTATCGACTATCGACTATCGACTATCGACTATCGACTATCGACTATCGACTATCGACTATCGACTATCGACTATCGACTATCGACTATCGACTATCGACTCGACTATCGACTCGACTATCGACTCGACTATCGACTCGACTCGACTATCGACTCGACTATCGACTCGACTCGACTATCGACTCGACTCGACTATCGACTCGACTATCGACTATCGACTATCGACTATCGACTATCGACTATCGACTATCGACTATCGACTATCGACTATCGACTATCGACTATCGACTATCGACTATCGACTATCGACTATCGACTATCGACTATCGACTATCGACTATCGACTATCGACTATCGACTATCGACTATCGACTATCGACTATCGACTATCGACTATCGACTATCGACTATCGACTATCGACTATCGACTATCGACTATCGACTATCGACTATCGACTATCGACTATCGACTATCGACTATCGACTATCGACTATCGACTATCGACTATCGACTATCGACTATCGACTATCGACTATCGACTATCGACTATCGACTATCGACTATCGACTATCGACTATCGACTATCGACTATCGACTATCGACTATCGACTATCGACTATCGACTATCGACTATCGACTATCGACTATCGACTATCGACTATCGACTATCGACTATCGACTATCGACTATCGACTATCGACTATCGACTATCGACTATCGACTATCGACTATCGACTATCGACTATCGACTACCGACTATCGACTATCGACTATCGACTCGACTATCGACTCGACTCGACTATCGACTATCGACTCGACTATCGACTCGACTATCGACTATCGACTATCGACTATCGACTATCGACTATCGACTATCGACTATCGCCTATCGACTATCGACTATCGACTATCGACTATCGACTATCGACTATCGACTATCGACTATCGACTATCGACTATCGACTATCGACTATCGACTATCGACTATCGACTATCGACTATCGACTATCGACTATCGACTATCGACTATCGACTATCGACTATCGACTATCGACTATCGACTCGACTATCGACTCGACTATCGACTCGACTATCGACTCGACTCGACTATCGACTCGACTATCGACTCGACTCGACTATCGACTCGACTCGACTATCGACTCGACTATCGACTATCGACTATCGACTATCGACTATCGACTATCGACTATCGACTATCGACTATCGACTATCGACTATCGACTATCGACTATCGACTATCGACTATCGACTATCGACTATCGACTATCGACTATCGACTATCGACTATCGACTATCGACTATCGACTATCGACTATCGACTATCGACTATCGACTATCGACTATCGACTATCGACTATCGACTATCGACTATCGACTCGACTATCGACTCGACTCGACTATCGACTCGACTATCGACTCGACTCGACTATCGACTATCGACTATCGACTATCGACTATCGACTATCGACTATCGACTATCGACTATCGACTATCGACTATCGACTATCGACTATCGACTATCGACTATCGACTATCGACTATCGACTATCGACTATCGACTATCGACTATCGACTATCGACTATCGACTATCGACTATCGACTATCGACTATCGACTATCGACTATCGACTATCGACTATCGACTATCGACTATCGACTATCGACTATCGACTATCGACTATCGACTATCGACTATCGACTATCGACTATCGACTATCGACTATCGACTATCGACTATCGACTATCGACTATCGACTATCGACTATCGACTATCGACTATCGACTATCGACTATCGACTATCGACTATCGACTATCGACTATCGACTATCGACTATCGACTATCGACTATCGACTATCGACTATCGACTATCGACTATCGACTATCGACTATCGACTATCGACTATCGACTATCGACTATCGACTATCGACTATCGACTATCGACTATCGACTATCGACTATCGACTATCGACTATCGACTATCGACTATCGACTATCGACTATCGACTATCGACTATCGACTATCGACTATCGACTATCGACTATCGACTATCGACTATCGACTATCGACTCGACTATCGACTCGACTATCGACTCGACTATCGACTCGACTCGACTATCGACTCGACTATCGACTCGACTCGACTATCGACTCGACTCGACTATCGACTCGACTATCGACTATCGACTATCGACTATCGACTATCGACTATCGACTATCGACTATCGACTATCGACTATCGACTATCGACTATCGACTATCGACTATCGACTATCGACTATCGACTATCGACTATCGACTATCGACTATCGACTATCGACTACCGACTATCGACTATCGACTATCGACTCGACTATCGACTCGACTATCGACTATCGACTCGACTATCGACTCAACTATCGACTATCGACTATCGACTATCGACTATCGACTATCGACTATCGACTATCGCCTATCGACTATCGACTATCGACTATCGACTATCGACTATCGACTATCGACTATCGACTATCGACTATCGACTATCGACTATCGACTATCGACTATCGACTATCGACTATCGACTATCGACTATCGACTATCGACTATCGACTATCGACTATCGACTATCGACTATCGACTATCGACTATCGACTATCGACTATCGACTATCGACTATCGACTATCGACTATCGACTATCGACTATCGACTCGACTATCGACTCTACTATCGACTCGACTATCGACTCGACTCGACTATCGACTCGACTATCGACTCGACTCGACTATCGACTCGACTCGACTATCGACTCGACTATCGACTATCTACTATCGACTATCGACTATCGACTATCGACTATCGACTATCGACTATCGACTATCGACTATCGACTATCGACTATCGACTATCGACTATCGACTATCGACTATCGACTATCGACTATCGACTATCGACTATCGACTATCGACTATCGACTATCGACTATCGACTATCGACTATCGACTATCGACTATCGACTATCGACTATCGACTATTGACCACCGACTATCGACTATCGACTATCGACTCGACTATCGACTCGACTATCGACTCGACTCGACTATCGACTCGACTATCGACTCGACTCGACTATCGACTCGACTATCGACTCGACTCGACTATCGACTCGACTATCGACTATCGACTATCGACTATCGACTATCGACTATCGACTATCGACTATCGACTATCGACTATCGACTATCGACTATCGACTATCGACTATCGACTATCGACTATCGACTATCGACTATCGACTATCGACTATCGACTATCGACTATCGACTATCGACTATCGACTATCGACTATCGACTATCGACTATCGACTATCGACTATCGACTATCGACTATCGACTATCGACTATCGACTATCGACTATCGACTATGGACTATCGACTATCGACTATCGACTATTCACTACCGACTATCGACTATCGACTATCGACTCGACTATCGACTCGACTATCGACTCGACTCGACTATCGACTCGACTCGACTATCGACTCGACTATCGACTCGACTCGACTCGACTATCGACTCGACTCGACTATCGACTCGACTATCGACTCGACTCGACTATCGACTCGACTATCGACTCGACTCGACTATCGACTCGACTCGACTATCGACTCGACTCGACTATCGACTCGACTCGACTATCGACTCGACTATCGACTCGACTCGACTATCGACTCGACTATCGACTCTACTCGACTATCGACTCGACTCGACTATCGACTCGACTATCGACTCGACTCGACTATCGACTCGACTCGACTATCGACTCGACTATCGACTCGACTATCGACTCGACTATCGACTCGACTATCGACTCGACTATCGACTCGACTATCGACTCGACTATCGACTCGACTATCGACTCGACTATCGATTCGACTATCGACTATCGACTCGACTATCGACTCGACTCGACTATCGACTCGACTATCGACTCGACTATCGACTCGACTCGACTATCGACTCGACTCGACTATCGACTCGACTATCGACTCGACTCGACTATCGACTCGACTATCGACTATCGACTATCGACTATCGACTATCGACTATCGACTATCGACTATCGACTATCGACTATCGACTATCGACTATCGACTATCGACTATCGACTATCGACTATCGACTATCGACTATCGACTATCGACTATCGACTATCGACTATCGACTATCGACTATCGACTATCGACTATCGACTATCGACTATCGACTATCGACTATCGACTATCGACTATCGACTATCGACTATCGACTATCGACTATCGACTATCGACTATCGACTATCGACTATCGACTATCGACTATCGACTATCGACTATCGACTATCGACTATCGACTATCGACTATCGACTATCGACTCGACTATCGACTCGACTATCGACTCGACTATCGACTCGACTCGACTATCGACTCGACTATCGACTCGACTCGACTATCGACTCGACTCGACTATCGACTCGACTCGACTATCGACTATCGACTATCGACTATCGACTATCGACTATCGACTATCGACTATCGACTATCGACTATCGACTATCGACTATCGACTATCGACTATCGACTATCGACTATCGACTATCGACTATCGACTATCGACTATCGACTATCGACTATCGACTATCGACTATCGACTATCGACTATGGACTATCGACTATCGACTATCGACTATCGACTATCGACTATCGACTATCGACTATCGACTATCGACTATCGACTATCGACTATCGACTATCGACTATCGACTATCGACTATCGACTATCGACTATCGACTATCGACTATCGTCTATCGACTCGACTATCGACTCGACTATCGACTCGACTATCGACTCGACTCGACTATCGACTCGACTATCGACTCGACTCGACTATCGACTCGACTCGACTATCGACTCGACTATCGACTATCGACTATCGACTATCGACTATCGACTATCGACTATCGACTATCGACTATCGACTATCGACTATCGACTATCGACTATCGACTATCGACTATCGACTATCGACTATCGACTATCGACTATCGACTATCGACTATCGACTATCGACTACCGACTATCGACTATCGACTATCGACTCGACTATCGACTCGACTCGACTATCGACTATCGACTCGACTATCGACTCGACTATCGACTATCGACTATCGACTATCGACTATCGACTATCGACTATCGACTATCGCCTATCGACTATCGACTATCGACTATCGACTATCGACTATCGACTATCGACTATCGACTATCGACTATCGACTATCGACTATCGACTATCGACTATCGACTATCGACTATCGACTATCGACTATCGACTATCGACTATCGACTATCGACTATCGACTATCGACTCGACTATCGACTCGACTATCGACTCGACTCGACTATCGACTCGACTATCGACTCGACTCGACTATCGACTCGACTCGACTATCGACTCGACTCGACTATCGACTCGACTATCGACTATCGACTATCGACTATCGACTATCGACTATCGACTATCGACTATCGACTATCGACTATCGACTATCGACTATCGACTATCGACTATCGACTATCGACTATCGACTATCGACTATCGACTATCGACTATCGACTATCGACTATCGACTATCGACTATCGACTATCGACTATCGACTATCGACTATTGACTACCGACTATCGACTATCGACTATCGACTCGACTATCGACTCGACTATCGACTCGACTCGACTATCGACTCGACTATCGACTCGACTCGACTATCGACTCGACTATCGACTCGACTCGACTATCGACTCGACTATCGACTATCGACTATCGACTATCGACTATCGACTATCGACTATCGACTATCGACTATCGACTATCGACTATCGACTATCGACTATCGACTATCGACTATCGACTATCGACTATCGACTATCGACTATCGACTATCGACTATCGACTATCGACTATCGACTATCGACTATCGACTATCGACTATCGACTATCGACTATCGACTATCGACTATCGACTATCGACTATCGACTATCGACTATCGACTATCGACTATCGACTATCGACTATCGACTATCGACTATCGACTATCGACTATCGACTATCGACTATCGACTATCGACTATCGACTATCGACTATCGACTATCGACTATCGACTATCGACTATCGACTATCGACTATCGACTATCGACTATCGACTATCGACTATCGACTATCGACTATCGACTATCGACTATCGACTATCGACTATCGACTCGACTATCGACTCGACTCGACTATCGACTCGACTATCGACTCGACTCGACTATCGACTATCGACTATCGACTATCGACTATCGACTATCGACTATCGACTATCGACTATCGACTATCGACTATCGACTATCGACTATCGACTATCGACTATCGACTATCGACTATCGACTATCGACTATCGACTATCGACTATCGACTATCGACTATCGACTATCGACTATCGACTATCGACTATCGACTATCGACTATCGACTATCGACTATCGACTATCGACTATCGACTATCGACTATCGACTATCGACTATCGACTATCGACTATCGACTATCGACTATCGACTATCGACTATCGACTATCGACTATCGACTATCGACTATCGACTATCGACTATCGACTATCGACTATCGACTATCGACTATCGACTATCGACTATCGACTATCGACTATCGACTATCGACTATCGACTATCGACTATCGACTATCGACTCGACTATCGACTCGACTATCGACTCGACTATCGACTCGACTCGACTATCGACTCGACTATCGACTCGACTCGACTATCGACTCGACTCGACTATCGACTCGACTATCGACTATCGACTATCGACTATCGACTATCGACTATCGACTATCGACTATCGACTATCGACTATCGACTATCGACTATCGACTATCGACTATCGACTATCGACTATCGACTATCGACTATCGACTATCGACTATCGACTATCGACTATCGACTACCGACTATCGACTATCGACTATCGACTCGACTATCGACTCGACTCGACTATCGACTATCGACTCGACTATCGACTCAACTATCGACTATCGACTATCGACTATCGACTATCGACTATCGACTATCGACTATCGCCTATCGACTATCGACTATCGACTATCGACTATCGACTATCGACTATCGACTATCGACTATCGACTATCGACTATCGACTATCGACTATCGACTATCGACTATCGACTATCGACTATCGACTATCGACTATCGACTATCGACTATCGACTATCGACTATCGACTATCGACTATCGACTATCGACTATCGACTATCGACTATCGACTATCGACTATCGACTCGACTATCGACTCGACTATCGACTCGACTATCGACTCGACTCGACTATCGACTCGACTATCGACTCGACTCGACTATCGACTCGACTCGACTATCGACTCGACTATCGACTATCGACTATCGACTATCGACTATCGACTATCGACTATCGACTATCGACTATCGACTATCGACTATCGACTATCGACTATCGACTATCGACTATCGACTATCGACTATCGACTATCGACTATCGACTATCGACTATCGACTATCGACTATCGACTATCGACTATCGACTATCGACTATCGACTATCGACTATCGACTATCGACTATCGACTATCGACTATCGACTATTGACTACCGACTATCGACTATCGACTATCGACTCGACTATCGACTCGACTATCGACTCGACTCGACTATCGACTCGACTATCGACTCGACTCGACTATCGACTCGACTATCGACTCGACTCGACTATCGACTCGACTATCGACTATCGACTATCGACTATCGACTATCGACTATCGACTATCGACTATCGACTATCGACTATCGACTATCGACTATCGACTATCGACTATCGACTATCGACTATCGACTATCGACTATCGACTATCGACTATCGACTATCGACTATCG
The DNA here is from genome assembly GCA_933228935.1 of Pemphredon lugubris. Classification (NCBI taxonomy): domain Eukaryota; kingdom Metazoa; phylum Arthropoda; class Insecta; order Hymenoptera; family Crabronidae; genus Pemphredon; species Pemphredon lugubris. The sequence continues at coordinate 38,303,571 of OW121815.1, read as the reverse complement.
ACTATCGACTATCGACTATCGACTATCGACTATCGACTATCGACTATCGACTATCGACTATCGACTATCGACTATCGACTATCGACTATCGACTATCGACTATCGACTATGGACTATCGACTATCGACTATCGACTATTCACTACCGACTATCGACTATCGACTATCGACTCGACTATCGACTCGACTATCGACTCGACTCGACTATCGACTCGACTCGACTATCGACTCGACTATCGACTCGACTCGACTATCGACTCGACTATCGACTCGACTCGACTATCGACTCGACTATCGACTCGACTCGACTATCGACTCGACTCGACTATCGACTCGACTCGACTATCGACTCGACTCGACTATCGACTCGACTCGACTATCGACTCGACTATCGACTCGACTATCGACTCTACTCGACTATCGACTCGACTCGACTATCGACTCGACTATCGACTCGACTCGACTATCGACTCGACTCGACTATCGACTCGACTATCGACTCGACTATCGACTCGACTATCGACTCGACTATCGACTCGACTATCGACTCGACTATCGACTCGACTATCGACTCGACTATCGACTCGACTATCGATTCGACTATCGACTATCGACTCGACTATCGACTCGACTCGACTATCGACTCGACTATCGACTCGACTATCGACTCGACTCGACTATCGACTCGACTCGACTATCGACTCGACTATCGACTCGACTCGACTATCGACTCGACTATCGACTATCGACTATCGACTATCGACTATCGACTATCGACTATCGACTATCGACTATCGACTATCGACTATCGACTATCGACTATCGACTATCGACTATCGACTATCGACTATCGACTATCGACTATCGACTATCGACTATCGACTATCGACTATCGACTATCGACTATCGACTATCGACTATCGACTATCGACTATCGACTATCGACTATCGACTATCGACTATCGACTATCGACTATCGACTATCGACTATCGACTATCGACTATCGACTATCGACTATCGACTATCGACTCGACTATCGACTCGACTATCGACTCGACTATCGACTCGACTCGACTATCGACTCGACTATCGACTCGACTCGACTATCGACTCGACTCGACTATCGACTCGACTCGACTATCGACTATCGACTATCGACTATCGACTATCGACTATCGACTATCGACTATCGACTATCGACTATCGACTATCGACTATCGACTATCGACTATCGACTATCGACTATCGACTATCGACTATCGACTATCGACTATCGACTATCGACTATCGACTATCGACTATCGACTATCGACTATCGACTATCGACTATGGACTATCGACTATCGACTATCGACTATCGACTATCGACTATCGACTATCGACTATCGACTATCGACTATCGACTATCGACTATCGACTATCGACTATCGACTATCGACTATCGACTATCGACTATCGACTATCGACTATCGACTATCGACTATCGACTATCGACTATCGACTATCGACTATCGACTATCGACTATCGACTATCGACTATCGACTATCGACTATCGACTATCGACTATCGACTATCGACTATCGACTATCGACTATCGACTATCGACTATCGACTATCGACTATCGACTATCGACTATCGACTATCGACTATCGACTATCGACTATCGACTATCGACTATCGACTATCGACTATCGACTATCGACTATCGACTATCGACTATCGACTATCGACTATCGACTATCGACTATCGACTATCGACTATCGACTATCGACTATCGACTATCGACTATCGACTATCGACTATCGACTATCGACTATCGACTATCGACTATCGACTATCGACTATCGACTATCGACTATCGACTATCGACTATCGACTATCGACTATCGACTATCGACTATCGACTATCGACTATCGACTATCGACTATCGACTATCGACTATCGACTATCGACTATCGACTATCGACTATCGACTATCGACTATCGACTATCGACTATCGACTATCGACTATCGACTATCGACTATCGACTATCGACTATCGACTATCGACTATCGACTCGACTATCGACTCGACTATCGACTATCGACTATCCACTCGACTCGACTATCGACTCGACTATCGACTCGACTATCGACTCGACTCGACTATCGACTCGACTCGACTATCGACTCGACTCGACTATCGACTCGACTCGACTATCGACTATCGACTATCGACTATCGACTATCGACTATCGACTATCGACTATCGACTATCGACTATCGACTATCGACTATCGACTATCGACTATCGACTATCGACTATCGACTATCGACTATCGACTATCGACTATCGACTATCGACTATCGACTATCGACTATCGACTATCGACTATCGACTATCGACTATCGACTATCGACTATCGACTATCGACTATCGACTATCGACTATCGACTATCGACTATCGACTATCGACTATCGACTATCGACTATCGACTATCGACTATCGACTATCGACTATCGCCTATCGACTATCGACTATCGACTATCGACTATCGACTATCGACTATCGACTATCGACTATCGACTATCGACTATCGACTATCGACTATCGACTATCGACTATCGACTATCGACTATCGACTATCGACTATCGACTATCGACTATCGACTATCGACTATCGACTATCGACTCGACTATCGACTCGACTCGACTATCGACTCGACTATCGACTCGACTCGACTATCGACTCGACTCGACTATCGACTCGACTATCGACTATCGACTATCGACTATCGACTATCGACTATCGACTATCGACTATCGACTATCGACTATCGACTATCGACTATCGACTATCGACTATCGACTATCGACTATCGACTATCGACTATCGACTATCGACTATCGACTATCGACTATTGACTACCGACTATCGACTATCGACTATCGACTCGACTATCGACTCGACTATCGACTCGACTCGACTATCGACTCGACTATCGACTCGACTCGACTATCGACTCGACTATCGACTCGACTCGACTATCGACTCGACTATCGACTATCGACTATCGACTATCGACTATCGACTATCGACTATCGACTATCGACTATCGACTATCGACTATCGACTATCGACTATCGACTATCGACTATCGACTATCGACTATCGACTATCGACTATCGACTATCGACTATCGACTATCGACTATCGACTATCGACTATCGACTATCGACTATCGACTATCGACTATCGACTATCGACTATCGACTATCGACTATCGACTATCGACTATCGACTATCGACTATCGACTATCGACTATCGACTATCGACTATCGACTATCGACTATCGACTATCGACTATCGACTATCGACTATCGACTATCGACTATCGACTATCGACTATCGACTATCGACTATCGACTATCGACTATCGACTATCGACTATCGACTATCGACTATCGACTATCGACTATCGACTATCGACTATCGACTATCGACTATCGACTATCGACTATCGACTATCGACTATCGACTATCGACTATCGACTATCGACTATCGACTATCGACTATCGACTATCGACTCGACTATCGACTCGACTATCGACTCGACTATCGACTCGACTCGACTATCGACTCGACTCGACTATCGACTCGACTATCGACTCGACTATCGACTCGACTATCGACTCGACTATCGACTCGACTATCGACTCGACTATCGACTCGACTATCGACTCGACTATCGATTCGACTATCGACTATCGACTCGACTATCGACTCGACTATCGACTATCCACTATCGACTATCGACTATCGACTATCGACTATCGACTATCGACTATCGACTATCGACTATCGACTATCGACTATCGACTATCGACTATCGACTCGACTATCGACTATCGACTATCGACTATCGACTATCGACTATCGACTATCGACTATCGACTATCGACTATCGACTATCGACTATCGACTATCGACTATCGACTATCGACTATCGACTATCGACTATCGACTATCGACTATCGACTATCGACTATCGTCTATCGACTCGACTATCGACTCGACTATCGACTCGACTATCGACTCGACTCGACTATCGACTCGACTATCGACTCGACTCGACTATCGACTCGACTCGACTATCGACTCGACTATCGACTATCGACTATCGACTATCGACTATCGACTATCGACTATCGACTATCGACTATCGACTATCGACTATCGACTATCGACTATCGACTATCGACTATCGACTATCGACTATCGACTATCGACTATCGACTATCGACTACCGACTATCGACTATCGACTATCGACTCGACTATCGACTCGACTCGACTATCGACTATCGACTCGACTATCGACTCGACTATCGACTATCGACTATCGACTATCGACTATCGACTATCGACTATCGACTATCGCCTATCGACTATCGACTATCGACTATCGACTATCGACTATCGACTATCGACTATCGACTATCGACTATCGACTATCGACTATCGACTATCGACTATCGACTATCGACTATCGACTATCGACTATCGACTATCGACTATCGACTATCGACTATCGACTATCGACTATCGACTATCGACTATCGACTATCGACTATCGACTATCGACTATCGACTATCGACTATCGACTATCGACTATCGACTCGACTATCGACTCGACTATCGACTCGACTATCGACTCGACTCGACTATCGACTCGACTATCGACTCGACTCGACTATCGACTCGACTCGACTATCGACTCGACTATCGACTATCGACTATCGACTATCGACTATCGACTATCGACTATCGACTATCGACTATCGACTATCGACTATCGACTATCGACTATCGACTATCGACTATCGACTATCGACTATCGACTATCGACTATCGACTATCGACTATCGACTATCGACTATCGACTATCGACTATCGACTATCGACTATCGACTATCGACTATCGACTATCGACTATTGACTACCGACTATCGACTATCGACTATCGACTCGACTATCGACTCGACTATCGACTCGACTCGACTATCGACTATCGACTATCGACTATCGACTATCGACTATCGACTATCGACTATCGACTATCGACTATCGACTATCGACTATCGACTATCGACTATCGACTATCGACTATCGACTATCGACTATCGACTATCGACTATCGACTATCGACTATCGACTATCGACTATCGACTATCGACTATCGACTATCGACTATCGACTATCGACTATCGACTATCGACTATCGACTATCGACTATCGACTATCGACTATCGACTATCGACTCGACTATCGACTCGACTATCGACTCGACTATCGACTCGACTCGACTATCGACTCGACTATCGACTCGACTCGACTATCGACTCGACTCGACTATCGACTCGACTATCGACTATCGACTATCGACTATCGACTATCGACTATCGACTATCGACTATCGACTATCGACTATCGACTATCGACTATCGACTATCGACTATCGACTATCGACTATCGACTATCGACTATCGACTATCGACTATCGACTATCGACTATCGACTATCGACTATCGACTATCGACTATCGACTATCGACTATCGACTATCGACTATCGACTATCGACTATCGACTATCGACTATCGACTATCGACTATCGACTATCGACTATCGACTATCGACTATCGACTATCGACTATCGACTATCGACTATCGACTATCGACTATCGACTATCGACTATCGACTATCGACTATCGACTATCGACTATCGACTATCGACTATCGACTATCGACTATCGACTATCGACTATCGACTATCGACTATCGACTATCGACTATCGACTATCGACTATCGACTATCGACTATCGACTATCGACTATCGACTATCGACTATCGACTATCGACTATCGACTATCGACTATCGACTATCGACTATCGACTATCGACTATCGACTATCGACTATCGACTATCGACTATCGACTATCGACTATCGACTATCGACTATCGACTATCGACTATCGACTATCGACTATCGACTATCGACTATCGACTATCGACTATCGACTATCGACTATCGACTATCGACTATCGACTATCGACTATCGACTATCGACTATCGACTATCGTCTATCGACTCGACTATCGACTCGACTATCGACTCGACTATCGACTCGACTATCGACTCGACTCGACTATCGACTCGACTATCGACTCGACTCGACTATCGACTCGACTCGACTATCGACTCGACTATCGACTATCGACTATCGACTATCGACTATCGACTATCGACTATCGACTATCGACTATCGACTATCGACTATCGACTATCGACTATCGACTATCGACTATCGACTATCGACTATCGACTATCGACTATCGACTATCGACTATCGACTATCGACTACCGACTATCGACTATCGACTATCGACTCGACTATCGACTCGACTCGACTATCGACTATCGACTCGACTATCGACTCGACTATCGACTATCGACTATCGACTATCGACTATCGACTATCGACTATCGACTATCGCCTATCGACTATCGACTATCGACTATCGACTATCGACTATCGACTATCGACTATCGACTATCGACTATCGACTATCGACTATCGACTATCGACTATCGACTATCGACTATCGACTATCGACTATCGACTATCGACTATCGACTATCGACTATCGACTATCGACTATCGACTATCGACTATCGACTATCGACTCGACTATCGACTCGACTATCGACTCGACTATCGACTCGACTCGACTATCGACTCGACTATCGACTCGACTCGACTATCGACTCGACTCGACTATCGACTCGACTATCGACTATCGACTATCGACTATCGACTATCGACTATCGACTATCGACTATCGACTATCGACTATCGACTATCGACTATCGACTATCGACTATCGACTATCGACTATCGACTATCGACTATCGACTATCGACTATCGACTATCGACTATCGACTATCGACTATCGACTATCGACTATCGACTATTGACTACCGACTATCGACTATCGACTATCGACTCGACTATCGACTCGACTATCGACTCGACTCGACTATCGACTCGACTATCGACTCGACTCGACTATCGACTCGACTATCGACTCGACTCGACTATCGACTCGACTATCGACTATCGACTATCGACTATCGACTATCGACTATCGACTATCGACTATCGACTATCGACTATCGACTATCGACTATCGACTATCGACTATCGACTATCGACTATCGACTATCGACTATCGACTATCGACTATCGACTATCGACTATCGACTATCGACTATCGACTATCGACTATCGACTATCGACTATCGACTATCGACTATCGACTATCGACTATCGACTATCGACTATCGACTATCGACTATCGACTATCGACTATCGACTATCGACTATCGACTATCGACTATCGACTATCGACTATCGATTATCGACTATCGACTATCGACTATCGACTATCGACTATCGACTATCGACTATCGACTATCGACTATCGACTATCGACTATCGACTATCGACTATCGACTATCGACTATCGACTATCGACTATCGACTATCGACTATCGACTATCGACTATCGACTCGACTATCGACTCGACTCGACTATCGACTCGACTATCGACTCGACTCGACTATCGACTATCGACTATCGACTATCGACTATCGACTATCGACTATCGACTATCGACTATCGACTATCGACTATCGACTATCGACTATCGACTATCGACTATCGACTATCGACTATCGACTATCGACTATCGACTATCGACTATCGACTATCGACTATCGACTATCGACTATCGACTATCGACTATCGACTATCGACTATCGACTATCGACTATCGACTATCGACTATCGACTATCGACTATCGACTATCGACTATCGACTATCGACTATCGACTATCGACTATCGACTATCGACTATCGACTATCGACTATCGACTATCGACTATCGACTATCGACTATCGACTATCGACTATCGACTATCGACTATCGACTATCGACTATCGACTATCGACTATCGACTATCGACTATCGACTATCGACTATCGACTATCGACTATCGACTATCGACTATCGACTATCGACTCGACTATCGACTCGACTATCGACTCGACTATCGACTCGACTCGACTATCGACTCGACTATCGACTCGACTCGACTATCGACTCGACTCGACTATCGACTCGACTATCGACTATCGACTATCGACTATCGACTATCGACTATCGACTATCGACTATCGACTATCGACTATCGACTATCGACTATCGACTATCGACTATCGACTATCGACTATCGACTATCGACTATCGACTATCGACTATCGACTATCGACTATCGACTACCGACTATCGACTATCGACTATCGACTCGACTATCGACTCGACTCGACTATCGACTATCGACTCGACTATCGACTCAACTATCGACTATCGACTATCGACTATCGACTATCGACTATCGACTATCGACTATCGCCTATCGACTATCGACTATCGACTATCGACTATCGACTATCGACTATCGACTATCGACTATCGACTATCGACTATCGACTATCGACTATCGACTATCGACTATCGACTATCGACTATCGACTATCGACTATCGACTATCGACTATCGACTATCGACTATCGACTATCGACTATCGACTATCGACTATCGACTATCGACTATCGACTATCGACTATCGACTATCGACTCGACTATCGACTCGACTATCGACTCGACTATCGACTCGATTCGACTATCGACTCGACTATCGACTCGACTCGACTATCGACTCGACTCGACTATCGACTCGACTATCGACTATCGACTATCGACTATCGACTATCGACTATCGACTATCGACTATCGACTATCGACTATCGACTATCGACTATCGACTATCGACTATCGACTATCGACTATCGACTATCGACTATCGACTATCGACTATCGACTATCGACTATCGACTATCGACTATCGACTATCGACTATCGACTATCGACTATCGACTATCGACTATCGACTATCGACTACCGACTATCGACTATCGACTATCGACTCGACTATCGACTCGACTATCGACTCGACTCGACTATCGACTCGACTATCGACTCGACTCGACTATCGACTCGACTATCGACTCGACTCGACTATCGACTCGACTATCGACTATCGACTATCGACTATCGACTATCGACTATCGACTATCGACTATCGACTATCGACTATCGACTATCGACTATCGACTATCGACTATCGACTATCGACTATCGACTATCGACTATCGACTATCGACTATCGACTATCGACTATCGACTATCGACTATCGACTATCGACTATCGACTATCGACTATCGACTATCGACTATCGACTATCGACTATCGACTATCGACTATCGACTATTGACTACCGACTATCGACTATCGACTATCGACTCGACTATCGACTCGACTCGACTATCGACTCGACTCGACTATCGACTCGACTATCGACTCGACTATCGACTCGACTCCACTATCGACTCGACTATCGACTCGACTCGACTATCGACTCGACTATCGACTCGACTATCGACTCGACTATCGACTCGACTCGACTATCGACTCGACTCGACTATCGACTCGACTATCGACTCGACTATCGACTCGACTATCGACTCGACTATCGACTCGACTCGACTATCGACTCGACTATCGACTCGACTATCGACTCGACTATCGACTCGACTCGACTATCGACTCGACTATCGACTCGACTATCGACTCGACTATCGACTATCGACTATCGACTATCGACTATCGACTATCGACTATCGACTATCGACTATCGACTATCGACTATCGACTATCGACTATCGACTATCGACTATCGACTATCGACTATCGACTATCGACTATCGACTATCGACTATCGACTATCGACTATCGACTATCGACTATCGACTATCGACTATCGACTATCGACTATCGACTATCGACTATCGACTATCGACTATCGACTATCGACTATCGACTATCGACTATCGACTATCGACTATCGACTATCGACTATCGACTATCGACTATCGACTATCGACTATCGACTATCGACTATCGACTATCGTCTATCGACTATCGACTATCGACTATCGACTATCGACTATCGACTATCGACTATCGACTATCGACTATCGACTATCGACTATCGACTATCGACTATCGACTATCGACTATCGACTATCGACTATCGACTATCGACTATCTACTATCGACTATCGACTATCGACTATCGACTATCGACTATCGACTATCGACTATCGACTATCGACTATCGACTATCGACTATCGACTATCGACTATCGACTATCGACTATCGACTCGACTATCGACTCGACTATCGACTCGACTATCGACTCGACTCGACTATCGACTCGACTATCGACTCGACTCGACTATCGACTCGACTCGACAATCGACTCGACTATCGACTATCGACTATCGACTATCGACTATCGACTATCGACTATCGACTATCGACTATCGACTATCGACTATCGACTATCGACTATCGACTATCGACTATCGACTATCGACTATCGACTATCGACTATCGACTATCGACTATCGACTATCGACTATCGACTATCGACTATCGACTATCGACTCGACTATCGACTCGACTATCGACTCGACTCGACTATCGACTCGACTATCGACTCGACTCGACTATCGACTCGACTCGACTATCGACTCGACTATCGACTATCGACTATCGACTATCGACTATCGACTATCGACTATCGACTATCGACTATCGACTATCGACTCGACTATCGACTCGACTCGACTATCGACTCGACTATCGACTCGACTCGACTATCGACTCGACTCGACTATCGACTCGACTATCGACTATCGACTATCGACTATCGACTATCGACTATCGACTATCGACTATCGACTCGACTATCGACTATCGACTATCGACTATCGACTATCGACTATCGACTATCGACTATCGACTATCGACTATCGACTATCGACTATCGACTATCGACTATCGACTATCGACTATCGACTATCGACTATCGACTATCGACTATCGACTATCGACTATCGACTATCGACTATCGACTATCGACTATCGACTATCGACTATCGACTCGACTATCGACTCGACTATCGACTCGACTATCGACTCGACTCGACTATCGACTCGACTATCGACTCGACTCGACTATCGACTCGACTCGACTATCGACTCGACTATCGACTCGACTATCGACTCGACTCGACTATCGACTCGACTATCGACTCGACTATCGACTCGACTCGACTATCGACTCGACTATCGACTCGACTATCGACTCGACTATCGACTCGACTCGACTATCGACTCGACTCGACTATCGACTCGACTATCGACTCGACTATCGACTCGACTATCGACTATCGACTATCGACTATCGACTATCGACTATCGACTATCGACTATCGACTATCGACTATCGACTATCGACTATCGACTATCGACTATCGACTATCGACTATCGACTATCGACTATCGACTATCGACTATCGACTATCGACTATCGACTATCGACTATCGACTATCGACTATCGACTATCGACTATCGACTATCGACTATCGACTATCGACTATCGACTATCGACTATCGACTATCGACTATCGACTATCGACTATCGACTATCGACTATCGACTATCGACTATCGACTATCGACTATCGACTATCGACTATCGACTATCGACTATCGTCTATCGACTATCGACTATCGACTATCGACTATCGACTATCGACTATCGACTATCGACTATCGACTATCGACTATCGACTATCGACTATCGACTATCGACTATCGACTATCGACTATCGACTATCGACTATCGACTATCGACTATCGACTATCGACTATCGACTATCGACTATCGACTATCGACTATCGACTATCGACTATCGACTATCGACTATCGACTATCGACTATCGACTATCGACTATCGACTATCGACTATCGACTATCGACTATCGACTCGACTATCGACTCGACTATCGACTCGACTATCGACTCGACTCGACTATCGACTCGACTATCGACTCGACTCGACTATCGACTCGACTCGACTATCGACTCGACTATCGACTATCGACTATCGACTATCGACTATCGACTATCGACTATCGACTATCGACTATCGACTATCGACTATCGACTATCGACTATCGACTATCGACTATCGACTATCGACTATCGACTATCGACTATCGACTATCGACTATCGACTATCGACTATCGACTATCGACTATCGACTATCGACTATCGACTATCGACTCGACTATCGACTCGACTATCGACTCGACTCGACTATCGACTCGACTATCGACTCGACTCGACTATCGACTCGACTCGACTATCGACTCGACTATCGACTATCGACTATCGACTATCGACTATCGACTATCGACTATCGACTATCGACTATCGACTATCGACTCGACTATCGACTCGACTCGACTATCGACTCGACTATCGACTCGACTCGACTATCGACTCGACTCGACTATCGACTCGACTATCGACTATCGACTATCGACTATCGACTATCGACTATCGACTATCGACTATCGACTATCGACTCGACTATCGACTATCGACTATCGACTATCGACTATCGACTATCGACTATCGACTATCGACTATCGACTATCGACTATCGACTATCGACTATCGACTATCGACTATCGACTATCGACTATCGACTATCGACTATCGACTATCGACTATCGACTATCGACTATCGACTATCGACTATCGACTATCGACTATCGACTATCGACTCGACTATCGACTCGACTATCGACTCGACTATCGACTCGACTCGACTATCGACTCGACTATCGACTCGACTCGACTATCGACTCGACTCGACTATCGACTCGACTATCGACTCGACTCGACTATCGACTCGACTATCGACTATCGACTATCGACTATCGACTATCGACTATCGACTATCGACTATCGACTATCGACTATCGACTATCGACTATCGACTATCGACTATCGACTATCGACTATCGACTATCGACTATCGACTATCGACTATCGACTATCGACTATCGACTATCGACTATCGACTATCGACTATCGACTATCGACTATCGACTATCGACTATCGACTATCGACTATCGACTATCGACTATCGACTATCGACTATCGACTATCGACTATCGACTATCGACTATCGACTATCGACTATCGACTATCGACTATCGACTATCGACTATCGACTATCGACTATCGACTATCGACTATCGACTATCGACTATCGACTATCGACTATCGACTATCGACTATCGACTATCGACTATCGACTATCGACTATCGACTATCGACTATCGACTATCGACTATCGACTATCGACTATCGACTATCGACTATCGACTATCGACTATCGACTATCGACTATCGACTATCGACTATCGACTATCGACTATCGACTATCGACTATCGACTATCGACTATCGACTATCGACTATCGACTATCGACTATCGACTATCGACTATCGACTATCGACTATCGACTATCGACTATCGACTATCGACTATCGACTATCGACTATCGACTATCGACTATCGACTATCGACTATCGACTATCGACTATCGACTATCGACTATCGACTATCGACTATCGACTATCGACTATCGACTATCGACTATCGACTATCGACTATCGACTATCGACTATCGACTATCGACTATCGACTATCGACTATCGACTCGACTATCGACTCGACTCGACTATCGACTCGACTATCGACTCGACTCGACTATCGACTCGACTCGACTATCGACTCGACTATCGACTATCGACTATCGACTATCGACTATCGACTATCGACTATCGACTATCGACTATCGACTATCGACTATCGACTATCGACTATCGACTATCGACTATCGACTATCGACTATCGACTATCGACTATCGACTATCGACTATCGACTATCGACTATCGACTATCGACTATCGACTATCGACTCGACTCTCGACTCGACTATCGACTCGACTATCGACTCGACTCGACTATCGACTCGACTATCGACTCGACTCGACTATCGACTCGACTCGACTATCGACTCGACTCGACTATCGACTATCGACTATCGACTATCGACTATCGACTATCGACTATCGACTATCGACTATCGACTATCGACTATCGACTATCGACTATCGACTATCGACTATCGACTATCGACTATCGACTATTGACTACCGACTATCGACTATCGACTATCGACTCGACTATCGACTCGACTCGACTATCGACTCGACTCGACTATCGACTCGACATCGACTCGACTATCGACTCGACTATCGACTCAACTATCGACTCGACTATCGACTCGACTATCGATTCGACTATCGACTATCGACTCGACTATCGACTCGACTATCGACTCGACTATCGACTCGACTCGACTATCGACTCGACTATCGACTCGACTCGACTATCGACTCGACTCGACTATCGACTCGACTCGACTATAGACTCGACTATCGACTCGACTATCGACTCGACTCGACTATCGACTCGACTCGACTCGACTCGACTATCGACTCGACTATCGACTCGACTCGACTATCGACTCGACTCGACTATCGACTCGACTCGACTATCGACTCGACTATCGACTCGACTCGACTATCGACTCGACTATCGACTCGACTCGACTATCGACTCGACTATCGACTCGACTATCGACTCGACTATCGACTCGACTCGACTATCGACTCGACTATCGACTCGACTATCGACTCGACTATCGACTCGACTCGACTATCGACTCGACTCGACTATCGACTCGACTCGACTCGACTATCGACTCGACTATCGACTCGACTATCGACTCGACTATCGACGCGACTCGACTATCGACTCGACTCGACTATCGACTCGACTCGACTCGACTATCGACTCGACTCGACTATCGACTCGACTCGACTATCGACTCGACTCGACTATCGACTCGACTCGACTATCGACTCGACTCGACTATCGACTCGACTCGACTATCGACTCGACTCGACTATCGACTCGACTATCGACTCGACTCGACTATCGACTCGACTATCGACTCTACTCGACTATCGACTCGATTCGACTATCGACTCGACTATCGACTCGACTCGACTATCGACTCGACTCGACTATCGACTCGACTATCGACTCGACTATCGACTCGACTATCGACTCGACTATCGACTCGACTATCGACTCGACTATCGACTCGACTATCGACTCGACTATCGACTCGACTATCGACTCGACTATCGACTCGACTATCGACTCGACTATCGACTCGACTATCGACTCGACTATCGACTCGACTATCGACTCGACTCGACTATCGACTCGACTCGACTATCGACTCGACTATCGACTCGACTATCGACTCGACTATCGACTCAACTATCGACTCGACTATCGACTCGACTATCGATTCGACTATCGACTATCGACTCGACTATCGACTCGACTCGACTATCGACTCGACTATCGACTCGACTCGACTATCGACTCGACTCGACTATCGACTCGACTCGACTATCGACTCGACTCGACTATAGACTCGACTATCGACTCGATTATCGACTCGACTCGACTATCGACTCGACTCGACTCGACTCGACTATCGACTCGACTATCGACTCGACTATCGACTCGACTATCGACTCGACTATCGACTCGACTATCGACTCGACTATCGACTCGACTATCGACTCGACTATCGACTCGACTATCGACTATCGACTATCGACTATCGACTATCGACTATCGACTATCGACTATCGACTATCGACTATCGACTATCGACTATCGACTATCGACTATCGACTATCGACTATCGACTATCGACTATCGACTATCGACTATCGACTATCGACTCGACTATCGACTCGACTATCGACTCGACTATCGACTCGACTCGACTATCGACTCGACTATCGACTCGACTCGACTATCGACTCGACTCGACTCGACTATCGACTCGACTATCGACTATCGACTATCGACTATCGACTATCGACTATCGACTATCGACTATCGACTATCGACTATCGACTATCGACTATCGACTATCGACTATCGACTATCGACTATCGACTATCGACTATCGACTATCGACTATCGACTATCGACTATCGACTATCGACTATCGACTATCGACTATCGACTATCGACTATCGACTATCGACTATCGACTATCGACTATCGACTATCGACTATCGACTATCGACTATCGACTATCGACTATCGACTATCGACTATCGACTATCGACTATCGACTATCGACTATCGACTATCGACTATCGACTATCGACTATCGACTATCGACTATCGACTATCGACTATCGACTATCGACTATCGACTATCGACTATCGACTATCGACTATCGACTATCGACTATCGACTATCGACTATCGACTATCGACTATCGACTATCGACTATCGACTATCGACTATCGACTATCGACTATCGACTATCGACTATCGACTATCGACTATCGACTATCGACTATCGACTATCGACTATCGACTATCGACTATCGACTATCGACTATCGACTATCGACTATCGACTATCGACTATCGACTATCGACTATCGACTATCGACTATCGACTATCGACTATCGACTATCGACTATCGACTATCGACTATCGACTATCGACTATCGACTATCGACTATCGACTATCGACTATCGACTATCGACTATCGACTATCGACTATCGACTATCGACTATCGACTATCGACTCGACTATCGACTCGACTATCGACTCGACTATCGACTCGACTCGACTATCGACTCGACTATCGACTCGACTCGACTATCGACTCGACTCGACTATCGACTCGACTATCGACTATCGACTATCGACTATCGACTATCGACTATCGACTATCGACTATCGACTATCGACTATCGACTATCGACTATCGACTATCGACTATCGACTATCGACTATCGACTATCGACTATCGACTATCGACTATCGACTATTGACTACCGACTATCGACTATCGACTATCGACTCGACTATCGACTCGACTCGACTATCGACTCGACTCGACTATCGACTATCGACTATCGACTATCGACTATCGACTATCGACTATCGACTATCGACTCGACTCGACTATCGACTCGACTCGACTATCGACTCGACTCGACTATCGACTCGACTCGACTATCGACTCGACTATCGACTCGACTATCGACTCGACTATCGACTCGACTATCGACTCGACTCGACTATCGACTATCGACTATCGACTATCGACTATCGACTATCGACTATCGACTATCGACTATCGACTATCGACTATCGACTATCGACTATCGACTATCGACTATCGACTATCGACTATCGACTCGACTCTCGACTCGACTATCGACTCGACTATCGACTCGACTCGACTATCGACTCGACTATCGACTCGACTCGACTATCGACTCGACTCGACTATCGACTCGACTCGACTATCGACTATCGACTATCGACTATCGACTATCGACTATCGACTATCGACTATCGACTATCGACTATCGACTATCGACTATCGACTATCGACTATCGACTATCGACTATCGACTATCGACTATCGACTATTGACTACCGACTATCGACTATCGACTATCGACTCGACTATCGACTCGACTCGACTATCGACTCGACTCGACTATCGACTCGACATCGACTCGACTATCGACTCGACTATCGACTCAACTATCGACTCGACTATCGACTCGACTATCGATTCGACTATCGACTATCGACTCGACTATCGACTCGACTATCGACTCGACTATCGACTCGACTCGACTATCGACTCGACTATCGACTCGACTCGACTATCGACTCGACTCGACTATCGACTCGACTCGACTATCGACTCGACTATCGACTCGACTATCGACTCGACTCGACTATCGACTCGACTCGACTCGACTCGACTATCGACTCGACTATCGACTCGACTCGACTATCGACTCGACTCGACTATCGACTCGACTCGACTATCGACTCGACTATCGACTCGACTCGACTATCGACTCGACTATCGATTCGACTATCGACTATCGACTCGACTATCGACTCGACTATCGACTCGACTATCGACTCGACTCGACTATCGACTCGACTATCGACTCGACTATCGACTCGACTATCGACTCGACTCGACTATCGACTCGACTCGACTATCGACTCGACTCGACTCGACTATCGACTCGACTATCGACTCGACTATCGACTCGACTATCGACGCGACTCGACTATCGACTCGACTCGACTATCGACTCGACTCGACTCGACTATCGACTCGACTCGACTATCGACTCGACTCGACTATCGACTCGACTCGACTATCGACTCGACTCGACTATCGACTCGACTCGACTATCGACTCGACTATCGACTCGACTCGACTATCGACTCGACTCGACTATCGACTCGACTATCGACTCTACTCGACTATCGACTCGATTCGACTATCGACTCGACTATCGACTCGACTCGACTATCGACTCGACTCGACTATCGACTCGACTATCGACTCGACTATCGACTCGACTATCGACTCGACTATCGACTCGACTATCGACTCGACTATCGACTCGACTATCGACTCGACTATCGACTCGACTATCGACTCGACTATCGACTCGACTATCGACTCGACTATCGACTCGACTATCGACTCGACTATCGACTCGACTATCGACTCGACTCGACTATCGACTCGACTCGACTATCGACTCGACTATCGACTCGACTATCGACTCGACTATCGACTCGACTCGACTATCGACTCGACTATCGACTCGACTCGACTATCGACTCGACTCGACTATCGACTCGACTATCGACTATCGACTATCGACTATCGACTATCGACTATCGACTATCGACTATCGACTATCGACTATCGACTATCGACTATCGACTATCGACTATCGACTATCGACTATCGACTATCGACTATCGACTATCGACTATCGACTATCGACTATCGACTATCGACTATCGACTATCGACTATCGACTATCGACTATCGACTATCGACTATCGACTATCGACTATCGACTATCGACTATCGACTATCGACTATCGACTATCGACTATCGACTATCGACTATCGACTATCGACTATCGACTATCGACTATCGACTATCGACTATCGACTATCGACTATCGACTATCGACTATCGACTATCGACTATCGACTATCGACTATCGACTATCGACTATCGACTATCGACTATCGACTATCGACTATCGACTATCGACTATCGACTATCGACTATCGACTATCGACTATCGACTATCGACTATCGACTATCGACTATCGACTATCGACTATCGACTATCGACTATCGACTATCGACTATCGACTATCGACTATCGACTATCGACTATCGACTATCGACTATCGACTATCGAC
Source organism: Pemphredon lugubris (assembly GCA_933228935.1). NCBI lineage: Eukaryota > Metazoa > Arthropoda > Insecta > Hymenoptera > Crabronidae > Pemphredon > Pemphredon lugubris. Next base: position 38,284,006 of record OW121815.1, on the reverse strand, counting down.
TATCGACTATCGACTATCGACTATCGACTATCGACTATCGACTATCGACTATCGACTATCGACTATCGACTATCGACTATCGACTATCGACTATCGACTATCGACTATCGACTATCGACTATCGACTATCGACTATCGACTATCGACTATCGACTATCGACTATCGACTATCGACTATCGACTATCGACTATCGACTATCGACTATCGACTATCGACTATCGACTATCGACTATCGACTCGACTATCGACTCGACTATCGACTCGACTATCGACTCGACTCGACTATCGACTCGACTATCGACTCGACTCGACTATCGACTCGACTCGACTATCGACTCGACTATCGACTATCGACTATCGACTATCGACTATCGACTATCGACTATCGACTATCGACTATCGACTATCGACTATCGACTATCGACTATCGACTATCGACTATCGACTATCGACTATCGACTATCGACTATCGACTATCGACTATCGACTATCGACTATTGACTACCGACTATCGACTATCGACTATCGACTCGACTATCGACTCGACTCGACTATCGACTCGACTCGACAATCGACTCGACTATCGACTCGACTATCGACTCGACTATCGACTCGACTATCGACTCGACTATCGACTCGACTATCGATTCGACTATCGACTATCGACTCGACTATCGACTCGACTATCGACTCGACTCGACTATCGACTCGACTATCGACTCGACTCGACTATCGACTCGACTCGACTATAGACTCGACTATCGACTCGACTATCGACTCGACTCGACTATCGACTCGACTCGACTCGACTCGACTATCGACTCGACTATCGACTCGACTATCGACTCGACTATCGACTCGACTATCGACTCGACTATCGACTCGACTATCGACTCGACTATCGACTATCGACTATCGACTATCGACTATCGACTATCGACTATCGACTATCGACTATCGACTATCGACTATCGACTATCGACTATCGACTATCGACTATCGACTATCGACTATCGACTATCGACTCGACTCTCGACTCGACTATCGACTCGACTATCGACTCGACTCGACTATCGACTCGACTATCGACTCGACTCGACTATCGACTCGACTCGACTATCGACTCGACTATCGACTATCGACTATCGACTATCGACTATCGACTATCGACTATCGACTATCGACTATCGACTATCGACTATCGACTATCGACTATCGACTATCGACTATCGACTATCGACTATCGACTATTGACTACCGACTATCGACTATCGACTATCGACTCGACTATCGACTCGACTCGACTATCGACTCGACTCGACTATCGACTCGACTATCGACTCGACTATCGACTCGACTCGACTATCGACTCGACTATCGACTCGACTCGACTATCGACTCGACTCGACTATCGACTCGACTATCGACTATCGACTATCGACTATCGACTATCGACTATCGACTATCGACTATCGACTATCGACTATCGACTATCGACTATCGACTATCGACTATCGACTATCGACTATCGACTATCGACTATCGACTATCGACTATCGACTATCGACTATCGACTATCGACTATTGACTACCGACTATCGACTATCGACTATCGACTCGACTATCGACTCGACTCGACTATCGACTCGACTCGACTATCGACTCGACTCGACTATCGACTCGACTATCGACTCGACTATCGACTCGACTATCGACTCGACTATCGACTCGACTATCGACTCGACTATCGATTCGACTATCGACTATCGACTCGACTATCGACTCGACTATCGACTCGACTCGACTATCGACTCGACTATCGACTCGACTCGACTATCGACTCGACTCGACTATAGACTCGACTATCGACTCGACTATCGACTCGACTCGACTATCGACTCGACTCGACTCGACTCGACTATCGACTCGACTATCGACTCGACTATCGACTCGACTATCGACTCGACTATCGACTCGACTATCGACTCGACTATCGACTATCGACTATCGACTATCGACTATCGACTATCGACTATCGACTATCGACTATCGACTCGACTCGACTATCGACTCGACTATCGACTCGACTCGACTATCGACTCGACTCGACTATCGACTCGACTATCGACTATCGACTATCGACTATCGACTATCGACTATCGACTATCGACTATCGACTATCGACTATCGACTATCGACTATCGACTATCGACTATCGACTATCGACTATCGACTATCGACTATCGACTATTGACTACCGACTATCGACTATCGACTATCGACTCGACTATCGACTCGACTCGACTATCGACTCGACTCGACTATCGACTCGACTCGACTATCGACTCGACTATCGACTCGACTATCGACTCGACTATCGACTCAACTATCGACTCGACTATCGACTCGACTATCGATTCGACTATCGACTATCGACTCGACTATCGACTCGACTATCGACTCGACTATCGACTCGACTCGACTATCGACTCGACTATCGACTCGACTCGACTATCGACTCGACTCGACTATCGACTCGACTCGACTATAGACTCGACTATCGACTCGACTATCGACTCGACTCGACTATCGACTCGACTCGACTCGACTCGACTATCGACTCGACTATCGACTCGACTCGACTATCGACTCGACTCGACTATCGACTCGACTCGACTATCGACTCGACTATCGACTCGACTCGACTATCGACTCGACTATCGACTCGACTCGACTATCGACTCGACTATCGACTCGACTATCGACTCGACTATCGACTCGACTATCGACTCGACTCGACTATCGACTCGACTCGACTATCGACTCGACTCGACTCGACTATCGACTCGACTCGACTATCGACTCGACTCGACTATCGACTCGACTCGACTATCGACTCGACTCGACTATCGACTCGACTCGACTATCGACTCGACTATCGACTCGACTCGACTATCGACTCGACTATCGACTCTACTCGACTATCGACTCGATTCGACTATCGACTCGACTCGACTATCGACTCGACTCGACTATCGACTCGACTATCGACTCGACTATCGACTCGACTATCGACTCGACTATCGACTCGACTATCGACTCGACTATCGACTCGACTATCGACTCGACTATCGACTCGACTATCGACTCGACTATCGACTCGACTATCGACTCGACTATCGACTCGACTATCGACTCGACTATCGACTCGACTCGACTATCGACTCGACTCGACTATCGACTCGACTATCGACTCGACTATCGACTCGACTCGACTATCGACTCGACTATCGACTCGACTCGACTATCGACTCGACTCGACTATCGACTCGACTCGACTATCGACTCGACTATCGACTCGACTATCGACTCGACTCGACTATCGACTCGACTATCGACTATCGACTATCGACTATCGACTATCGACTATCGACTATCGACTATCGACTATCGACTATCGACTATCGACTATCGACTATCGACTATCGACTATCGACTATCGACTATCGACTATCGACTATCGACTATCGACTATCGACTATCGACTATCGACTATCGACTATCGACTATCGACTATCGACTATCGACTATCGACTCGACTATCGACTCGACTATCGACTCGACTATCGACTCGACTATCGACTCGACTATCGACTCGTCTCGACTATCGACTCGACTCGACTATCGACTCGACTATCGACTATCGACTATCGACTATCGACTATCGACTATCGACTATCGACTATCGACTATCGACTATCGACTATCGACTATCGACTATCGACTATCGACTATCGACTATCGACTATCGACTATCGACTATCGACTATCGACTATCGACTATCGACTATCGACTATCGACTATCGACTATTGACTACCGACTATCGACTATCGACTATCGACTCGACTATCGACTCGACTCGACTATCGACTCGACTCGACTATCGACTCGACTATCGACTCGACTATCGACTCGACTATCGACTCAACTATCGACTCGACTATCGACTCGACTATCGATTCGACTATCGACTATCGACTCGACTATCGACTCGACTATCGACTCGACTCGACTATCGACTCGACTATCGACTCGACTCGACTATCGACTCGACTCGACTATAGACTCGACTATCGACTCGACTATCGACTCGACTCGACTATCGACTCGACTATCGACTCGACTCGACTATCGACTCGACTATCGACTCGACTCGACTATCGACTCGACTCGACTATAGACTCGACTATCGACTCGACTATCGACTCGACTCGACTATCGACTCGACTCGACTCGACTATCGACTCGACTATCGACTCGACTATCGACTCGACTATCGACTATCGACTATCGACTATCGACTATCGACTATCGACTATCGACTATCGACTATCGACTATCGACTATCGACTATCGACTATCGACTATCGACTATCGACTATCGACTATCGACTATCGACTATCGACTATCGACTATCGACTATCGACTATCGACTATCGACTATCGACTATCGACTATCGACTATCGACTATCGACTCGACTATCGACTCGACTATCGACTCGACTATCGACTCGACTCGACTATCGACTCGACTATCGACTCGACTCGACTATCGACTCGACTCGACTATCGACTCGACTATCGACTATCGACTATCGACTATCGACTATCGACTATCGACTATCGACTATCGACTATCGACTATCGACTATCGACTATCGACTATCGACTATCGACTATCGACTATCGACTATCGACTATCGACTATCGACTATCGACTATCGACTATCGACTATCGACTATCGACTATCGACTATCGACTATCGACTATCGACTATCGACTCGACTATCGACTCGACTATCGACTCGACTATCGACTCGACTCGACTATCGACTCGACTATCGACTCGACTCGACTATCGACTCGACTCGACTATCGACTCGACTATCGACTATCGACTATCGACTATCGACTATCGACTATCGACTATCGACTATCGACTATCGACTATCGACTATCGACTATCGACTATCGACTATCGACTATTGACTACCGACTATCGACTATCGACTATCGACTCGACTATCGACTCGACTCGACTATCGACTCGACTCGACTATCGACTCGACTCGACTATCGACTCGACTCGACTATCGACTCGACTCGACTATCGACTCGACTATCGACTCGACTATCGACTCGACTATCGACTCAACTATCGACTCGACTATCGACTCGACTATCGATTCGACTATCGACTATCGACTCGACTATCGACTCGACTATCGACTCGACTATCGACTCGACTCGACTATCGACTCGACTATCGACTCGACTCGACTATCGACTCGACTCGACTATCGACTCGACTCGACTATAGACTCGACTATCGACTCGACTATCGACTCGACTCGACTATCGACTCGACTCGACTCGACTCGACTATCGACTCGACTATCGACTCGACTATCGACTCGACTATCGACTCGACTATCGACTCGACTATCGACTCGACTATCGACTCGACAATCGACTCGACTATCGACTCGACTATCGACTCGACTATCGACTCGACTATCGATTCGACTATCGACTATCGACTCGACTATCGACTCGACTATCGACTCGACTATCGACTCGACTCGACTATCGACTCGACTATCGACTCGACTATCGACTCGACTCGACTATCGACTCGACTCGACTATCGACTCGACTATCGACTCGACTCGACTATCGACTCGACTATCGACTCGACTCGACTCGACTATCGACTCGACTATCGACTCGACTATCGACTCGACTCCACTATCGACTCGACTATCGACTCGACTCGACTATCGACTCGACTATCGACTCGACTATCGACTCGACTATCGACTCGACTCGACTATCGACTCGACTCGACTATCGACTCGACTATCGACTCGACTCGACTATCGACTCGACTATCGACTCGACTATCGACTCGACTCGACTATCGACTCGACTATCGACTCGACTATCGACTCGACTATCGACTATCGACTATCGACTATCGACTATCGACTATCGACTATCGACTATCGACTATCGACTATCGACTATCGACTATCGACTCGACTATCGACTCGACTATCGACTCGACTATCGACTCGACTCGACTATCGACTCGACTATCGACTCGACTCGACTATCGACTCGACTCGACTATCGACTCGACTATCGACTCGACTATCGACTATCGACTATCGACTATCGACTATCGACTATCGACTATCGACTATCGACTATCGACTATCGACTATCGACTATCGACTATCGACTATCGACTATCGACTATCGACTATCGACTATCGACTATCGACTATCGACTACCGACTATCGACTATCGACTATCGACTCGACTATCGACTCGACTCGACTATCGACTCGACTCGACTATCGACTCGACTATCGACTATCGACTATCGACTATCGACTATCGACAATCGACTATCGACTATCGACTATCGACTATCGACTATCGACTATCGACTATCGACTATCGACTATCGACTATCGACTATCGACTATCGACTATCGACTATCGACTATCGACTATCGACTATCGACTATCGACTATCGACTATCGACTATCGACTATCGACTATCGACTATCGACTATCGACTATCGACTATCGACTATCGACTATCGACTATCGACTATCGACTATCGACTATCGACTATCGACTATTGACTCGACTATCGACTCGACTATCGACTCGACTATCGACTCGACTCGACTATCGACTCGACTATCGACTCGACTCGACTATCGACTCGACTATCGACTATCGACTATCGACTATCGACTATCGACTATCGACTATCGACTATCAACTATCGACTATCGACTATCGACTATCGACTATCGACTATCGACTATCGACTATCGACTATCGACTATCGACTATCGACTATCGACTATCGACTATCGACTATCGACTATCGACTATCGACTATCGACTATCGACTATCGACTATCGACTATCGACTATCGACTATCGACTATCGACTATCGACTATCGACTATCGACTATCGACTATCGACTATCGACTATCGACTACCGACTATCGACTATCGACTATCGACTATCGACTATCGACTATCGACTATCGACTATCGACTATCGACTATCGACTATCGACTATCGACTATCGACTATCGACTATCGACTATCGACTATCGACTATCGACTATCGACTATCGACTATCGACTATCGACTATCGACTATCGACTATCGACTATCGACTATCGACTATCGACTATCGACTATCGACTATCGACTATCGACTATCGACTATCGACTATCGACTATCGACTATCGACTATCGACTATCGACTATCGACTATCGGCTATCGGCTATCGGCTATCGGCTATCGGCTATCGACTATCGACTATCGACTATCGACTATCGACTATCGACTATCGACTATCGACTATCGACTATCGACTATCGACTATCGACTATCGACTATCGACTATCGACTATCGACTATCGACTATCGACTATCGACTATCGACTATCGACTATCGACTATCGACTATCGACTATCGACTATCGACTATCGACTATCGACTATCGACTATCGACTATCGACTATCGACTATCGACTATCGACTATCGACTATCGACTATCGACTATCGACTATCGACTATCGACTATCGACTATCGACTATCGACTATCGACTCGACTATCGACTCGACTATCGACTCGACTCGACTATCGACTCGACTATCGACTCGACTCGACTATCGACTCGACTCGACTATCGACTCGACTATCGACTATCGACTATCGACTATCGACTATCGACTATCGACTATCGACTATCGACTATCGACTATCGACTATCGACTATCGACTATCGACTATCGACTATCGACTATCGACTATCGACTATCGACTATCGACTACCGACTATCGACTATCGACTATCGACTCGACTATCGACTCGACTCGACTATCGACTCGACTCGACTATCGACTCGACTATCGACTATCGACTATCGACTATCGACTATCGACTATCGACTATCGACTATCGACTATCGACTATCGACTATCGACTATCGACTATCGACTATCGACTATCGACTATCGACTATCGACTATCGACTATCGACTATCGACTATCGACTATCGACTATCGACTATCGACTATCGACTATCGACTATCGACTATCGACTATCGACTATCGACTATCGACTATCGACTATCGACTATCGACTATCGACTATCGACTATCGACTATCGACTATCGACTATCGACTATCGACTATCGACTATCGACTATCGACTATCGACTATCGACTATCGACTATCGACTATCGACTATCGACTATCGACTATCGACTATCGACTCGACTATCGACTCGACTATCGACTCGACTCGACTATCGACTCGACTATCGACTCGACTCGACTATCGACTCGACTCGACTATCGACTCGACTATCGACTATCGACTATCGACTATCGACTATCGACTATCGACTATCGACTATCGACTATCGACTATCGACTATCGACTATCGACTATCGACTATCGACTATCGACTATCGACTATCGACTATCGACTATCGACTATCGACTATCGACTATCGACTATCGACTATCGACTATCGACTATCGACTATCGACTATCGACTATCGACTATCGACTATCGACTATCGACTATCGACTATCGACTATCGACTATCGACTATCGACTATCGACTATCGACTATCGACTATCGACTATCGACTATCGACTATCGACTATCGACTATCGACTATCGACTATCGACTATCGACTATCGACTATCGACTATCGACTATCGACTATCGACTATCGACTATCGACTATCGACTATCGACTATCGACTATCGACTATCGACTATCGACTATCGACTATCGACTATCGACTATCGACTATCGACTATCGACTATCGACTATCGACTATCGACTATCGACTATCGACTATCGACTATCGACTATCGACTATCGACTATCGACTATCGACTATCGACTATCGGCTATCGGCTATCGGCTATCGACTATCGACTATCGACTATCGACTATCGACTATCGACTATCGACTATCGACTATCGACTATCGACTATCGACTATCGACTATCGACTATCGACTATCGACTATCGACTATCGACTATCGACTATCGACTATCGACTATCGACTATCGACTATCGACTATCGACTATCGACTATCGACTATCGACTATCGACTATCGACTATCGACTATCGACTATCGACTATCGACTATCGACTATCGACTATCGACTATCGACTATCGACTATCGACTATCGACTATCGACTATCGACTATCGACTATCGACTATCGACTATCGACTATCGACTATCGACTATCGACTATCGACTCGACTATCGACTCGACTATCGACTCGACTCGACTATCGACTCGACTATCGACTCGACTCGACTATCGACTCGACTCGACTATCGACTCGACTATCGACTATCGACTATCGACTATCGACTATCGACTATCGACTATCGACTATCGACTATCGACTATCGACTATCGACTATCGACTATCGACTATCGACTATCGACTATCGACTATCGACTATCGACTATCGACTATCGACTATCGACTATCGACTATCGACTATCGACTATCGACTATCGACTATCGACTATCGACTATCGACTATCGACTATCGACTATCGACTATCGACTCGACTATCGACTCGACTATCGACTCGACTCGACTATCGACTCGACTATCGACTCGACTCGACTATCGACTCGACTCGACTATCGACTCGACTATCGACTATCGACTATCGACTATCGACTATCGACTATCGACTATCGACTATCGACTATCGACTATCGACTATCGACTATCGACTATCGACTATCGACTATCGACTATCGACTATCGACTATCGACTATCGACTATCGACTATCGACTATCGACTATCGACTATCGACTATCGACTATCGACTATCGACTATCGACTATCGACTATCGACTATCGACTATCGACTATCGACTATCGACTATCGACTATCGACTATCGACTATCGACTATCGACTATCGACTATCGACTCGACTATCGACTCGACTATCGACTCGACTCGACTATCGACTCGACTATCGACTCGACTCGACTATCGACTCGACTCGACTATCGCGACTCGACTATCGACTCGACTATCGACTATCGACTATCGACTATCGACTATCGACTATCGACTATCGACTATCGACTATCGACTATCGACTATCGACTATCGACTATCGACTATCGACTATCGACTATCGACTATCGACTATCGACTATCGACTATCGACTATCGACTATCGACTATCGACTATCGACTATCGACTATCGACTATCGACTATCGACTATCGACTATCGACTATCGACTATCGACTATCGACTATCGACTATCGACTATCGACTATCGACTATCGACTATCGACTATCGACTATCGACTATCGACTATCGACTATCGACTATCGACTATCGACTATCGACTATCGACTATCGACTATCGACTATCGACTATCGACTATCGACTATCGACTATCGACTATCGACTATCGACTATCGACTATCGACTATCGACTATCGACTATCGACTATCGACTATCGACTATCGACTATCGACTATCGACTATCGACTATCGACTATCGACTATCGACTATCGACTATCGACTATCGACTATCGACTATCGACTATCGACTATCGACTATCGACTATCGACTATCGACTATCGACTATCGACTATCGACTATCGACTATCGACTATCGACTATCGACTATCGACTATCGACTATCGACTATCGACTATCGACTATCGACTCGACTATCGACTCGACTATCGACTCGACTCGACTATCGACTCGACTATCGACTCGACTATCGACTCGACTCGACTATCGACTCGACTATCGACTCGACTCGACTATCGACTCGACTCGACTATCGACTCGACTATCGACTATCGACTATCGACTATCGACTATCGACTATCGACTATCGACTATCGACTATCGACTATCGACTATCGACTATCGACTATCGACTATCGACTATCGACTATCGACTATCGACTATCGACTATCGACTATCGACTATCGACTATCGACTATCGACTATCGACTATCGACTATCGACTATCGACTATCGACTATCGACTATCGACTATCGACTATCGACTATCGACTATCGACTATCGACTATCGACTATCGACTCGACTATCGACTCGACTATCGACTCGACTCGACTATCGACTCGACTATCGACTCGACTCGACTATCGACTCGACTCGACTATCGACTCGACTATCGACTATCGACTATCGACTATCGACTATCGACTATCGACTATCGACTATCGACTATCGACTATCGACTATCGACTATCGACTATCGACTATCGACTATCGACTATCGACTATCGACTATCGACTATCGACTATCGACTATCGACTATCGACTATCGACTATCGACTATCGACTATCGACTATCGACTATCGACTATCGACTATCGACTATCGACTATCGACTATCGACTATCGACTATTGACTACCGACTATCGACTATCGACTATCGACTATCGACTCGACTATCGACTCGACTATCGACTCGACTCGACTATCGACTCGACTATCGACTCGACTCGACTATCGACTCGACTCGACTATCGACTCGACTATCGACTATCGACTATCGACTATCGACTATCGACTATCGACTATCGACTATCGACTATCGACTATCGACTATCGACTATCGACTATCGACTATCGACTATCGACTATCGACTATCGACTATCGACTATCGACTATCGACTATCGACTATCGACTATCGACTATCGACTATCGACTATCGACTATCGACTATCGACTATCGACTATCGACTCGACTATCGACTCGACTATCGACTCGACTATCGACTCGACTCGACTATCGACTCGACTATCGACTCGACTATCGACTCGACTCGACTATCGACTCGACTATCGACTATCGACTATCGACTATCGACTATCGACTATCGACTATCGACTATCGACTATCGACTATCGACTATCGACTATCGACTATCGACTATCGACTATCGACTATCGACTATCGACTATCGACTATCGACTATCGACTATCGACTATCGACTATCGACTATCGACTATCGACTATCGACTATCGACTATCGACTATCGACTATCGACTCGACTATCGACTCGACTATCGACTCGACTCGACTATCGACTCGACTATCGACTCGACTCGACTATCGACTCGACTCGACTATAGACTCGACTATCGACTCGACTCGACTATCGACTCGACTCGACTCGACTCGACTATCGACTCGACTCGACTATCGACTCGACTCGACTATCGACTCGACTATCGACTCGACTATCGACTCGACTCGACTATCGACTCGACTATCGACTCGACTCGACTATCGACTCGACTATCGACTCGACTATCGACTCGACTCGACTATCGACTCGACTATCGACTCGACTATCGACTCGACTATCGACTCGACTCGACTATCGACTCGACTATCGACTCGACTATCGACTCGACTATCGACTCGACTCGACTATCGACTCGACTCGACTATCGACTCGACTCGACTCGACTATCGACTCGACTCGACTATCGACTCGACTCGACTATCGACTCGACTCGACTATCGACTCGACTCGACTATCGACTCGACTCGACTATCGACTCGACTCGACTATCGACTCGACTATCGACTCGACTCGACTATCGACTCGACTATCGACTCTACTCGACTATCGACTCGATTCGACTATCGACTCGACTATCGACTCGACTCGACTATCGACTCGACTCGACTATCGACTCGACTCGACTATCGACTCGACTCGACTATCGACTCGACTATCGATTCGACTATCGACTATCGACTCGACTATCGACTCGACTATCGACTATCCACTATCGACTATCGACTATCGACTATCGACTATCGACTATCGACTATCGACTATCGACTATCGACTATCGACTATCGACTATCGACTATCGACTATCGACTCGACTATCGACTCGACTATCGACTCGACTATCGACTCGACTATCGACTCGACTCGACTATCGACTCGACTATCGACTCGACTCGACTATCGACTCGACTCGACTATCGACTCGACTATCGACTATCGACTATCGACTATCGACTATCGACTATCGACTATCGACTATCGACTATCGACTATCGACTATCGACTATCGACTATCGACTATCGACTATCGACTATTGACTACCGACTATCGACTATCGACTATCGACTCGACTATCGACTCGACTCGACTATCGACTCGACTCGACTATCGACTCGACTATCGACTCGACTATCGACTCGACTATCGACTCGACTATCGACTCGACTATCGACTCGACTATCGATTCGACTATCGACTATCGACTCGACTATCGACTCGACTATCGACTCGACTCGACTATCGACTCGACTATCGACTCGACTCGACTATCGACTCGACTATCGACTCGACTCGACTATCGACTCGACTCGACTATCGACTCGACTCGACTCGACTCGACTATCGACTCGATTATCGACTCGACTATCGACTCGACTATCGACTCGACTATCGACTATCGACTATCGACTATCGACTATCGACTATCGACTATCGACTATCGACTATCGACTATCGACTATCGACTATCGACTATCGACTATCGACTATCGACTATCGACTATCGACTATCGACTATCGACTATCGACTATCGACTATCGACTATCGACTATCGACTATCGACTATCGACTATCGACTATCGACTATCGACTATCGACTATCGACTATCGACTATCGACTATCGACTATCGACTATCGACTATCGACTATCGACTATCGACTATCGACTATCGACTATCGACTATCGACTATCGACTATCGACTATCGACTATCGACTATCGACTATCGACTATCGACTATCGACTATCGACTATCGACTATCGACTATCGACTATCGACTATCGACTATCGACTATCGACTATCGACTATCGACTATCGACTCGACTATCGACTCGACTATCGACTCGACTATCGACTCGACTATCGACTCGACTCGACTATCGACTCGACTATCGACTCGACTCGACTATCGACTCGACTCGACTATCGACTCGACTATCGACTATCGACTATCGACTATCGACTATCGACTATCGACTATCGACTATCGACTATCGACTATCGACTATCGACTATCGACTATCGACTATCGACTATCGACTATCGACTATCGACTATTGACTACCGACTATCGACTATCGACTATCGACTCGACTATCGACTCGACTCGACTATCGACTCGACTCGACTATCGACTCGACTATCGACTCGACTATCGACTCGACTATCGACTCGACTATCGACTCGACTATCGACTCGACTATCGATTCGACTATCGACTATCGACTCGACTATCGACTCGACTATCGACTCGACTCGACTATCGACTCGACTATCGACTCGACTATCGACTCGACTCGACTATCGACTCGACTCGACTATCGACTCGACTCGACTATCGACTCGACTCGACTCGACTCGACTATCGACTCGACTATCGACTCGACTATCGACTCGACTATCGACTCGACTATCGACTCGACTATCGACTCGACTATCGACTCGACTATCGACTATCGACTATCGACTATCGACTATCGACTATCGACTATCGACTATCGACTATCGACTATCGACTATCGACTATCGACTATCGACTATCGACTATCGACTATCGACTATCGACTATCGACTCGACTATCGACTCGACTATCGACTCGACTATCGACTCGACTCGACTATCGACTCGACTCGACTATCGACTCGACTCGACTATCGACTCGACTATCGACTCGACTATCGACTATCGACTATCGACTATCGACTATCGACTATCGACTATCGACTATCGACTATCGACTATCGACTATCGACTATCGACTATCGACTATCGACTATCGACTATCGACTATCGACTATCGACTATCGACTATCGACTATCGACTATCGACTATCGACTATCGACTATCGACTATCGACTATCGACTCGACTCTCGACTCGACTATCGACTCGACTATCGACTCGACTCGACTATCGACTCGACTATCGACTCGACTCGACTATCGACTCGACTCGACTATCGACTCGACTATCGACTATCGACTATCGACTATCGACTATCGACTATCGACTATCGACTATCGACTATCGACTATCGACTATCGACTATCGACTATCGACTATCGACTATCGACTATCGACTATCGACTATCGACTATCGACTATCGACTATCGACTATCGACTATCGACTATTGACTACCGACTATCGACTATCGACTATCGACTCGACTATCGACTCGACTCGACTATCGACTCGACTCGACTATCGACTCGACTATCGACTCGACTAGCGACTCGACTATCGACTCAACTATCGACTCGACTATCGACTCGACTATCGATTCGACTATCGACTATCGACTCGACTATCGACTCGACTATCGACTCGACTATCGACTCGACTCGACTATCGACTCGACTCGACTATCGACTCGACTCGACTATCGACTCGACTCGACTATAGACTCGACTATCGACTCGACTATCGACTCGACTCGACTATCGACTCGACTCGACTCGACTCGACTATCGACTCGACTCGACTATCGACTCGACTCGACTATCGACTCGACTATCGACTCGACTATCGACTCGACTCGACTATCGACTCGACTATCGACTCGACTCGACTATCGACTCGACTATCGACTCGACTCGACTATCGACTCGACTATCGACTCGACTATCGACTCGACTATCGACTCGACTCGACTATCGACTCGACTATCGACTCGACTATCGACTCGACTATCGACTCGACTCGACTATCGACTCGACTCGACTATCGACTCGACTCGACTCGACTATCGACTCGACTCGACTATCGACTCGACTCGACTATCGACTCGACTCGACTATCGACTCGACTCGACTATCGACTCGACTCGACTATCGACTCGACTATCGACTCGACTCGCCTATCGACTCGACTATCGACTCTACTCTACTATCGACTCGATTCGACTATCGACTCGACTATCGACTCGACTCGACTATCGACTCGACTCGACTATCGACTCGACTCGACTATCGACTCGACTCGACTATCGACTCGACTATCGATTCGACTATCGACTATCGACTCGACTATCGACTCGACTATCGACTATCCACTATCGACTATCGACTATCGACTATCGACTATCGACTATCGACTATCGACTATCGACTATCGACTATCGACTATCGACTATCGACTATCGACTATCGACTCGACTATCGACTCGACTATCGACTCGACTATCGACTCGACTATCGACTCGACTCGACTATCGACTCGACTATCGACTCGACTCGACTATCGACTCGACTCGACTATCGACTCGACTATCGACTATCGACTATCGACTATCGACTATCGACTATCGACTATCGACTATCGACTATCGACTATCGACTATCGACTATCGACTATCGACTATCGACTATCGACTATCGACTATTGACTACCGACTATCGACTATCGACTATCGACTCGACTATCGACTCGACTCGACTATCGACTCGACTCGACTATCGACTCGACTATCGACTCGACTATCGACTCGACTATCGACTCGACTATCGACTCGACTATCGACTCGACTATCGATTCGACTATCGACTATCGACTCGACTATCGACTCGACTATCGACTCGACTCGACTATCGACTCGACTATCGACTCGACTCGACTATCGACTCGACTATCGACTCGACTCGACTATCGACTCGACTCGACTATCGACTCGACTCGACTCGACTCGACTATCGACTCGACTATCGACTCGACTATCGACTCGACTATCGACTCGACTATCGACTCGACTATCGACTCGACTATCGACTATCGACTATCGACTATCGACTATCGACTATCGACTATCGACTATCGACTATCGACTATCGACTATCGACTATCGACTATCGACTATCGACTATCGACTATCGACTATCGACTATTGACTACCGACTATCGACTATCGACTATCGACTCGACTATCGACTCGACTCGACTATCGACTCGACTCGACTATCGACTCGACTATCGACTCGACTATCGACTCGACTATCGACTCGACTATCGACTCGACTATCGACTCGACTATCGATTCGACTATCGACTATCGACTCGACTATCGACTCGACTATCGACTCGACTCGACTATCGACTCGACTATCGACTCGACTCGACTATCGACTCGACTATCGACTCGACTCGACTATCGACTCGACTCGACTATCGACTCGACTCGACTCGACTCGACTATCGACTCGACTATCGACTCGACTATCGACTCGACTATCGACTCGACTATCGACTCGACTATCGACTCGACTATCGACTCGACTATCGACTATCGACTATCGACTATCGACTATCGACTATCGACTATCGACTATCGACTATCGACTATCGACTATCGACTATCGACTATCGACTATCGACTATCGACTATCGACTATCGACTCGACTATCGACTCGACTATCGACTCGACTATCGACTCGACTCGACTATCGACTCGACTCGACTATCGACTCGACTCGACTATCGACTCGACTATCGACTCGACTATCGACTATCGACTATCGACTATCGACTATCGACTATCGACTATCGACTATCGACTATCGACTATCGACTATCGACTATCGACTATCGACTATCGACTATCGACTATCGACTATCGACTATCGACTATCGACTATCGACTATCGACTATCGACTATCGACTATCGACTATCGACTATCGACTATCGACTATCGACTCGACTCTCGACTCGACTATCGACTCGACTATCGACTCGACTCGACTATCGACTCGACTATCGACTCGACTCGACTATCGACTCGACTCGACTATCGACTCGACTATCGACTATCGACTATCGACTATCGACTATCGACTATCGACTATCGACTATCGACTATCGACTATCGACTATCGACTATCGACTATCGACTATCGACTATCGACTATCGACTATCGACTATCGACTATCGACTATTGACTACCGACTATCGACTATCGACTATCGACTCGACTATCGACTCGACTCGACTATCGACTCGACTCGACTATCGACTCGACTATCGACTCGACTATCGACTCGACTATCGACTCAACTATCGACTCGACTATCGACTCGACTATCGATTCGACTATCGACTATCGACTCGACTATCGACTCGACTATCGACTCGACTATCGACTCGACTATCGACTCGACTCGACTATCGACTCGACTCGACTATCGACTCGACTCGACTATCGACTCGACTCGACTATAGACTCGACTATCGACTCGACTATCGACTCGACTCGACTATCGACTCGACTCGACTCGACTCGACTATCGACTCGACTCGACTATCGACTCGACTCGACTATCGACTCGACTATCGACTCGACTATCGACTCGACTCGACTATCGACTCGACTATCGACTCGACTATCGACTCGACTCGACTATCGACTCGACTATCGACTCGACTATCGACTCGACTATCGACTCG
>OW121815.1:38221637-38265064 GCA_933228935.1 Pemphredon lugubris | reverse complement strand
GATAGTCGATAGTCGATAGTCGATAGTCGATAGTCGATAGTCGATAGTCGATAGTCGATAGTCGATAGTCGATAGTCGATAGTCGATAGTCGATAGTCGATAGTCGATAGTCGATAGTCGATAGTCGATAGTCGATAGTCGATAGTCGATAGTCGATAGTCGATAGTCGATAGTCGATAGTCGATAGTCGATAGTCGATAGTCGATAGTCGATAGTCGATAGTCGATAGTCGATAGTCGATAGTCGATAGTCGATAGTCGATAGTCGATAGTCGATAGTCGATAGTCGATAGTCGATAGTCGATAGTCGATAGTCGATAGTCGATAGTCGATAGTCGATAGTCGATAGTCGATAGTCGATAGTCGATAGTCGATAGTCGATAGTCGATAGTCGATAGTCGATAGTCGATAGTCGATAGTCGATAGTCGATAGTCGATAGTCGATAGTCGATAGTCGATAGTCGATAGTCGATAGTCGATAGTCGATAGTCGATAGTCGATAGTCGATAGTCGATAGTCGATAGTCGATAGTCGATAGTCGATAGTCGATAGTCGATAGTCGATAGTCGATAGTCGATAGTCGATAGTCGATAGTCGATAGTCGATAGTCGATAGTCGATAGTCGATAGTCGATAGTCGATAGTCGATAGTCGATAGTCGATAGTCGATAGTCGATAGTCGATAGTCGATAGTCGATAGTCGATAGTCGATAGTCGATAGTCGATAGTCGATAGTCGATAGTCGATAGTCGATAGTCGATAGTCGATAGTCGATAGTCGATAGTCGATAGTCGATAGTCGATAGTCGATAGTCGATAGTCGATAGTCGATAGTCGATAGTCGATAGTCGATAGTCGATAGTCGATAGTCGATAGTCGATAGTCGATAGTCGATAGTCGATAGTCGATAGTCGATAGTCGATAGTCGATAGTCGATAGTCGATAGTCGATAGTCGATAGTCGATAGTCGATAGTCGATAGTCGATAGTCGATAGTCGATAGTCGATAGTCGATAGTCGATAGTCGATAGTCGATAGTCGATAGTCGATAGTCGATAGTCGATAGTCGATAGTCGATAGTCGATAGTCGATAGTCGATAGTCGATAGTCGATAGTCGATAGTCGATAGTCGATAGTCGATAGTCGATAGTCGATAGTCGATAGTCGATAGTCGATAGTCGATAGTCGATAGTCGATAGTCGATAGTCGATAGTCGATAGTCGATAGTCGATAGTCGATAGTCGATAGTCGATAGTCGATAGTCGATAGTCGATAGTCGATAGTCGATAGTCGATAGTCGATAGTCGATAGTCGATAGTCGATAGTCGATAGTCGATAGTCGATAGTCGATAGTCGATAGTCGATAGTCGATAGTCGATAGTCGATAGTCGATAGTCGATAGTCGATAGTCGATAGTCGATAGTCGATAGTCGATAGTCGATAGTCGATAGTCGATAGTCGATAGTCGATAGTCGATAGTCGATAGTCGATAGTCGATAGTCGATAGTCGATAGTCGATAGTCGATAGTCGATAGTCGATAGTCGATAGTCGATAGTCGATAGTCGATAGTCGATAGTCGATAGTCGATAGTCGATAGTCGATAGTCGATAGTCGAGTCGATAGTCGATAGTCGATAGTCGATAGTCGATAGTCGATAGTCGATAGTCGATAGTCGATAGTCGATAGTCGATAGTCGATAGTCGATAGTCGATAGTCGATAGTCGATAGTCGATAGTCGATAGTCGATAGTCGATAGTCGATAGTCGATAGTCGATAGTCGATAGTCGATAGTCGATAGTCGAGTCGATAGTCGATAGTCGATAGTCGATAGTCGATAGTCGATAGTCGATAGTCGATAGTCGATAGTCGATAGTCGATAGTCGATAGTCGATAGTCGATAGTCGATAGTCGATAGTCGATAGTCGATAGTCGATAGTCGATAGTCGATAGTCGATAGTCGATAGTCGATAGTCGATAGTCGATAGTCGATAGTCGATAGTCGATAGTCGATACTCGATACTCGATAGTCGATAGTCGATAGTCGATAGTCGATAGTCGATAGTCGATAGTCGATAGTCGATAGTCGATAGTCGATAGTCGATAGTCGATAGTCGATAGTCGATAGTCGATAGTCGATAGACGAGTCGATAGTCGAGTCGATAGTCGAGTCGATAGTCGAGTCGATAGTCGAGTCGATAGTCGAGTCGATAGTCGAGTCGATAGTCGAGTCGATAGACGAGTCGATAGTCGAGTCGATAGTCGAGTCGATAGTCGAGTCGATAGTCGAGTCGATAGTCGAGTCGAGTCGATAGTCGAGTCGAGTCGATAGTCGAGTCGATAGTCGATAGTCGATAGTCGATAGTCGATACTCGATACTCGATAGTCGATAGTCGATAGTCGATAGTCGATAGTCGATAGTCGATAGTCGATAGTCGATAGTCGATAGTCGATAGTCGATAGTCGATAGTCGATAGTCGATAGTCGATAGTCGATAGTCGATAGTCGATAGTCGATAGTCGATAGTCGATAGTCGATAGTCGATAGTCGATAGTCGATAGTCGATAGTCGATAGTCGATAGTCGATAGTCGATAGTCGATAGTCGATAGTCGATAGTCGATAGTCGATAGTCGATAGTCGATAGTCGATAGTCGATAGTCGATAGTCGATAGTCGATAGTCGATAGTCGATAGTCGATAGTCGATAGTCGATAGTCGATAGTCGATAGTCGATAGTCGATAGTCGATAGTCGATAGTCGATAGTCGATAGTCGATAGTCGATAGTCGATAGTCGATAGTCGATAGTCGATAGTCGATAGTCGATAGTCGATAGTCGATAGTCGATAGTCGATAGTCGATAGTCGATAGTCGATAGTCGATAGTCGATAGTCGATAGTCGATAGTCGATAGTCGATAGTCGATAGTCGATAGTCGATAGTCGATAGTCGATAGTCGATAGTCGATAGTCGATAGTCGATAGTCGATAGTCGATAGTCGATAGTCGATAGTCGATAGTCGATAGTCGATAGTCGATAGTCGATAGTCGATAGTCGATAGTCGATAGTCGATAGTCGATAGTCGATAGTCGATAGTCGATAGTCGATAGTCGATAGTCGATAGTCGATAGTCGATAGTCGATAGTCGATAGTCGATAGTCGATAGTCGATAGTCGATAGTCGATAGTCGATAGTCGATAGTCGATAGTCGATAGTCGATAGTCGATAGTCGATAGTCGATAGTCGATAGTCGATAGTCGATAGTCGATAGTCGATAGTCGATAGTCGATAGTCGATAGTCGATAGTCGATAGTCGATAGTCGATAGTCGATAGTCGATAGTCGATAGTCGATAGTCGATAGTCGATAGTCGATAGTCGATAGTCGATAGTCGATAGTCGATAGTCGATAGTCGATAGTCGATAGTCGATAGTCGATAGTCGATAGTCGATAGTCGATAGTCGATAGTCGATAGTCGATAGTCGATAGTCGATAGTCGATAGTCGATAGTCGATAGTCGATAGTCGATAGTCGATAGTCGATAGTCGAGTCGATAGTCGAGTCGATAGTCGAGTCGATAGTCGATAGTCGATAGTCGAGTCGATAGTCGATAGTCGATAGTCGATAGTCGATAGTCGATAGTCGATAGTCGATAGTCGAGTCGATAGTCGAGTCGATAGACGAGTCGATAGTCGAGTCGATAGTCGAGTCGATAGTCGAGTCGATAGTCGAGTCGATAGTCGAGTCGATAGTCGATAGTCGATAGTCGATAGTCGATAGTCGATAGTCGATAGTCGATAGTCGATAGTCGATAGTCGATAGTCGATAGTCGATAGTCGATAGTCGAGTCGATAGTCGAGTCGATAGTCGAGTCGATAGTCGAGTCGATAGTCGAGTCGATAGTCGAGTCGATAGTTGAGTCGATAGTCGAGTCGAGTCGATAGTCGATAGTCGATAGTCGATAGTCGATAGTCGATAGTCGATAGTCGGTAGTCGATAGTCGATAGTCGATAGTCGATAGTCGATAGTCGATAGTCGATAGTCGATAGTCGATAGTCGATAGTCGATAGTCGATAGTCGATAGTCGATAGTCGATAGTCGATAGTCGATAGTCGATAGTCGATAGTCGATAGTCGATAGTCGATAGTCGATAGTCGATAGTCGATAGTCGATAGTCGATAGTCGATAGTCGATAGTCGATAGTCGATAGTCGATAGTCGATAGTCGATAGTCGATAGTCGATAGTCGATAGTCGATAGTCGATAGTCGATAGTCGATAGTCGATAGTCGATAGTCGATAGTCGATAGTCGATAGTCGATAGTCGATAGTCGATAGTCGATAGTCGATAGTCGATAGTCGATAGTCGATAGTCGATAGTCGATAGTCGATAGTCGATAGTCGATAGTCGATAGTCGATAGTCGATAGTCGATAGTCGATAGTCGATAGTCGATAGTCGATAGTCGATAGTCGATAGTCGATAGTCGATAGTCGATAGTCGATAGTCGATACTCGATAGTCGATACTCGATAGTCGATAGTCGATAGTCGATAGTCGATAGTCGATAGTCGATAGTCGATAGTCGATAGTCGATAGTCGATAGTCGATAGTCGATAGTCGATAGTCGATAGTCGATAGTCGATAGTCGATAGTCGAGTCGATAGTCGAGTCGAGTCGATAGTCGAGTCGAGTCGATAGTCGAGTCGATAGTCGAGTCGATAGTCGAGTCGATAGTCGAGTCGATAGTCGATAGTCGATAGTCGATAGTCGATAGTCGATAGTCGATAGTCGATAGTCGATAGTCGATAGTCGATAGTCGATAGTCGATAGTCGATAGTCGATAGTCGATAGTCGATAGTCGATAGTCGATAGTCGATAGTCGATAGTCGATAGTCGATAGTCGATAGTCGATAGTCGATAGTCGATAGTCGATAGTCGATAGTCGATAGTCGATAGTCGATAGTCGATAGTCGATAGTCGATAGTCGATAGTCGATAGTCGATAGTCGATAGTCGATAGTCGATAGTCGATAGTCGATAGTCGATAGTCGATAGTCGATAGTCGATAGTCGATAGTCGATAGTCGATAGTCGATAGTCGATAGTCGATAGTCGATAGTCGATAGTCGATAGTCGATAGTCGATAGTCGATAGTCGATAGTCGATAGTCGATAGTCGATAGTCGATAGTCGATAGTCGATAGTCGATAGTCGATAGTCGATAGTCGATAGTCGATAGTCGATAGTCGATAGTCGATAGTCGATAGTCGATAGTCGATAGTCGATAGTCGATAGTCGATAGTCGATAGTCGATAGTCGATAGTCGATAGTCGATAGTCGATAGTCGATAGTCGATAGTCGATAGTCGATAGTCGATAGTCGATAGTCGATAGTCGATAGTCGATAGTCGATAGTCGATAGTCGATAGTCGATAGTCGATAGTCGATAGTCGATAGTCGATAGTCGATAGTCGATAGTCGATAGTCGATAGTCGATAGTCGATAGTCGATAGTCGATAGTCGATAGTCGATAGTCGATAGTCGATAGTCGATAGTCGATAGTCGATAGTCGATAGTCGATAGTCGATAGTCGATAGTCGATAGTCGATAGTCGATAGTCGATAGTCGAGTCGATAGTCGAGTCGAGTCGATAGTCGAGTCGAGTCGATAGTCGAGTCGATAGTCGAGTCGATAGTCGAGTCGATAGTCGAGTCGATAGTCGATAGTCGATAGTCGATAGTCGATAGTCGATAGTCGATAGTCGATAGTCGATAGTCGATAGTCGATAGTCGATAGTCGATAGTCGATAGTCGATAGTCGATAGTCGATAGTCGATAGTCGATAGTCGATAGTCGATAGTCGATAGTCGATAGTCGATAGTCGATAGTCGATAGTCGATAGTCGATAGTCGATAGTCGATAGTCGATAGTCGATAGTCGATAGTCGATAGTCGATAGTCGATAGTCGATAGTCGATAGTCGATAGTCGATAGTCGATAGTCGATAGTCGATAGTCGATAGTCGATAGTCGATAGTCGATAGTCGATAGTCGATAGTCGATAGTCGATAGTCGATAGTCGATAGTCGATAGTCGATAGTCGATAGTCGATAGTCGATAGTCGATAGTCGATAGTCGATAGTCGATAGTCGATAGTCGATAGTCGATAGTCGATAGTCGATAGTCGATAGTCGATAGTCGATAGTCGATAGTCGATAGTCGATAGTCGATAGTCGATAGTCGATAGTCGATAGTCGATAGTCGATAGTCGATAGTCGATAGTCGATAGTCGATAGTCGATAGTCGATAGTCGATAGTCGATAGTCGATAGTCGATAGTCGATAGTCGATAGTCGATAGTCGATAGTCGATAGTCGATAGTCGATAGTCGATAGTCGATAGTCGATAGTCGATAGTCGATAGTCGATAGTCGATAGTCGATAGTCGATAGTCGATAGTCGATAGTCGATAGTCGATAGTCGATAGTCGATAGTCGATAGTCGATAGTCGATAGTCGATAGTCGATAGTCGAGTCGATAGTCGAGTCGATAGTCGAGTCGATAGTCGATAGTCGATAGTCGAGTCGATAGTCGATAGTCGATAGTCGAGTCGATAGTCGAGTCGATAGTCGAGTCGAGTCGATAGTCGAGTCGAGTCGATAGTCGAGTCGATAGTCGATAGTCGATAGTCGATAGTCGATACTCGATACTCGATAGTCGATAGTCGATAGTCGATAGTCGATAGTCGATAGTCGATAGTCGATAGTCGATAGTCGATAGTCGATAGTCGATAGTCGATAGTCGATAGTCGATAGTCGATAGTCGATAGTCGATAGTCGATAGTCGATAGTCGATAGTCGATAGTCGATAGTCGATAGTCGATAGTCGATAGTCGATAGTCGATAGTCGATAGTCGATAGTCGATAGTCGATAGTCGATAGTCGAGTCGATAGTCGAGTCGATAGTCGAGTCGATAGTCGAGTCGATAGTCGAGTCGATAGTCGAGTCGAGTCGAGTCGATAGTCGATAGTCGATAGTCGATAGTCGATAGTCGATAGTCGATAGTCGATAGTCGATAGTCGATAGTCGATAGTCGATAGTCGATAGTCGATAGTCGATAGTCGATAGTCGATAGTCGATAGTCGATAGTCGATAGTCGATAGTCGATAGTCGATAGTCGATAGTCGATAGTCGATAGTCGATAGTCGCTAGTCGATAGTCGATAGTCGATAGTCGATAGTCGATAGTCGATAGTCGATAGTCGATAGTCGATAGTCGATAGTCGATAGTCGATAGTCGATAGTCGATAGTCGATAGTCGATAGTCGATAGTCGATAGTCGATAGTCGATAGTCGATAGTCGATAGTCGATAGTCGATAGTCGATAGTCGATAGTCGATAGTCGATAGTCGATAGTCGATAGTCGATAGTCGATAGTCGATAGTCGATAGTCGATAGTCGATAGTCGATAGTCCATAGTCGATAGTCGATAGTCGATAGTCGATAGTCGATAGTCGATAGTCTATAGTCGATAGTCGATAGTCGATAGTCGATAGTCGATAGTCGATAGTCGATAGTCGATAGTCGATAGTCGATAGTCGATAGTCGATAGTCGATAGTCGATAGTCGATAGTCGATAGTCGATAGTCGATAGTCGATAGTCGATAGTCGATAGTCGATAGTCGATAGTCGATAGTCGATAGTCGATAGTCGATAGTCGATAGTCGATAGTCGATAGTCGATAGTCGATAGTCGATAGTCGATAGTCGATAGTCGATAGTCGATAGTCGATAGTCGATAGTCGATAGTCGATAGTCGATAGTCGATAGTCGATAGTCGATAGTCGATAGTCGATAGTCGATAGTCGATAGTCGATAGTCGATAGTCGATAGTCGATAGTCGATAGTCGATAGTCGATAGTCGATAGTCGATAGTCGATAGTCGATAGTCGATAGTCGATAGTCGATAGTCGATAGTCGATAGTCGATAGTCGATAGTCGATAGTCGATAGTCGATAGTCGATAGTCGATAGTCGATAGTCGATAGTCGATAGTCGATAGTCGATAGTCGATAGTCGATAGTCGATAGTCGATAGTCGATAGTCGATAGTCGATAGTCGATAGTCGATAGTCGATAGTCGATAGTCGATAGTCGATAGTCGATAGTCGATAGTCGATAGTCGATAGTCGATAGTCGATAGTCGATAGTCGATAGTCGATAGTCGATAGTCGATAGTCGATAGTCGATAGTCGATAGTCGATAGTCGATAGTCGATAGTCGATAGTCGATAGTCGATAGTCGATAGTCGATAGTCGATAGTCGATAGTCGATAGTCGATAGTCGATAGTCGATAGTCGATAGTCGATAGTCGATAGTCGATAGTCGATAGTCGATAGTCGATAGTCGATAGTCGATAGTCGAGTCGATAGTCGATAGTCGATAGTCGAGTCGATAGTCGAGTCGATAGACGAGTCGATAGTCGAGTCGATAGTCGAGTCGATAGTCGAGTCGATAGTCGAGTCGATAGTCGAGTCGATAGTCGAGTCGATAGTCGAGTCGATAGTCGAGTCGATAGACGAGTCGATAGTCGAGTCGATAGTCGATAGTCGATAGTCGATAGTCGATAGTCGATAGTCGATAGTCGATAGTCGATAGTCGATAGTCGATAGTCGAGTCGATAGTCGAGTCGATAGTCGAGTCGATAGTCGAGTCGATAGTCGAGTCGATAGTCGAGTCGATAGTCGAGTCGATAGTCGAGTCGAGTCGATAGTCGATAGTCGATAGTCGATAGTCGATAGTCGATAGTCGATAGTCGATAGTCGATAGTCGATAGTCGATAGTCGATAGTCGATAGTCGATAGTCGATAGTCGATAGTCGATAGTCGATAGTCGATAGTCGATAGTCGATAGTCGATAGTCGATAGTCGATAGTCGATAGTCGATAGTCGATAGTCGATAGTCGATAGTCGATAGTCGATAGTCGATAGTCGATAGTCGATAGTCGATAGTCGATAGTCGATAGTCGATAGTCGAGTCGATAGTCGAGTCGATAGTCGAGTCGATAGTCGATAGTCGATAGTCGAGTCGATAGTCGATAGTCGATAGTCGATAGTCGATAGTCGATAGTCGATAGTCGAGTCGATAGTCGATAGTCGATAGTCGATAGTCGATAGTCGATAGTCGAGTCGATAGTCGAGTCGATAGTCGAGTCGATAGTCGAGTCGATAGTCGATAGTCGATAGTCGATAGTCGATAGTCGATAGTCGATAGTCGATAGTCGATAGTCGATAGTCGATAGTCGATAGTCGATAGTCGATAGTCGATAGTCGATAGTCGATAGTCGATAGTCGATAGTCGATAGTCGATAGTCGATAGTCGATAGTCGATAGTCGATAGTCGATAGTCGATAGTCGATAGTCGATAGTCGATAGTCGATAGTCGATAGTCGATAGTCGATAGTCGATAGTCGATAGTCGATAGTCGATAGTCGATAGTCGATAGTCGATAGTCGATAGTCGAGTCGATAGTCGAGTCGATAGTCGAGTCGATAGTCGAGTCGATAGTCGATAGTCGATAGTCGAGTCGATAGTCGATAGTCGATAGTCGATAGTCGATAGTCGATAGTCGATAGTCGAGTCGATAGTCGATAGTCGATAGTCGATAGTCGATAGTCGATAGTCGAGTCGATAGTCGAGTCGATAGTCGATAGTCGATAGTCGATAGTCGATAGTCGATAGTCGATAGTCGATAGTCGATAGTCGATAGTCGATAGTCGATAGTCGATAGTCGAGTCGATAGTCGATAGTCGATAGTCGAGTCGATAGTCGAGTCGATAGACGAGTCGATAGTCGAGTCGATAGTCGAGTCGATAGTCGAGTCGATAGTCGAGTCGATAGTCGAGTCGATAGTCGAGTCGATAGTCGAGTCGATAGTCGAGTCGATAGTCGAGTCGATAGTCGAGTCGATAGACGAGTCGATAGTCGAGTCGATAGTCGAGTCGATAGTCGAGTCGATAGTCGAGTCGATAGTCGAGTCGAGTCGATAGTCGAGTCGAGTCGATAGTCGAGTCGATAGTCGAGTCGATAGTCGAGTCGATAGTCGATAGTCGATAGTCGATAGTCGATAGTCGATAGTCGATAGTCGATAGTCGATAGTCGATAGTCGAGTCGATAGTCGATAGTCGATAGTCGATAGTCGATAGTCGATAGTCGATAGTCGATAGTCGATAGTCGATAGTCGATAGTCGATAGTCGATAGTCGATAGTCGATAGTCGATAGTCGATAGTCGATAGTCGAGTCGATAGTCGATAGTCGATAGTCGATAGTCGATAGTCGATAGTCGATAGTCGATAGTCGATAGTCGATAGTCGATAGTCGATAGTCGATAGTCGATAGTCGATAGTCGATAGTCGATAGTCGATAGTCGATAGTCGATAGTCGATAGTCGATAGTCGATAGTCGATAGTCGATAGTCGATAGTCGATAGTCGATAGTCGATAGTCGATAGTCGATAGTCGATAGTCGATAGTCGATAGTCGATAGTCGATAGTCGATAGTCGATAGTCGATAGTCGATAGTCGATAGTCGATAGTCGATAGTCGATAGTCGATAGTCGAGTCGATAGTCGATAGTCGATAGTCGATAGTCGATAGTCGATAGTCGATAGTCGATAGTCGATAGTCGATAGTCGATAGTCGATAGTCGATAGTCGATAGTCGATAGTCGATAGTCGATAGTCGATAGTCGATAGTCGATAGTCGATAGTCGATAGTCGATAGTCGATAGTCGATAGTCGATAGTCGATAGTCGATACTCGATACTCGATAGTCGATAGTCGATAGTCGATAGTCGATAGTCGATAGTCGATAGTCGATAGTCGATAGTCGATAGTCGATAGTCGATAGTCGATAGTCGATAGTCGATAGTCGATAGTCGATAGTCGATAGTCGATAGTCGATAGTCGATAGTCGATAGTCGATAGTCGATAGTCGATAGTCGATAGTCGATAGTCGATAGTCGATAGTCGATAGTCGAGTCGATAGTCGAGTCGATAGTCGAGTCGATAGTCGAGTCGATAGTCGATAGTCGATAGTCGAGTCGATAGTCGATAGTCGATAGTCGATAGTCGATAGTCGATAGTCGATAGTCGAGTCGATAGTCGATAGTCGATAGTCGATAGTCGATAGTCGATAGTCGAGTCGATAGTCGAGTCGATAGTCGATAGTCGATAGTCGATAGTCGATAGTCGATAGTCGATAGTCGATAGTCGATAGTCGATAGTCGATAGTCGATAGTCGATAGTCGAGTCGATAGTCGATAGTCGATAGTCGAGTCGATAGTCGAGTCGATAGACGAGTCGATAGTCGAGTCGATAGTCGTGTCGATAGTCGAGTCGATATTCGAGTCGATAGTCGAGTCGATAGTCGAGTCGATAGTCGAGTCGATAGTCGAGTCGATAGTCGAGTCGATAGTCGAGTCGATAGACGAGTCGATAGTCGAGTCGATAGTCGAGTCGATAGTCGAGTCGATAGTCGAGTCGATAGTCGAGTCGAGTCGATAGTCGAGTCGAGTCGATAGTCGAGTCGATAGTCGAGTCGATAGTCGAGTCGATAGTCGATAGTCGATAGTCGATAGTCGATAGTCGATAGTCGATAGTCGATAGTCGATAGTCGAGTCGATAGTCGATAGTCGATAGTCGATAGTCGATAGTCGATAGTCGATAGTCGATAGTCGATAGTCGATAGTCGATAGTCGATAGTCGATAGTCGATAGTCGATAGTCGATAGTCGATAGTCGAGTCGATAGTCGATAGTCGATAGTCGATAGTCGATAGTCGATAGTCGATAGTCGATAGTCGATAGTCGATAGTCGATAGTCGATAGTCGATAGTCGATAGTCGATAGTCGATAGTCGATAGTCGATAGTCGATAGTCGATAGTCGATAGTCGATAGTCGATAGTCGATAGTCGATAGTCGATAGTCGATAGTCGATAGTCGATAGTCGATAGTCGATAGTCGATAGTCGATAGTCGATAGTCGATAGTCGATAGTCGATAGTCGATAGTCGATAGTCGATAGTCGATAGTCGATAGTCGATAGTCGATAGTCGATAGTCGATAGTCGATAGTCGATAGTCGATAGTCGATAGTCGATAGTCGATAGTCGATAGTCGATAGTCGAGTCGATAGTCGATAGTCGATAGTCGATAGTCGATAGTCGATAGTCGATAGTCGATAGTCGATAGTCGATAGTCGATAGTCGATAGTCGATAGTCGATAGTCGATAGTCGATAGTCGATAGTCGATAGTCGATAGTCGATAGTCGATAGTCGATAGTCGATAGTCGATAGTCGATACTCGATACTCGATAGTCGATAGTCGATAGTCGATAGTCGATAGTCGATAGTCGATAGTCGATAGTCGATAGTCGATAGTCGATAGTCGATAGTCGATAGTCGATAGTCGATAGCCGATAGCCGATAGCCGATAGCCGATAGTCGATAGTCGATAGTCGATAGTCGATAGTCGATAGTCGATAGTCGATAGTCGATAGTCGATAGTCGATAGTCGATAGTCGATAGTCGATAGTCGATAGTCGATAGTCGATAGTCGATAGTCGATAGTCGATAGTCGATAGTCGATAGTCGATAGTCGATAGTCGATAGTCGATAGTCGATAGTCGATAGTCGATAGTCGATAGTCGATAGTCGATAGTCGATAGTCGATAGTCGATAGTCGATAGTCGATAGTCGATAGTCGATAGTCGATAGTCGATAGTCGATAGTCGAGTCGATAGTCGAGTCGATAGTCGATAGTCGATAGTCGAGTCGATAGTCGATAGTCGATAGTCGATAGTCGATAGTCGATAGTCGATAGTCGATAGTCGATAGTCGAGTCGATAGTCGATAGTCGATAGTCGATAGTCGATAGTCGATAGTCGAGTCGATAGTCGAGTCGATAGTCGAGTCGATAGTCGAGTCGATAGTCGATAGTCGATAGTCGATAGTCGATAGTCGATAGTCGATAGTCGATAGTCGATAGTCGATAGTCGATAGTCGATAGTCGATAGTCGATAGTCGATAGTCGATAGTCGATAGTCGATAGTCGATAGTCGATAGTCGATAGTCGATAGTCGATAGTCGATAGTCGATAGTCGATAGTCGATAGTCGATAGTCGATAGTCGATAGTCGATAGTCGATAGTCGATAGTCGATAGTCGATAGTCGATAGTCGATAGTCGATAGTCGATAGTCGATAGTCGATAGTCGAGTCGATAGTCGAGTCGATAGTCGATAGTCGATAGTCGAGTCGATAGTCGATAGTCGATAGTCGATAGTCGATAGTCGATAGTCGATAGTCGAGTCGATAGTCGATAGTCGATAGTCGATAGTCGATAGTCGATAGTCGATAGTCGATAGTCGATAGTCGAGTCGATAGTCGAGTCGATAGTCGAGTCGATAGTCGATAGTCGATAGTCGATAGTCGATAGTCGATAGTCGATAGTCGATAGTCGATAGTCGATAGTCGATAGTCGATAGTCGATAGTCGATAGTCGATAGTCGATAGTCGATAGTCGATAGTCGATAGTCGATAGTCGATACTCGATACTCGATAGTCGATAGTCGATAGTCGATAGTCGATAGTCGATAGTCGATAGTCGATAGTCGATAGTCGATAGTCGATAGTCGATAGTCGATAGTCGATAGTCGATAGTCGATAGTCGATAGTCGATAGTCG
Organism: Pemphredon lugubris; assembly: GCA_933228935.1. Classification (NCBI taxonomy): domain Eukaryota; kingdom Metazoa; phylum Arthropoda; class Insecta; order Hymenoptera; family Crabronidae; genus Pemphredon; species Pemphredon lugubris. Next base: position 38,251,349 of record OW121815.1, on the reverse strand, counting down.
ATAGTCGATAGTCGATAGTCGATAGTCGATAGTCGATAGTCGATAGTCGATAGTCGATAGTCGATAGTCGATAGTCGATAGTCGATAGTCGATAGTCGATAGTCGATAGTCGATAGTCGATAGTCGATAGTCGATAGTCGATAGTCGATAGTCGATAGTCGATAGTCGATAGTCGAGTCGATAGTCGAGTCGATAGTCGAGTCGATAGTCGAGTCGATAGTCGAGTCGATAGTCGAGTCGATAGTCGAGTCGATAGTCGAGTCGATAGTCGAGTCGATAGTCGAGTCGATAGTCGAGTCGAGTCGATAGTCGATAGTCGATAGTCGATAGTCGATAGTCGATAGTCGATAGTCGATAGTCGATAGTCGATAGTCGATAGTCGATAGTCGATAGTCGATAGTCGATAGTCGATAGTCGATAGTCGATAGTCGATAGTCGATAGTCGATAGTCGATAGTCGATAGTCGATAGTCGATAGTCGATAGTCGATAGTCGATAGTCGATAGTCGATAGTCGATAGTCGATAGTCGATAGTCGATAGTCGATAGTCGAGTCGATAGTCGAGTCGATAGTCGAGTCGATAGTCGATAGTCGATAGTCGAGTCGATAGTCGATAGTCGATAGTCGATAGTCGATAGTCGATAGTCGATAGTCGAGTCGATAGTCGATAGTCGATAGTCGATAGTCGATAGTCGATAGTCGAGTCGATAGTCGAGTCGATAGTCGATAGTCGATAGTCGATAGTCGATAGTCGATAGTCGATAGTCGATAGTCGATAGTCGATAGTCGATAGTCGATAGTCGATAGTCGACAGTCGAGTCGATAGTCGATAGTCGAGTCGATAGTCGAGTCGATAGACGAGTCGATAGTCGAGTCGATAGTCGAGTCGATAGTCGAGTCGATAGTCGAGTCGATAGTCGAGTCGATAGTCGAGTCGATAGTCGAGTCGATAGTCGAGTCGATAGTCGAGTCGATAGTCGAGTCGATAGACGAGTCGATAGTCGAGTCGATAGTCGAGTCGATAGTCGAGTCGATAGTCGAGTCGATAGTCGAGTCGAGTCGATAGTCGAGTCGAGTCGATAGTCGAGTCGATAGTCGAGTCGATAGTCGATAGTCGATAGTCGATAGTCGATAGTCGATAGTCGATAGTCGATAGTCGATAGTCGATAGTCGATAGTCGATAGTCGATAGTCGAGTCGATAGTCGATAGTCGATAGTCGATAGTCGATAGTCGATAGTCGATAGTCGATAGTCGATAGTCGATAGTCGATAGTCGAGTCGATAGTCGAGTCGATAGTCGAGTCGATAGTCGAGTCGATAGTCGAGTCGATAGTCGAGTCGATAGTCGAGTCGATAGTCGAGTCGATAGTCGAGTCGAGTCGATAGTCGATAGTCGATAGTCGATAGTCGATAGTCGATAGTCGATAGTCGATAGTCGATAGTCGATAGTCGATAGTCGATAGTCGATAGTCGATAGTCGATAGTCGATAGTCGATAGTCGATAGTCGATAGTCGATAGTCGATAGTCGATAGTCGATAGTCGATAGTCGATAGTCGATAGTCGATAGTCGATAGTCGATAGTCGATAGTCGATAGTCGATAGTCGATAGTCGATAGTCGATAGTCGATAGTCGATAGTCGATAGTCGATAGTCGAGTCGATAGTCGAGTCGATAGTCGAGTCGATAGTCGATAGTCGATAGTCGAGTCGATAGTCGATAGTCGATAGTCGATAGTCGATAGTCGATAGTCGATAGTCGAGTCGATAGTCGATAGTCGATAGTCGATAGTCGATAGTCGATAGTCGAGTCGATAGTCGAGTCGATAGTCGATAGTCGATAGTCGATAGTCGATAGTCGATAGTCGATAGTCGATAGTCGATAGTCGATAGTCGATAGTCGATAGTCGATAGTCGATAGTCGATAGTCGAGTCGATAGTCGATAGTCGAGTCGATAGTCGAGTCGATAGACGAGTCGATAGTCGAGTCGATAGTCGAGTCGATAGTCGAGTCGATAGTCGAGTCGATAGTCGAGTCGATAGTCGAGTCGATAGTCGAGTCGATAGTCGAGTCGATAGTCGAGTCGATAGTCGAGTCGATAGACGAGTCGATAGTCGAGTCGATAGTCGAGTCGATAGTCGAGTCGATAGTCGAGTCGATAGTCGAGTCGAGTCGATAGTCGAGTCGAGTCGATAGTCGAGTCGATAGTCGAGTCGATAGTCGATAGTCGATAGTCGATAGTCGATAGTCGATAGTCGATAGTCGATAGTCGATAGTCGATAGTCGATAGTCGATAGTCGATAGTCGAGTCGATAGTCGATAGTCGATAGTCGATAGTCGATAGTCGATAGTCGATAGTCGATAGTCGATAGTCGATAGTCGATAGTCGATAGTCGATAGTCGATAGTCGATAGTCGATAGTCGATAGTCGATAGTCGATAGTCGATAGTCGATAGTCGATAGTCGATAGTCGATAGTCGATAGTCGATAGTCGATAGTCGATAGTCGATAGTCGATAGTCGATAGTCGATAGTCGATAGTCGATAGTCGATAGTCGATAGTCGATAGTCGATAGTCGATAGTCGATAGTCGATAGTCGATAGTCGATAGTCGATAGTCGATAGTCGATAGTCGATAGTCGATAGTCGATACTCGATAGTCGATACTCGATAGTCGATAGTCGATAGTCGATAGTCGATAGTCGATAGTCGATAGTCGATAGTCGATAGTCGATAGTCGATAGTCGATAGTCGATAGTCGATAGTCGATAGTCGATAGTCGATAGTCGATAGTCGATAGTCGAGTCGATAGTCGAGTCGAGTCGATAGTCGAGTCGAGTCGATAGTCGAGTCGATAGTCGAGTCGATAGTCGAGTCGATAGTCGAGTCGATAGTCGATAGTCGATAGTCGATAGTCGATAGTCGATAGTCGATAGTCGATAGTCGATAGTCGATAGTCGATAGTCGATAGTCGATAGTCGATAGTCGATAGTCGATAGTCGATAGTCGATAGTCGATAGTCGATAGTCGATAGTCGATAGTCGATAGTCGATAGTCGATAGTCGATAGTCGATAGTCGATAGTCGATAGTCGATAGTCGATAGTCGATAGTCGATAGTCGATAGTCGATAGTCGATAGTCGATAGTCGATAGTCGATAGTCGATAGTCGATAGTCGATAGTCGATAGTCGATAGTCGATAGTCGATAGTCGATAGTCGATAGTCGATAGTCGATAGTCGATAGTCGATAGTCGATAGTCGATAGTCGATAGTCGATAGTCGATAGTCGATAGTCGATAGTCGATAGTCGATAGTCGATAGTCGATAGTCGATAGTCGATAGTCGATAGTCGATAGTCGATAGTCGATAGTCGATAGTCGATAGTCGATAGTCGATAGTCGATAGTCGATAGTCGATAGTCGATAGTCGATAGTCGATAGTCGATAGTCGATAGTCGATAGTCGATAGTCGATAGTCGATAGTCGATAGTCGATAGTCGATAGTCGATAGTCGATAGTCGATAGTCGATAGTCGATAGTCGATAGTCGATAGTCGATAGTCGATAGTCGATAGTCGATAGTCGATAGTCGATAGTCGATAGTCGATAGTCGATAGTCGATAGTCGATAGTCGATAGTCGATAGTCGATAGTCGATAGTCGATAGTCGATAGTCGATAGTCGATAGTCGATAGTCGATAGTCGATAGTCGATAGTCGATAGTCGATAGTCGATAGTCGATAGTCGATAGTCGATAGTCGATAGTCGATAGTCGATAGTCGATAGTCGATAGTCGATAGTCGATAGTCGATAGTCGAGTCGATAGTCGAGTCGATAGTCGAGTCGATAGTCGATAGTCGATAGTCGAGTCGATAGTCGATAGTCGATAGTCGAGTCGATAGTCGAGTCGATAGTCGAGTCGAGTCGATAGTCGAGTCGAGTCGATAGTCGAGTCGATAGTCGATAGTCGATAGTCGATAGTCGATACTCGATACTCGATAGTCGATAGTCGATAGTCGATAGTCGATAGTCGATAGTCGATAGTCGATAGTCGATAGTCGATAGTCGATAGTCGATAGTCGATAGTCGATAGTCGATAGTCGATAGTCGATAGTCGATAGTCGATAGTCGATAGTCGATAGTCGATAGTCGATAGTCGATAGTCGATAGTCGATAGTCGATAGTCGATAGTCGATAGTCGAGTCGATAGTCGAGTCGATAGTCGAGTCGATAGTCGAGTCGATAGTCGAGTCGATAGTCGAGTCGAGTCGAGTCGATAGTCGATAGTCGATAGTCGATAGTCGATAGTCGATAGTCGATAGTCGATAGTCGATAGTCGATAGTCGATAGTCGATAGTCGATAGTCGATAGTCGATAGTCGATAGTCGATAGTCGATAGTCGATAGTCGATAGTCGATAGTCGATAGTCGATAGTCGATAGTCGATAGTCGATAGTCGATAGTCGATAGTCGATAGTCGATAGTCGATAGTCGATAGTCGATAGTCGATAGTCGATAGTCGATAGTCGATAGTCGATAGTCGATAGTCGATAGTCGATAGTCGATAGTCGATAGTCGATAGTCGATAGTCGATAGTCGATAGTCGATAGTCGATAGTCGATAGTCGATAGTCGATAGTCGATAGTCGATAGTCGATAGTCGATAGTCGATAGTCGATAGTCGATAGTCGATAGTCGATAGTCGATAGTCGATAGTCGATAGTCGATAGTCGATAGTCGATAGTCGATAGTCCATAGTCGATAGTCGATAGTCGATAGTCGATAGTCGATAGTCGATAGTCGATAGTCGATAGTCGATAGTCGATAGTCGATAGTCGATAGTCGATAGTCGATAGTCGATAGTCGATAGTCGATAGTCGATAGTCGATAGTCGATAGTCGATAGTCGATAGTCGATAGTCGATAGTCGATAGTCGATAGTCGATAGTCGATAGTCGATAGTCGATAGTCGATAGTCGATAGTCGATAGTCGATAGTCGATAGTCGATAGTCGATAGTCGATAGTCGATAGTCGATAGTCGATAGTCGATAGTCGATAGTCGATAGTCGATAGTCGATAGTCGATAGTCGATAGTCGATAGTCGATAGTCGATAGTCGATAGTCGATAGTCGATAGTCGATAGTCGATAGTCGATAGTCGATAGTCGATAGTCGATAGTCGATAGTCGATAGTCGATAGTCGATAGTCGATAGTCGATAGTCGATAGTCGATAGTCGATAGTCGATAGTCGATAGTCGATAGTCGATAGTCGATAGTCGATAGTCGATAGTCGATAGTCGATAGTCGATAGTCGATAGTCGATAGTCGATAGTCGATAGTCGATAGTCGATAGTCGATAGTCGATAGTCGATAGTCGATAGTCGATAGTCGATAGTCGATAGTCGATAGTCGATAGTCGATAGTCGATAGTCGATAGTCGATAGTCGATAGTCGATAGTCGATAGTCGATAGTCGATAGTCGATAGTCGATAGTCGATAGTCGATAGTCGATAGTCGATAGTCGATAGTCGATAGTCGATAGTCGATAGTCGATAGTCGATAGTCGATAGTCGATAGTCGATAGTCGATAGTCGATAGTCGATAGTCGATAGTCGATAGTCGATAGTCGATAGTCGATAGTCGATAGTCGATAGTCGATAGTCGATAGTCGAGTCGATAGTCGATAGTCGATAGTCGAGTCGATAGTCGAGTCGATAGACGAGTCGATAGTCGAGTCGATAGTCGAGTCGATAGTCGAGTCGATAGTCGAGTCGATAGTCGAGTCGATAGTCGAGTCGATAGTCGAGTCGATAGTCGAGTCGATAGACGAGTCGATAGTCGAGTCGATAGTCGATAGTCGATAGTCGATAGTCGATAGTCGATAGTCGATAGTCGATAGTCGATAGTCGATAGTCGATAGTCGAGTCGATAGTCGAGTCGATAGTCGAGTCGATAGTCGAGTCGATAGTCGAGTCGATAGTCGAGTCGATAGTCGAGTCGATAGTCGAGTCGAGTCGATAGTCGATAGTCGATAGTCGATAGTCGATAGTCGATAGTCGATAGTCGATAGTCGATAGTCGATAGTCGATAGTCGATAGTCGATAGTCGATAGTCGATAGTCGATAGTCGATAGTCGATAGTCGATAGTCGATAGTCGATAGTCGATAGTCGATAGTCGATAGTCGATAGTCGATAGTCGATAGTCGATAGTCGATAGTCGATAGTCGATAGTCGATAGTCGATAGTCGATAGTCGATAGTCGATAGTCGATAGTCGATAGTCGATAGTCGATAGTCGAGTCGATAGTCGAGTCGATAGTCGAGTCGATAGTCGATAGTCGATAGTCGATAGTCGAGTCGATAGTCGATAGTCGATAGTCGATAGTCGATAGTCGATAGTCGAGTCGATAGTCGATAGTCGATAGTCGATAGTCGATAGTCGATAGTCGAGTCGATAGTCGAGTCGATAGTCGAGTCGATAGTCGAGTCGATAGTCGATAGTCGATAGTCGATAGTCGATAGTCGATAGTCGATAGTCGATAGTCGATAGTCGATAGTCGATAGTCGATAGTCGATAGTCGATAGTCGATAGTCGATAGTCGATAGTCGATAGTCGATAGTCGATAGTCGATAGTCGATAGTCGATAGTCGATAGTCGATAGTCGATAGTCGATAGTCGATAGTCGATAGTCGATAGTCGATAGTCGATAGTCGATAGTCGATAGTCGATAGTCGATAGTCGATAGTCGATAGTCGATAGTCGATAGTCGATAGTCGATAGTCGATAGTCGATAGTCGATAGTCGATAGTCGAGTCGATAGTCGAGTCGATAGTCGAGTCGATAGTCGATAGTCGATAGTCGAGTCGATAGTCGATAGTCGATAGTCGATAGTCGATAGTCGATAGTCGATAGTCGAGTCGATAGTCGATAGTCGATAGTCGATAGTCGATAGTCGATAGTCGAGTCGATAGTCGAGTCGATAGTCGATAGTCGATAGTCGATAGTCGATAGTCGATAGTCGATAGTCGATAGTCGATAGTCGATAGTCGATAGTCGATAGTCGATAGTCGATAGTCGATAGTCGATAGTCGATAGTCGATAGTCGATAGTCGAGTCGATAGTCGATAGTCGATAGTCGATAGTCGATAGTCGATAGTCGATAGTCGATAGTCGATAGTCGATAGTCGATAGTCGATAGTCGATAGTCGATAGTCGATAGTCGATAGTCGATAGTCGATAGTCGATAGTCGATAGTCGATAGTCGATAGTCGATAGTCGATAGTCGATAGTCGATAGTCGATAGTCGATAGTCGATAGTCGATAGTCGCTAGTCGATAGTCGATAGTCGATAGTCGATAGTCGATAGTCGATAGTCGATAGTCGATAGTCGATAGTCGATAGTCGATAGTCGATAGTCGATAGTCGATAGTCGATAGTCGATAGTCGAGTCGATAGTCGATAGTCGATAGTCGATAGTCGATAGTCGATAGTCGATAGTCGATAGTCGATAGTCGATAGTCGATAGTCGATAGTCGATAGTCGATAGTCGATAGTCGATAGTCGATAGTCGATAGTCGATAGTCGATAGTCGATAGTCGATAGTCGATAGTCGATAGTCGATAGTCGATAGTCGATAGTCGATACTCGATACTCGATAGTCGATAGTCGATAGTCGATAGTCGATAGTCGATAGTCGATAGTCGATAGTCGATAGTCGATAGTCGATAGTCGATAGTCGATAGTCGATAGTCGATAGTCGATAGTCGATAGTCGATAGTCGATAGTCGATAGTCGATAGTCGATAGTCGATAGTCGATAGTCGATAGTCGATAGTCGATAGTCGATAGTCGATAGTCGATAGTCGATAGTCGAGTCGATAGTCGAGTCGATAGTCGAGTCGATAGTCGAGTCGATAGTCGATAGTCGATAGTCGAGTCGATAGTCGATAGTCGATAGTCGATAGTCGATAGTCGATAGTCGATAGTCGAGTCGATAGTCGATAGTCGATAGTCGATAGTCGAGTCGATAGTCGAGTCGATAGTCGATAGTCGATAGTCGATAGTCGATAGTCGATAGTCGATAGTCGATAGTCGATAGTCGATAGTCGATAGTCGATAGTCGAGTCGATAGTCGATAGTCGATAGTCGAGTCGATAGTCGAGTCGATAGACGAGTCGATAGTCGAGTCGATAGTCGTGTCGATAGTCGAGTCGATATTCGAGTCGATAGTCGAGTCGATAGTCGAGTCGATAGTCGAGTCGATAGTCGAGTCGATAGTCGAGTCGATAGTCGAGTCGATAGTCGAGTCGATAGTCGAGTCGATAGTCGAGTCGATAGTCGAGTCGATAGTCGAGTCGATAGTCGAGTCGAGTCGATAGTCGAGTCGAGTCGATAGTCGAGTCGATAGTCGAGTCGATAGTCGAGTCGATAGTCGATAGTCGATAGTCGATAGTCGATAGTCGATAGTCGATAGTCGATAGTCGATAGTCGAGTCGATAGTCGATAGTCGATAGTCGATAGTCGATAGTCGATAGTCGATAGTCGATAGTCGATAGTCGATAGTCGATAGTCGATAGTCGATAGTCGATAGTCGATAGTCGATAGTCGATAGTCGAGTCGATAGTCGATAGTCGATAGTCGATAGTCGATAGTCGATAGTCGATAGTCGATAGTCGATAGTCGATAGTCGATAGTCGATAGTCGATAGTCGATAGTCGATAGTCGATAGTCGATAGTCGATAGTCGATAGTCGATAGTCGATAGTCGATAGTCGATAGTCGATAGTCGATAGTCGATAGTCGATAGTCGATAGTCGATAGTCGATAGTCGATAGTCGATAGTCGATAGTCGATAGTCGATAGTCGATAGTCGATAGTCGATAGTCGATAGTCGATAGTCGATAGTCGATAGTCGATAGTCGATAGTCGATAGTCGATAGTCGATAGTCGATAGTCGATAGTCGATAGTCGATAGTCGATAGTCGATAGTCGAGTCGATAGTCGATAGTCGATAGTCGATAGTCGATAGTCGATAGTCGATAGTCGATAGTCGATAGTCGATAGTCGATAGTCGATAGTCGATAGTCGATAGTCGATAGTCGATAGTCGATAGTCGATAGTCGATAGTCGATAGTCGATAGTCGATAGTCGATAGTCGATAGTCGATACTCGATACTCGATAGTCGATAGTCGATAGTCGATAGTCGATAGTCGATAGTCGATAGTCGATAGTCGATAGTCGATAGTCGATAGTCGATAGTCGATAGTCGATAGTCGATAGCCGATAGCCGATAGCCGATAGCCGATAGTCGATAGTCGATAGTCGATAGTCGATAGTCGATAGTCGATAGTCGATAGTCGATAGTCGATAGTCGATAGTCGATAGTCGATAGTCGATAGTCGATAGTCGATAGTCGATAGTCGATAGTCGATAGTCGATAGTCGATAGTCGATAGTCGATAGTCGATAGTCGATAGTCGATAGTCGATAGTCGATAGTCGATAGTCGATAGTCGATAGTCGATAGTCGATAGTCGATAGTCGATAGTCGATAGTCGATAGTCGATAGTCGATAGTCGATAGTCGATAGTCGATAGTCGAGTCGATAGTCGAGTCGATAGTCGATAGTCGATAGTCGAGTCGATAGTCGATAGTCGATAGTCGATAGTCGATAGTCGATAGTCGATAGTCGATAGTCGAGTCGATAGTCGATAGTCGATAGTCGATAGTCGATAGTCGATAGTCGAGTCGATAGTCGAGTCGATAGTCGAGTCGATAGTCGAGTCGATAGTCGATAGTCGATAGTCGATAGTCGATAGTCGATAGTCGATAGTCGATAGTCGATAGTCGATAGTCGATAGTCGATAGTCGATAGTCGATAGTCGATAGTCGATAGTCGATAGTCGATAGTCGATAGTCGATAGTCGATAGTCGATAGTCGATAGTCGATAGTCGATAGTCGATAGTCGATAGTCGATAGTCGATAGTCGATAGTCGATAGTCGATAGTCGATAGTCGATAGTCGATAGTCGATAGTCGATAGTCGATAGTCGATAGTCGATAGTCGATAGTCGAGTCGATAGTCGAGTCGATAGTCGATAGTCGATAGTCGAGTCGATAGTCGATAGTCGATAGTCGATAGTCGATAGTCGATAGTCGATAGTCGAGTCGATAGTCGATAGTCGATAGTCGATAGTCGATAGTCGATAGTCGATAGTCGATAGTCGATAGTCGAGTCGATAGTCGAGTCGATAGTCGAGTCGATAGTCGATAGTCGATAGTCGATAGTCGATAGTCGATAGTCGATAGTCGATAGTCGATAGTCGATAGTCGATAGTCGATAGTCGATAGTCGATAGTCGATAGTCGATAGTCGATAGTCGATAGTCGATAGTCGATAGTCGATACTCGATACTCGATAGTCGATAGTCGATAGTCGATAGTCGATAGTCGATAGTCGATAGTCGATAGTCGATAGTCGATAGTCGATAGTCGATAGTCGATAGTCGATAGTCGATAGTCGATAGTCGATAGTCGATAGTCGATAGTCGATAGTCGATAGTCGATAGTCGATAGTCGATAGTCGATAGTCGATAGTCGATAGTCGATAGTCGATAGTCGATAGTCGATAGTCGATAGTCGATAGTCGATAGTCGAGTCGATAGTCGAGTCGATAGTCGATAGTCGATAGTCGAGTCGATAGTCGATAGTCGATAGTCGATAGTCGATAGTCGATAGTCGATAGTCGAGTCGATAGTCGATAGTCGATAGTCGATAGTCGATAGTCGATAGTCGATAGTCGATAGTCGATAGTCGAGTCGATAGTCGAGTCGATAGTCGAGTCGATAGTCGATAGTCGATAGTCGATAGTCGATAGTCGATAGTCGATAGTCGATAGTCGATAGTCGATAGTCGATAGTCGATAGTCGATAGTCGATAGTCGATAGTCGATAGTCGATAGTCGATAGTCGATAGTCGATAGTCGATACTCGATACTCGATAGTCGATAGTCGATAGTCGATAGTCGATAGTCGATAGTCGATAGTCGATAGTCGATAGTCGATAGTCGATAGTCGATAGTCGATAGTCGATAGTCGATAGTCGATAGTCGATAGTCGATAGTCGATAGTCGATAGTCGATAGTCGATAGTCGATAGTCGATAGTCGATAGTCGATAGTCGATAGTCGATAGTCGATAGTCGATAGTCGATAGTCGATAGTCGATAGTCGATAGTCGATAGTCGATAGTCGATAGTCGATAGTCGATAGTCGATAGTCGATAGTCGATAGTCGAGTCGATAGTCGAGTCGATAGTCGAGTCGATAGTCGATAGTCGATAGTCGAGTCGATAGTCGATAGTCGATAGTCGATAGTCGATAGTCGATAGTCGATAGTCGAGTCGATAGTCGATAGTCGATAGTCGATAGTCGATAGTCGATAGTCGAGTCGATAGTCGAGTCGATAGTCGAGTCGATAGTCGAGTCGATAGTCGATAGTCGATAGTCGATAGTCGATAGTCGATAGTCGATAGTCGATAGTCGATAGTCGATAGTCGATAGTCGATAGTCGATAGTCGATAGTCGATAGTCGATAGTCGATAGTCGATAGTCGATAGTCGATAGTCGATAGTCGATAGTCGATAGTCGATAGTCGATAGTCGATAGTCGATAGTCGATAGTCGATAGTCGATAGTCGATAGTCGATAGTCGATAGTCGATAGTCGATAGTCGATAGTCGATAGTCGATAGTCGATAGTCGATAGTCGATAGTCGATAGTCGATAGTCGAGTCGATAGTCGAGTCGATAGTCGAGTCGATAGTCGAGTCGATAGTCGATAGTCGATAGTCGAGTCGATAGTCGATAGTCGATAGTCGATAGTCGATAGTCGATAGTCGATAGTCGAGTCGATAGTCGATAGTCGATAGTCGATAGTCGATAGTCGATAGTCGAGTCGATAGTCGAGTCGATAGTCGATAGTCGATAGTCGATAGTCGATAGTCGATAGTCGATAGTCGATAGTCGATAGTCGATAGTCGATAGTCGATAGTCGATAGTCGAGTCGATAGTCGATAGTCGATAGTCGAGTCGATAGTCGAGTCGATAGACGAGTCGATAGTCGAGTCGATAGTCGAGTCGATAGTCGAGTCGATAGTCGAGTCGATAGTCGAGTCGATAGTCGAGTCGATAGTCGAGTCGATAGTCGAGTCGATAGTCGAGTCGATAGTCGAGTCGATAGACGAGTCGATAGTCGAGTCGATAGTCGAGTCGATAGTCGAGTCGATAGTCGAGTCGATAGTCGAGTCGAGTCGATAGTCGAGTCGAGTCGATAGTCGAGTCGATAGTCGAGTCGATAGTCGAGTCGATAGTCGATAGTCGATAGTCGATAGTCGATAGTCGATAGTCGATAGTCGATAGTCGAGTCGATAGTCGATAGTCGATAGTCGATAGTCGATAGTCGATAGTCGATAGTCGATAGTCGATAGTCGATAGTCGATAGTCGATAGTCGATAGTCGATAGTCGATAGTCGATAGTCGATAGTCGATAGTCGAGTCGATAGTCGATAGTCGATAGTCGATAGTCGATAGTCGATAGTCGATAGTCGATAGTCGATAGTCGATAGTCGATAGTCGATAGTCGATAGTCGATAGTCGATAGTCGATAGTCGATAGTCGATAGTCGATAGTCGATAGTCGATAGTCGATAGTCGATAGTCGATAGTCGATAGTCGATAGTCGATAGTCGATAGTCGATAGTCGATAGTCGATAGTCGATAGTCGATAGTCGATAGTCGATAGTCGATAGTCGATAGTCGATAGTCGATAGTCGATAGTCGATAGTCGATAGTCGATAGTCGATAGTCGATAGTCGATAGTCGAGTCGATAGTCGATAGTCGATAGTCGATAGTCGATAGTCGATAGTCGATAGTCGATAGTCGATAGTCGATAGTCGATAGTCGATAGTCGATAGTCGATAGTCGATAGTCGATAGTCGATAGTCGATAGTCGATAGTCGATAGTCGATAGTCGATAGTCGATAGTCGATAGTCGATAGTCGATAGTCGATAGTCGATACTCGATACTCGATAGTCGATAGTCGATAGTCGATAGTCGATAGTCGATAGTCGATAGTCGATAGTCGATAGTCGATAGTCGATAGTCGATAGTCGATAGTCGATAGTCGATAGTCGATAGTCGATAGTCGATAGTCGATAGTCGATAGTCGATAGTCGATAGTCGATAGTCGATAGTCGATAGTCGATAGTCGATAGTCGATAGTCGATAGTCGATAGTCGAGTCGATAGTCGAGTCGATAGTCGAGTCGATAGTCGAGTCGATAGTCGATAGTCGATAGTCGAGTCGATAGTAGATAGTCGATAGTCGATAGTCGATAGTCGATAGTCGATAGTCGAGTCGATAGTCGATAGTCGATAGTCGATAGTCGATAGTCGATAGTCGAGTCGATAGTCGAGTCGATAGTCGATAGTCGATAGTCGATAGTCGATAGTCGATAGTCGATAGTCGATAGTCGATAGTCGATAGTCGATAGTCGATAGTCGATAGTCGAGTCGATAGTCGATAGTCGATAGTCGAGTCGATAGTCGAGTCGATAGACGAGTCGATAGTCGAGTCGATAGTCGTGTCGATAGTCGAGTCGATATTCGAGTCGATAGTCGAGTCGATAGTCGAGTCGATAGTCGAGTCGATAGTCGAGTCGATAGTCGAGTCGATAGTCGAGTCGATAGACGAGTCGATAGTCGAGTCGATAGTCGAGTCGATAGTCGAGTCGATAGTCGAGTCGATAGTCGAGTCGAGTCGATAGTCGAGTCGAGTCGATAGTCGAGTCGATAGTCGAGTCGATAGTCGAGTCGATAGTCGATAGTCGATAGTCGATAGTCGATAGTCGATAGTCGATAGTCGATAGTCGATAGTCGAGTCGATAGTCGATAGTCGATAGTCGATAGTCGATAGTCGATAGTCGATAGTCGATAGTCGATAGTCGATAGTCGATAGTCGATAGTCGATAGTCGATAGTCGATAGTCGATAGTCGATAGTCGAGTCGATAGTCGATAGTCGATAGTCGATAGTCGATAGTCGATAGTCGATAGTCGATAGTCGATAGTCGATAGTCGATAGTCGATAGTCGATAGTCGATAGTCGATAGTCGATAGTCGATAGTCGATAGTCGATAGTCGATAGTCGATAGTCGATAGTCGATAGTCGATAGTCGATAGTCGATAGTCGATAGTCGATAGTCGATAGTCGATAGTCGATAGTCGATAGTCGATAGTCGATAGTCGATAGTCGATAGTCGATAGTCGATAGTCGATAGTCGATAGTCGATAGTCGATAGTCGATAGTCGATAGTCGATAGTCGATAGTCGATAGTCGATAGTCGATAGTCGATAGTCGATAGTCGATAGTCGATAGTCGAGTCGATAGTCGATAGTCGATAGTCGATAGTCGATAGTCGATAGTCGATAGTCGATAGTCGATAGTCGATAGTCGATAGTCGATAGTCGATAGTCGATAGTCGATAGTCGATAGTCGATAGTCGATAGTCGATAGTCGATAGTCGATAGTCGATAGTCGATAGTCGATAGTCGATAGTCGATACTCGATAGTCGATAGTCGATAGTCGATAGTCGATAGTCGATAGTCGATAGTCGATAGTCGATAGTCGATAGTCGATAGTCGATAGTCGATAGTCGATAGTCGATAGTCGATAGCCGATAGCCGATAGCCGATAGCCGATAGTCGATAGTCGATAGTCGATAGTCGATAGTCGATAGTCGATAGTCGATAGTCGATAGTCGATAGTCGATAGTCGATAGTCGATAGTCGATAGTCGATAGTCGATAGTCGATAGTCGATAGTCGATAGTCGATAGTCGATAGTCGATAGTCGATAGTCGATAGTCGATAGTCGATAGTCGATAGTCGATAGTCGATAGTCGATAGTCGATAGTCGATAGTCGATAGTCGATAGTCGATAGTCGATAGTCGATAGTCGATAGTCGATAGTCGATAGTCGATAGTCGATAGTCGATAGTCGAGTCGATAGTCGAGTCGATAGTCGATAGTCGATAGTCGAGTCGATAGTCGATAGTCGATAGTCGATAGTCGATAGTCGATAGTCGATAGTCGATAGTCGATAGTCGAGTCGATAGTCGATAGTCGATAGTCGATAGTCGATAGTCGATAGTCGAGTCGATAGTCGAGTCGATAGTCGAGTCGATAGTCGAGTCGATAGTCGATAGTCGATAGTCGATAGTCGATAGTCGATAGTCGATAGTCGATAGTCGATAGTCGATAGTCGATAGTCGATAGTCGATAGTCGATAGTCGATAGTCGATAGTCGATAGTCGATAGTCGATAGTCGATAGTCGATAGTCGATAGTCGATAGTCGATAGTCGATAGTCGATAGTCGATAGTCGATAGTCGATAGTCGATAGTCGATAGTCGATAGTCGATAGTCGATAGTCGATAGTCGATAGTCGATAGTCGATAGTCGATAGTCGATAGTCGATAGTCGAGTCGATAGTCGAGTCGATAGTCGATAGTCGATAGTCGAGTCGATAGTCGATAGTCGATAGTCGATAGTCGATAGTCGATAGTCGATAGTCGAGTCGATAGTCGATAGTCGATAGTCGATAGTCGATAGTCGATAGTCGATAGTCGATAGTCGATAGTCGAGTCGATAGTCGAGTCGATAGTCGAGTCGATAGTCGATAGTCGATAGTCGATAGTCGATAGTCGATAGTCGATAGTCGATAGTCGATAGTCGATAGTCGATAGTCGATAGTCGATAGTCGATAGTCGATAGTCGATAGTCGATAGTCGATAGTCGATAGTCGATAGTCGATAGTCGATAGTCGATAGTCGAGTCGATAGTCGATAGTCGATAGTCGATAGTCGATAGTCGATAGTCGATAGTCGATAGTCGATAGTCGATAGTCGATAGTCGATAGTCGATAGTCGATAGTCGATAGTCGATAGTCGATAGTCGATAGTCGATAGTCGATAGTCGATAGTCGATAGTCGATAGTCGATAGTCGATAGTCGATAGTCGATAGTCGATAGTCGATAGTCGATAGTCGATAGTCGATAGTCGATAGTCGATAGTCGATAGTCGATAGTCGATAGTCGATAGTCGATAGTCGATAGTCGATAGTCGATAGTCGATAGTCGATAGTCGATAGTCGAGTCGATAGTCGATAGTCGATAGTCGATAGTCGATAGTCGATAGTCGATAGTCGATAGTCGATAGTCGATAGTCGATAGTCGATAGTCGATAGTCGATAGTCGATAGTCGATAGTCGATAGTCGATAGTCGATAGTCGATAGTCGATAGTCGATAGTCGATAGTCGATAGTCGATAGTCGATAGTCGATAGTCGATACTCGATACTCGATAGTCGATAGTCGATAGTCGATAGTCGATAGTCGATAGTCGATAGTCGATAGTCGATAGTCGATAGTCGATAGTCGATAGTCGATAGTCGATAGTCGATAGTCGATAGTCGATAGTCGATAGTCGATAGTCGATAGTCGATAGTCGATAGTCGATAGTCGATAGTCGATAGTCGATAGTCGATAGTCGATAGTCGATAGTCGATAGTCGATAGTCGAGTCGATAGTCGAGTCGATAGTCGAGTCGATAGTCGAGTCGATAGTCGATAGTCGATAGTCGAGTCGATAGTCGATAGTCGATAGTCGATAGTCGATAGTCGATAGTCGATAGTCGAGTCGATAGTCGATAGTCGATAGTCGATAGTCGAGTCGATAGTCGAGTCGATAGTCGATAGTCGATAGTCGATAGTCGATAGTCGATAGTCGATAGTCGATAGTCGATAGTCGATAGTCGATAGTCGATAGTCGAGTCGATAGTCGATAGTCGATAGTCGAGTCGATAGTCGAGTCGATAGACGAGTCGATAGTCGAGTCGATAGTCGTGTCGATAGTCGAGTCGATATTCGAGTCGATAGTCGAGTCGATAGTCGAGTCGATAGTCGAGTCGATAGTCGAGTCGATAGTCGAGTCGATAGTCGAGTCGATAGACGAGTCGATAGTCGAGTCGATAGTCGAGTCGATAGTCGAGTCGATAGTCGAGTCGATAGTCGAGTCGAGTCGATAGTCGAGTCGAGTCGATAGTCGAGTCGATAGTCGAGTCGATAGTCGAGTCGATAGTCGATAGTCGATAGTCGATAGTCGATAGTCGATAGTCGATAGTCGATAGTCGATAGTCGAGTCGATAGTCGATAGTCGATAGTCGATAGTCGATAGTCGATAGTCGATAGTCGATAGTCGATAGTCGATAGTCGATAGTCGATAGTCGATAGTCGATAGTCGATAGTCGATAGTCGATAGTCGAGTCGATAGTCGATAGTCGATAGTCGATAGTCGATAGTCGATAGTCGATAGTCGATAGTCGATAGTCGATAGTCGATAGTCGATAGTCGATAGTCGATAGTCGATAGTCGATAGTCGATAGTCGATAGTCGATAGTCGATAGTCGATAGTCGATAGTCGATAGTCGATAGTCGATAGTCGATAGTCGATAGTCGATAGTCGATAGTCGATAGTCGATAGTCGATAGTCGATAGTCGATAGTCGATAGTCGATAGTCGATAGTCGATAGTCGATAGTCGATAGTCGATAGTCGATAGTCGATAGTCGATAGTCGATAGTCGATAGTCGATAGTCGATAGTCGATAGTCGAGTCGATAGTCGATAGTCGATAGTCGATAGTCGATAGTCGATAGTCGATAGTCGATAGTCGATAGTCGATAGTCGATAGTCGATAGTCGATAGTCGATAGTCGATAGTCGATAGTCGATAGTCGATAGTCGATAGTCGATAGTCGATAGTCGATAGTCGATAGTCGATAGTCGATAGTCGATACTCGATACTCGATAGTCGATAGTCGATAGTCGATAGTCGATAGTCGATAGTCGATAGTCGATAGTCGATAGTCGATAGTCGATAGTCGATAGTCGATAGTCGATAGTCGATAGCCGATAGCCGATAGCCGATAGCCGATAGTCGATAGTCGATAGTCGATAGTCGATAGTCGATAGTCGATAGTCGATAGTCGATAGTCGATAGTCGATAGTCGATAGTCGATAGTCGATAGTCGATAGTCGATAGTCGATAGTCGATAGTCGATAGTCGATAGTCGATAGTCGATAGTCGATAGTCGATAGTCGATAGTCGATAGTCGATAGTCGATAGTCGATAGTCGATAGTCGATAGTCGATAGTCGATAGTCGATAGTCGATAGTCGATAGTCGATAGTCGATAGTCGATAGTCGATAGTCGATAGTCGATAGTCGAGTCGATAGTCGAGTCGATAGTCGATAGTCGATAGTCGAGTCGATAGTCGATAGTCGATAGTCGATAGTCGATAGTCGATAGTCGATAGTCGATAGTCGAGTCGATAGTCGATAGTCGATAGTCGATAGTCGATAGTCGATAGTCGAGTCGATAGTCGAGTCGATAGTCGAGTCGATAGTCGAGTCGATAGTCGATAGTCGATAGTCGATAGTCGATAGTCGATAGTCGATAGTCGATAGTCGATAGTCGATAGTCGATAGTCGATAGTCGATAGTCGATAGTCGATAGTCGATAGTCGATAGTCGATAGTCGATAGTCGATAGTCGATAGTCGATAGTCGATAGTCGATAGTCGATAGTCGATAGTCGATAGTCGATAGTCGATAGTCGATAGTCGATAGTCGATAGTCGATAGTCGATAGTCGATAGTCGATAGTCGATAGTCGATAGTCGATAGTCGATAGTCGATAGTCGAGTCGATAGTCGAGTCGATAGTCGATAGTCGATAGTCGAGTCGATAGTCGATAGTCGATAGTCGATAGTCGATAGTCGATAGTCGATAGTCGAGTCGATAGTCGATAGTCGATAGTCGATAGTCGATAGTCGATAGTCGATAGTCGATAGTCGATAGTCGAGTCGATAGTCGAGTCGATAGTCGAGTCGATAGTCGATAGTCGATAGTCGATAGTCGATAGTCGATAGTCGATAGTCGATAGTCGATAGTCGATAGTCGATAGTCGATAGTCGATAGTCGATAGTCGATAGTCGATAGTCGATAGTCGATAGTCGATAGTCGATAGTCGATAGTCGATACTCGATACTCGATAGTCGATAGTCGATAGTCGATAGTCGATAGTCGATAGTCGATAGTCGATAGTCGATAGTCGATAGTCGATAGTCGATAGTCGATAGTCGATAGTCGATAGTCGATAGTCGATAGTCGATAGTCGATAGTCGATAGTCGATAGTCGATAGTCGATAGTCGATAGTCGATAGTCGATAGTCGATAGTCGATAGTCGATAGTCGATAGTCGATAGTCGATAGTCGATAGTCGATAGTCGAGTCGATAGTCGAGTCGATAGTCGATAGTCGATAGTCGAGTCGATAGTCGATAGTCGATAGTCGATAGTCGATAGTCGATAGTCGATAGTCGAGTCGATAGTCGATAGTCGATAGTCGATAGTCGATAGTCGATAGTCGATAGTCGATAGTCGATAGTCGAGTCGATAGTCGAGTCGATAGTCGAGTCGATAGTCGATAGTCGATAGTCGATAGTCGATAGTCGATAGTCGATAGTCGATAGTCGATAGTCGATAGTCGATAGTCGATAGTCGATAGTCGATAGTCGATAGTCGATAGTCGATAGTCGATAGTCGATAGTCGATAGTCGATACTCGATACTCGATAGTCGATAGTCGATAGTCGATAGTCGATAGTCGATAGTCGATAGTCGATAGTCGATAGTCGATAGTCGATAGTCGATAGTCGATAGTCGATAGTCGATAGTCGATAGTCGATAGTCGATAGTCGATAGTCGATAGTCGATAGTCGATAGTCGATAGTCGATAGTCGATAGTCGATAGTCGATAGTCGATAGTCGATAGTCGATAGTCGATAGTCGATAGTCGATAGTCGATAGTCGATAGTCGATAGTCGATAGTCGATAGTCGATAGTCGATAGTCGATAGTCGAGTCGATAGTCGAGTCGATAGTCGAGTCGATAGTCGATAGTCGATAGTCGAGTCGATAGTCGATAGTCGATAGTCGATAGTCGATAGTCGATAGTCGATAGTCGAGTCGATAGTCGATAGTCGATAGTCGATAGTCGATAGTCGATAGTCGAGTCGATAGTCGAGTCGATAGTCGAGTCGATAGTCGAGTCGATAGTCGATAGTCGATAGTCGATAGTCGATAGTCGATAGTCGATAGTCGATAGTCGATAGTCGATAGTCGATAGTCGATAGTCGATAGTCGATAGTCGATAGTCGATAGTCGATAGTCGATAGTCGATAGTCGATAGTCGATAGTCGATAGTCGATAGTCGATAGTCGATAGTCGATAGTCGATAGTCGATAGTCGATAGTCGATAGTCGATAGTCGATAGTCGATAGTCGATAGTCGATAGTCGATAGTCGATAGTCGATAGTCGATAGTCGATAGTCGATAGTCGATAGTCGAGTCGATAGTCGAGTCGATAGTCGAGTCGATAGTCGAGTCGATAGTCGATAGTCGATAGTCGAGTCGATAGTCGATAGTCGATAGTCGATAGTCGATAGTCGATAGTCGATAGTCGAGTCGATAGTCGATAGTCGATAGTCGATAGTCGATAGTCGATAGTCGAGTCGATAGTCGAGTCGATAGTCGATAGTCGATAGTCGATAGTCGATAGTCGATAGTCGATAGTCGATAGTCGATAGTCGATAGTCGATAGTCGATAGTCGATAGTCGAGTCGATAGTCGATAGTCGATAGTCGAGTCGATAGTCGAGTCGATAGACGAGTCGATAGTCGAGTCGATAGTCGAGTCGATAGTCGAGTCGATAGTCGAGTCGATAGTCGAGTCGATAGTCGAGTCGATAGTCGAGTCGATAGTCGAGTCGATAGTCGAGTCGATAGTCGAGTCGATAGACGAGTCGATAGTCGAGTCGATAGTCGAGTCGATAGTCGAGTCGATAGTCGAGTCGATAGTCGAGTCGAGTCGATAGTCGAGTCGAGTCGATAGTCGAGTCGATAGTCGAGTCGATAGTCGAGTCGATAGTCGATAGTCGATAGTCGATAGTCGATAGTCGATAGTCGATAGTCGATAGTCGATAGTCGATAGTCGAGTCGATAGTCGATAGTCGATAGTCGATAGTCGATAGTCGATAGTCGATAGTCGATAGTCGATAGTCGATAGTCGATAGTCGATAGTCGATAGTCGATAGTCGATAGTCGATAGTCGATAGTCGATAGTCGAGTCGATAGTCGATAGTCGATAGTCGATAGTCGATAGTCGATAGTCGATAGTCGATAGTCGATAGTCGATAGTCGATAGTCGATAGTCGATAGTCGATAGTCGATAGTCGATAGTCGATAGTCGATAGTCGATAGTCGATAGTCGATAGTCGATAGTCGATAGTCGATAGTCGATAGTCGATAGTCGATAGTCGATAGTCGATAGTCGATAGTCGATAGTCGATAGTCGATAGTCGATAGTCGATAGTCGATAGTCGATAGTCGATAGTCGATAGTCGATAGTCGATAGTCGATAGTCGATAGTCGATAGTCGATAGTCGATAGTCGATAGTCGAGTCGATAGTCGATAGTCGATAGTCGATAGTCGATAGTCGATAGTCGATAGTCGATAGTCGATAGTCGATAGTCGATAGTCGATAGTCGATAGTCGATAGTCGATAGTCGATAGTCGATAGTCGATAGTCGATAGTCGATAGTCGATAGTCGATAGTCGATAGTCGATAGTCGATAGTCGATAGTCGATAGTCGATAGTCGATACTCGATACTCGATAGTCGATAGTCGATAGTCGATAGTCGATAGTCGATAGTCGATAGTCGATAGTCGATAGTCGATAGTCGATAGTCGATAGTCGATAGTCGATAGTCGATAGTCGATAGTCGATAGTCGATAGTCGATAGTCGATAGTCGATAGTCGATAGTCGATAGTCGATAGTCGATAGTCGATAGTCGATAGTCGATAGTCGATAGTCGATAGTCGAGTCGATAGTCGAGTCGATAGTCGAGTCGATAGTCGAGTCGATAGTCGATAGTCGATAGTCGAGTCGATAGTCGATAGTCGATAGTCGATAGTCGATAGTCGATAGTCGATAGTCGAGTCGATAGTCGATAGTCGATAGTCGATAGTCGATAGTCGATAGTCGAGTCGATAGTCGAGTCGATAGTCGATAGTCGATAGTCGATAGTCGATAGTCGATAGTCGATAGTCGATAGTCGATAGTCGATAGTCGATAGTCGATAGTCGATAGTCGAGTCGATAGTCGATAGTCGATAGTCGAGTCGATAGTCGAGTCGATAGACGAGTCGATAGTCGAGTCGATAGTCGTGTCGATAGTCGAGTCGATATTCGAGTCGATAGTCGAGTCGATAGTCGAGTCGATAGTCGAGTCGATAGTCGAGTCGATAGTCGAGTCGATAGTCGAGTCGATAGACGAGTCGATAGTCGAGTCGATAGTCGAGTCGATAGTCGAGTCGATAGTCGAGTCGATAGTCGAGTCGAGTCGATAGTCGAGTCGAGTCGATAGTCGAGTCGATAGTCGAGTCGATAGTCGAGTCGATAGTCGATAGTCGATAGTCGATAGTCGATAGTCGATAGTCGATAGTCGATAGTCGATAGTCGATAGTCGAGTCGATAGTCGATAGTCGATAGTCGATAGTCGATAGTCGATAGTCGATAGTCGATAGTCGATAGTCGATAGTCGATAGTCGATAGTCGATAGTCGATAGTCGATAGTCGATAGTCGATAGTCGAGTCGATAGTCGATAGTCGATAGTCGATAGTCGATAGTCGATAGTCGATAGTCGATAGTCGATAGTCGATAGTCGATAGTCGATAGTCGATAGTCGATAGTCGATAGTCGATAGTCGATAGTCGATAGTCGATAGTCGATAGTCGATAGTCGATAGTCGATAGTCGATAGTCGATAGTCGATAGTCGATAGTCGATAGTCGATAGTCGATAGTCGATAGTCGATAGTCGATAGTCGATAGTCGATAGTCGATAGTCGATAGTCGATAGTCGATAGTCGATAGTCGATAGTCGATAGTCGATAGTCGATAGTCGATAGTCGATAGTCGATAGTCGATAGTCGATAGTCGATAGTCGATAGTCGATAGTCGATAGTCGAGTCGATAGTCGATAGTCGATAGTCGATAGTCGATAGTCGATAGTCGATAGTCGATAGTCGATAGTCGATAGTCGATAGTCGATAGTCGATAGTCGATAGTCGATAGTCGATAGTCGATAGTCGATAGTCGATAGTCGATAGTCGATAGTCGATAGTCGATAGTCGATAGTCGATAGTCGATACTCGATACTCGATAGTCGATAGTCGATAGTCGATAGTCGATAGTCGATAGTCGATAGTCGATAGTCGATAGTCGATAGTCGATAGTCGATAGTCGATAGTCGATAGTCGATAGCCGATAGCCGATAGCCGATAGCCGATAGTCGATAGTCGATAGTCGATAGTCGATAGTCGATAGTCGATAGTCGATAGTCGATAGTCGATAGTCGATAGTCGATAGTCGATAGTCGATAGTCGATAGTCGATAGTCGATAGTCGATAGTCGATAGTCGATAGTCGATAGTCGATAGTCGATAGTCGATAGTCGATAGTCGATAGTCGATAGTCGATAGTCGATAGTCGATAGTCGATAGTCGATAGTCGATAGTCGATAGTCGATAGTCGATAGTCGATAGTCGATAGTCGATAGTCGATAGTCGATAGTCGATAGTCGATAGTCGATAGTCGAGTCGATAGTCGAGTCGATAGTCGATAGTCGATAGTCGAGTCGATAGTCGATAGTCGATAGTCGATAGTCGATAGTCGATAGTCGATAGTCGATAGTCGATAGTCGAGTCGATAGTCGATAGTCGATAGTCGATAGTCGATAGTCGATAGTCGAGTCGATAGTCGAGTCGATAGTCGAGTCGATAGTCGAGTCGATAGTCGATAGTCGATAGTCGATAGTCGATAGTCGATAGTCGATAGTCGATAGTCGATAGTCGATAGTCGATAGTCGATAGTCGATAGTCGATAGTCGATAGTCGATAGTCGATAGTCGATAGTCGATAGTCGATAGTCGATAGTCGATAGTCGATAGTCGATAGTCGATAGTCGATAGTCGATAGTCGATAGTCGATAGTCGATAGTCGATAGTCGATAGTCGATAGTCGATAGTCGATAGTCGATAGTCGATAGTCGATAGTCGATAGTCGATAGTCGATAGTCGAGTCGATAGTCGAGTCGATAGTCGATAGTCGATAGTCGAGTCGATAGTCGATAGTCGATAGTCGATAGTCGATAGTCGATAGTCGATAGTCGAGTCGATAGTCGATAGTCGATAGTCGATAGTCGATAGTCGATAGTCGATAGTCGATAGTCGATAGTCGAGTCGATAGTCGAGTCGATAGTCGAGTCGATAGTCGATAGTCGATAGTCGATAGTCGATAGTCGATAGTCGATAGTCGATAGTCGATAGTCGATAGTCGATAGTCGATAGTCGATAGTCGATAGTCGATAGTCGATAGTCGATAGTCGATAGTCGATAGTCGATAGTCGATACTCGATACTCGATAGTCGATAGTCGATAGTCGATAGTCGATAGTCGATAGTCGATAGTCGATAGTCGATAGTCGATAGTCGATAGTCGATAGTCGATAGTCGATAGTCGATAGTCGATAGTCGATAGTCGATAGTCGATAGTCGATAGTCGATAGTCGATAGTCGATAGTCGATAGTCGATAGTCGATAGTCGATAGTCGATAGTCGATAGTCGATAGTCGATAGTCGATAGTCGATAGTCGATAGTCGATAGTCGATAGTCGATAGTCGATAGTCGATAGTCGAGTCGATAGTCGAGTCGATAGTCGAGTCGATAGTCGAGTCGATAGTCGAGTCGATAGTCGAGTCGATAGTCGAGTCGATAGTCGAGTCGATAGTCGAGTCGATAGTCGAGTCGAGTCGATAGTCGATAGTCGATAGTCGATAGTCGATAGTCGATAGTCGATAGTCGATAGTCGATAGTCGATAGTCGATAGTCGATAGTCGATAGTCGATAGTCGATAGTCGATAGTCGATAGTCGATAGTCGATAGTCGATAGTCGATAGTCGATAGTCGATAGTCGATAGTCGATAGTCGATAGTCGATAGTCGATAGTCGATAGTCGATAGTCGATAGTCGATAGTCGATAGTCGATAGTCGAGTCGATAGTCGAGTCGATAGTCGAGTCGATAGTCGATAGTCGATAGTCGAGTCGATAGTCGATAGTCGATAGTCGATAGTCGATAGTCGATAGTCGATAGTCGAGTCGATAGTCGATAGTCGATAGTCGATAGTCGATAGTCGATAGTCGAGTCGATAGTCGAGTCGATAGTCGATAGTCGATAGTCGATAGTCGATAGTCGATAGTCGATAGTCGATAGTCGATAGTCGATAGTCGATAGTCGATAGTCGATAGTCGACAGTCGAGTCGATAGTCGATAGTCGAGTCGATAGTCGAGTCGATAGACGAGTCGATAGTCGAGTCGATAGTCGAGTCGATAGTCGAGTCGATAGTCGAGTCGATAGTCGAGTCGATAGTCGAGTCGATAGTCGAGTCGATAGTCGAGTCGATAGTCGAGTCGATAGTCGAGTCGATAGACGAGTCGATAGTCGAGTCGATAGTCGAGTCGATAGTCGAGTCGATAGTCGAGTCGATAGTCGAGTCGAGTCGATAGTCGAGTCGAGTCGATAGTCGAGTCGATAGTCGAGTCGATAGTCGATAGTCGATAGTCGATAGTCGATAGTCGATAGTCGATAGTCGATAGTCGATAGTCGATAGTCGATAGTCGATAGTCGATAGTCGAGTCGATAGTCGATAGTCGATAGTCGATAGTCGATAGTCGATAGTCGATAGTCGATAGTCGATAGTCGATAGTCGATAGTCGAGTCGATAGTCGAGTCGATAGTCGAGTCGATAGTCGAGTCGATAGTCGAGTCGATAGTCGAGTCGATAGTCGAGTCGATAGTCGAGTCGATAGTCGAGTCGAGTCGATAGTCGATAGTCGATAGTCGATAGTCGATAGTCGATAGTCGATAGTCGATAGTCGATAGTCGATAGTCGATAGTCGATAGTCGATAGTCGATAGTCGATAGTCGATAGTCGATAGTCGATAGTCGATAGTCGATAGTCGATAGTCGATAGTCGATAGTCGATAGTCGATAGTCGATAGTCGATAGTCGATAGTCGATAGTCGATAGTCGATAGTCGATAGTCGATAGTCGATAGTCGATAGTCGATAGTCGATAGTCGATAGTCGAGTCGATAGTCGAGTCGATAGTCGAGTCGATAGTCGATAGTCGATAGTCGAGTCGATAGTCGATAGTCGATAGTCGATAGTCGATAGTCGATAGTCGATAGTCGAGTCGATAGTCGATAGTCGATAGTCGATAGTCGATAGTCGATAGTCGAGTCGATAGTCGAGTCGATAGTCGATAGTCGATAGTCGATAGTCGATAGTCGATAGTCGATAGTCGATAGTCGATAGTCGATAGTCGATAGTCGATAGTCGATAGTCGATAGTCGATAGTCGAGTCGATAGTCGATAGTCGAGTCGATAGTCGAGTCGATAGACGAGTCGATAGTCGAGTCGATAGTCGAGTCGATAGTCGAGTCGATAGTCGAGTCGATAGTCGAGTCGATAG
The DNA here is from genome assembly GCA_933228935.1 of Pemphredon lugubris. NCBI lineage: Eukaryota > Metazoa > Arthropoda > Insecta > Hymenoptera > Crabronidae > Pemphredon > Pemphredon lugubris. The sequence continues at coordinate 38,224,606 of OW121815.1, read as the reverse complement.
TCGAGTCGATAGTCGAGTCGATAGTCGAGTCGATAGTCGAGTCGATAGTCGAGTCGATAGACGAGTCGATAGTCGAGTCGATAGTCGAGTCGATAGTCGAGTCGATAGTCGAGTCGATAGTCGAGTCGAGTCGATAGTCGAGTCGAGTCGATAGTCGAGTCGATAGTCGAGTCGATAGTCGATAGTCGATAGTCGATAGTCGATAGTCGATAGTCGATAGTCGATAGTCGATAGTCGATAGTCGATAGTCGATAGTCGATAGTCGAGTCGATAGTCGATAGTCGATAGTCGATAGTCGATAGTCGATAGTCGATAGTCGATAGTCGATAGTCGATAGTCGATAGTCGATAGTCGATAGTCGATAGTCGATAGTCGATAGTCGATAGTCGATAGTCGATAGTCGATAGTCGATAGTCGATAGTCGATAGTCGATAGTCGATAGTCGATAGTCGATAGTCGATAGTCGATAGTCGATAGTCGATAGTCGATAGTCGATAGTCGATAGTCGATAGTCGATAGTCGATAGTCGATAGTCGATAGTCGATAGTCGATAGTCGATAGTCGATAGTCGATAGTCGATAGTCGATAGTCGATAGTCGATAGTCGATACTCGATAGTCGATACTCGATAGTCGATAGTCGATAGTCGATAGTCGATAGTCGATAGTCGATAGTCGATAGTCGATAGTCGATAGTCGATAGTCGATAGTCGATAGTCGATAGTCGATAGTCGATAGTCGATAGTCGATAGTCGATAGTCGAGTCGATAGTCGAGTCGAGTCGATAGTCGAGTCGAGTCGATAGTCGAGTCGATAGTCGAGTCGATAGTCGAGTCGATAGTCGAGTCGATAGTCGATAGTCGATAGTCGATAGTCGATAGTCGATAGTCGATAGTCGATAGTCGATAGTCGATAGTCGATAGTCGATAGTCGATAGTCGATAGTCGATAGTCGATAGTCGATAGTCGATAGTCGATAGTCGATAGTCGATAGTCGATAGTCGATAGTCGATAGTCGATAGTCGATAGTCGATAGTCGATAGTCGATAGTCGATAGTCGATAGTCGATAGTCGATAGTCGATAGTCGATAGTCGATAGTCGATAGTCGATAGTCGATAGTCGATAGTCGATAGTCGATAGTCGATAGTCGATAGTCGATAGTCGATAGTCGATAGTCGATAGTCGATAGTCGATAGTCGATAGTCGATAGTCGATAGTCGATAGTCGATAGTCGATAGTCGATAGTCGATAGTCGATAGTCGATAGTCGATAGTCGATAGTCGATAGTCGATAGTCGATAGTCGATAGTCGATAGTCGATAGTCGATAGTCGATAGTCGATAGTCGATAGTCGATAGTCGATAGTCGATAGTCGATAGTCGATAGTCGATAGTCGATAGTCGATAGTCGATAGTCGATAGTCGATAGTCGATAGTCGATAGTCGATAGTCGATAGTCGATAGTCGATAGTCGATAGTCGATAGTCGATAGTCGATAGTCGATAGTCGATAGTCGATAGTCGATAGTCGATAGTCGATAGTCGATAGTCGATAGTCGATAGTCGATAGTCGATAGTCGATAGTCGATAGTCGATAGTCGATAGTCGATAGTCGATAGTCGATAGTCGATAGTCGATAGTCGATAGTCGATAGTCGATAGTCGATAGTCGATAGTCGATAGTCGATAGTCGATAGTCGATAGTCGATAGTCGATAGTCGATAGTCGATAGTCGATAGTCGATAGTCGATAGTCGATAGTCGATAGTCGATAGTCGATAGTCGATAGTCGAGTCGATAGTCGAGTCGATAGTCGAGTCGATAGTCGATAGTCGATAGTCGAGTCGATAGTCGATAGTCGATAGTCGAGTCGATAGTCGAGTCGATAGTCGAGTCGAGTCGATAGTCGAGTCGAGTCGATAGTCGAGTCGATAGTCGATAGTCGATAGTCGATAGTCGATACTCGATACTCGATAGTCGATAGTCGATAGTCGATAGTCGATAGTCGATAGTCGATAGTCGATAGTCGATAGTCGATAGTCGATAGTCGATAGTCGATAGTCGATAGTCGATAGTCGATAGTCGATAGTCGATAGTCGATAGTCGATAGTCGATAGTCGATAGTCGATAGTCGATAGTCGATAGTCGATAGTCGATAGTCGATAGTCGATAGTCGAGTCGATAGTCGAGTCGATAGTCGAGTCGATAGTCGAGTCGATAGTCGAGTCGATAGTCGAGTCGAGTCGAGTCGATAGTCGATAGTCGATAGTCGATAGTCGATAGTCGATAGTCGATAGTCGATAGTCGATAGTCGATAGTCGATAGTCGATAGTCGATAGTCGATAGTCGATAGTCGATAGTCGATAGTCGATAGTCGATAGTCGATAGTCGATAGTCGATAGTCGATAGTCGATAGTCGATAGTCGATAGTCGATAGTCGATAGTCGATAGTCGATAGTCGATAGTCGATAGTCGATAGTCGATAGTCGATAGTCGATAGTCGATAGTCGATAGTCGATAGTCGATAGTCGATAGTCGATAGTCGATAGTCGATAGTCGATAGTCGATAGTCGATAGTCGATAGTCGATAGTCGATAGTCGATAGTCGATAGTCGATAGTCGATAGTCGATAGTCGATAGTCGATAGTCGATAGTCGATAGTCGATAGTCGATAGTCGATAGTCGATAGTCGATAGTCGATAGTCGATAGTCGATAGTCGATAGTCGATAGTCGATAGTCGATAGTCGATAGTCGATAGTCCATAGTCGATAGTCGATAGTCGATAGTCGATAGTCGATAGTCGATAGTCGATAGTCGATAGTCGATAGTCGATAGTCGATAGTCGATAGTCGATAGTCGATAGTCGATAGTCGATAGTCGATAGTCGATAGTCGATAGTCGATAGTCGATAGTCGATAGTCGATAGTCGATAGTCGATAGTCGATAGTCGATAGTCGATAGTCGATAGTCGATAG